>OX328125.1:54272884-54872884 GCA_946811695.1 Gonocerus acuteangulatus
ATATATGTATATATTTATTTATATATATATATATATATATATATATATATATATATATATATATATATATATATATATATATTTGTCTGTTCGCGGATTTCTGGCTTCCCTGATGGTCCGATTTTGATGAAATTTGGTACAAAAATCTGTCGTCCAATTTGAAAGGTCAAGTTCGTTAACCAGCAAAATCCGCCCACTGGAAGGTGGCGTTTGGGGCGAAATTCGCGCAGAAAAAATCGTAACGCTTACGTTTTTGAGTTCATAAGCTTGTAAGTACTCTTTTTATAGGATTCTTGGGCTAGGAAAACGAATGAAACCATTTTCAAGGCGATAGCTTTAACCGTTTTTGAGAAAATTGGAAAAATACTTTTTGAATACCGTTTTTGGTTTGGGTACTTAGAATCATGGGATTCAGTTGAAACATTTTCTGGATGTTTTACTATCATTAAAACTAATATGTTGAAATTTTGGTTACGTTTGGAGTTAAGGAAGGGTTAGAATAAAATATTTTATTAACAGACATAAAAAGTTTTGGTAACTCTGTATATTTTCCTTAATATCTCGAAAAAGGTTGAGAATCTTGGCAAACAAAAGAATACCATTAGAAAGCTTACTAAATGCTCTACAAAAAAGGTTCTGATAAAAGTTTTGATTAGGCGATGTCAATCGGAGAAATAAGTGCTTAAAACATTAAAGTAATGGATTTTGCTTATTCGAACTGTTCTTTTTGTCTGTTTTTATTCCTTGTTATTTTTTAATTGCTTATATTTGGATAATGTATTTTACAATAAAACAGATTAGGCAAAATAAGAAAAACAATTCATTGTTAGAAACATTGCTTGCCAAGAGAAAAAGATTCGATGACGTCTTTTGAATATTTTCAATTGCCTTTATGCTGTTGGTTTTTTTATTTTATTTTTTAATTGATTTTATCTGTAGAATTATTACTATAGTAAAAGAACACAGGAATATGTGAAAATTTTTGATATTTTCCAATTCATTGAAACGTATGAAATGAAGTATCGCTAGAAGAGGTTTCTAGGGTCTTGCGGACCCGACCCTAACCCCAGGTATAGCCATAAAACCCTTTGAACAAAGGCCGAGGAAAATATTATCTGTTTCTATTCTATGCTTTTCAAATGAGAATAGGGATATGAACAAGAACCGGGGTCTCCCTTGGTCTAATGGCTAGCGCCTTGGATTCATAAGCGGTAGATGGTGGGTTCGATTCCCAACCTCCGGCAGGAATTTTATCATCCCACGGCTCGCTGGTAAAATTCCTCGCTAAACCCTAGATGTTGGCGCTAATGACCTAGATGTAGATGAGCCGTAAAAAAAAAAAAGAAAGAAAAGAAAAAAAACTGGAACCGCGCTAAGATGACGCAGTTCCTGCGAGTCGGACTTTTATTAAATTGTCACATTCAACCTTACATAAATGTAATTATTTTGCGTAGATATCGGTAAGTTGATGGCTCATTTGACAGTAACGTGGCGTAAACTAGCCACCTTCATGAAAAAATCGAGGAGATCCAAATTTTTCTTATTTAACTGTTATACAGGTAAAAATACGAAATAAATAAGAAGTAAATTAGTTTATATACAGATTTTCGTTGTGAGGCTACGAAACATGCAGAGCAATATTAAAAACACACGTACACATATAGATATGCACGCATGATAGACTTTTTGCGGCAATTATATTTATGTTTAATGGTCCATTCTTTAAAGTACCTACGTGGCGTACCAAAAATGTTTGTGTGGGAGATCAAGAATTACATTACTTCAGAAGTTTTGTAATATATTGCTTGTCTTAATAGTAAGAATTAATCGTACCTTCTTTTTTTCAGTGCACCAACATCTCTGGGCTTTTAGCGCCGACAGACCTTCCCGGTGCGGCCGGGATTATACGGGCCCTGAGATTTGAAATGAGAAAAATCCCTGCTGGAGGCGGGACTCGAACCCCCACCTCCCCCATGAGAATCTTGCCTAGGGGCAATAGCCACTAGGTCACGGGGAAAGCGTCCAGAATCTAATGATTAAATTTACTCTTAGCGCGATTGTTCTTATCCCTATAGTGGCATTTGTAAAGGAATAGAAATAGTAATTAATTTGTTTCTCCAAAACGGTTACATCTATCGATTTGAAAATGGGTTCGTTCGTTTTCCTATGTTAATGAAACTTAAATACGAGAAGGTATCAGTAAGCATATGAACTCGAAAACATAAGCGTTTTGTTTCGCGCGAATTTGACCCAAAACCATGTTCCGGTGGACGAATTCTGCTGGTTAATAAAATTGACCTTTCAAAATACAGGAGAGATTTTTGAAGCAATCGCCGTCAAAATCGGATCATTTTTGAGCCAAGGAGAGCGCGAACAGACACAAATTTGAACCACCGTTATACTCGTGATCTATGAAATTGACTGAAACATGAAGTTTTCTAGTCGGCACTTCCGAATTGCGTATCCCTAAGGGGGACCAACAATTTTAAAGTTTTAAGAACACATTTATCCGCATGTCAATGAATCGTTTTTGTAGGGCATTTATTAATTACGCTTTACTGTCACTTACCACTATTTCCCAGCCATTTTAAATATATTAAGAAAATATCCTTAAAAAAAAATAAAAAAAACCCGGTTTATGTTTATTTATATTGGTTATATTCTGGAGGAAAGGGACCTCCTTGCAGAAGTATGTGTTTATGCAGTTCTTGGGTGAAAAGTAAATTTCCTTCAAGCATGATTTAAATTATTCTTTTATACGCTCTTGAATACATTATCAGAGATTCCTTAAAGTAGAAGTGATGTTAGGCAATTTTTAGCCAGTTATGTTTGGCAAAGGATGAAACTGGATTTCTCAAAGTCAAATGTATTTAATTCAATCCGACATGTTTACTAGCGGAAATAGCAATCCTATGAAGTTTATTTACACTCAGGCACTGACTAGACTATAAATAAAAATCAGAATAAACTTCTAAAATATGGAGTATGAAGTAACTGGTAAAATGCTATTTTTTCTCCGATCCCTCAATGTGATGTAAACTATGAAAAATATTTTTCAGAGACATAGAATAGTTTTGAAGGTGTTTGACATTCATCCAAACAACGACATAGAAATGTCGGTTATTGTTGCAGTTGGGAATCAAGTGGGGTGGCATAAATAGACATTAACAGTTTAAGACTCTCTTAAAAATTTCGAAAACAGTTGAGAAATTTTAGTAACCATTCGTTAGCTTACTGAAGTTTCTCCAAAAACGGCTCTTATGCAATTTTTGATAGAGCGATTTCATTCAGAGAAAGTGGTAATTAAAATTTGTAAGAATAGGTTTCGTACCTTTGAACGGTTTTTTGTTATTTTTTGTCTAATTTTAAATTTGTTGTTGTTGTTTTTTTTTGTTTTGTTTAATGGCGTATCAACAATTTGGCTATTAACACCAAATTGTTTGTTGTTGTTGTTTTTTTTAATTACAATTAGCAGTAAAATGATGTTTTCAGGAAAACGCTATAAGAAAATTAGGTCATCTTTCGATGAGACGTAGATAATAGAGGTTAACTTTGGAATGAGGAGGAGTTAGTAATTTCCGTTTAGAGTTGGTTGATGCCAGTTTTCAAAGCTTAGGCGCCTAAAATATTGTTTATATTCAAAATTGGAGTAGGTGTTTATATTTTCCAAGCTTTCCAAATGGATAGAAACATTATGGAAACTAGGGATAAAAACATTATGGAATCGCGCTAAGATGACATTGTTACTGTGAGTCTGACTTTTACAAAAAAACTACAATTATACAAATTACAAATTTTTGTATTAAATTATTTTTACCTTTCTAAACTTAAGGATTTATTTTAAATTTAATTTTAAAAGTACTTAAGGAAAAACATGAATACATTACACAGGCACACAAAATAAAAAAGTGGTCTTTTCCAAAGACACCATACATACATTCTTATGTATTTTGACACGCGGAATCCGAATCAGGAGTCCGTTTCACCCCAGCACGTCAGGTTTAATGGCAACTGAAGGTCAAATTTCGATTGAATTCGTTCAAGAAAAAGAACTAGAGATTCTATGGTTTTGAGGAGAGCTCAATTCGAATCCAAGGTCTGTTTCACCCCATTGGCGCAAAATCAAGGTCATTTGAAGGACTAATATGTTTATTTTGCTAGAATGGAAGTTTTGGCTGCAGATTCTGAAATAACGGAAAATGTTACGTCCAGATATGTGTTTTATTTTAGTCCTGAAGGTCATTTCAAGGTCACCTTATGTTCCTATATAAAATGCAAAAATAAGATTATGTGGCTACATATAACTAAAATACAACATTAATAAGTTTTAGGGGTCGCTGACTTTCAATCCGAGGTCAGTAGAAGATATATTTCTGAAGGATCTTTTGTACAAGAGACAAAATCAAGGTCAGAGTTGTTTAGAGGGGTTATGTTCGTTGTACCTAAGCGTTTTATCTAGCTCAGTTTATAATGCGGGTAAAATAATTCGTCTTCTGAGCTTTTTATTTTCCTCCTTCAATAAAATTATTTATATTTTCTGCGTTTTACATTAAAATAAAAACCAACATTTATTGAAATCTTAGATTTAATTATAAGGAATATGTGTTGTCAAGATAAACAAAATTTGTTGAGTAGGTCTAGAGATATCTCTTACACTAGATTAATAAACATCATAAACGCGAAAATATTGATTCGTTAATAAATAAAAGGTTATAGTGACATACATTGGCGATTATGATGTCAAGGTTGGCACAGCAAACCCACATTTTAAGACCGAGAATCTTAGCGCCTATGTCACTGTCAATGCTTAAATGTGAAAAGGAGTTTTCAAATGTTCAACCGATTGGGTTTCGGTCACATACTTGTGAGAGATTGTGGTTCCTCGGAGGACAAGATTAGAGGATTCCTAATTCATATAAATATTTCGTATAGTGGCGGTTTTTAGGGGGAGCTTCGGCTATCGACTCTCTTTCCTGGAGCATGGCCAAAAAACTAATGTGTCAATAACCACTTGCTCAGAGAAACCATTCTATACTCTTTATAAGGAAATCTAGGATAAAATAAGCCATTAAAGAACTTTTTTTAGAAATTACATATACAATGTGTTCTTCATTTTTTAAATAATTTGCTTGAATATTGGCGTAAACGTGTACATTTAAGTCATGAGTACTACTTATTGCATTAGTACGAGTAATTTCTCAAAATTCCTCACCTTCACATCACTGAAAATTGCAACAATTAGAGTAAAAGGCTTAATGTAGGACTCTTTATAGGTTGAGGAATTCCCAATATCATTGATTACAAAAATAATTTATATTTTTATAGGGGCTATCCTGGAATTATGTATAAAGGGGGAATATTAACAAAAATATAATTACTACGTTAATTCGTGTGCTAAAGGCCTCAGCAGCCGATGCACACAAATTAATAAAAAAAAAAAAACTACGTTGATTTGTTTACTTGAACATGCTCTGCTGGCTTCACGCTCTGCCTTGACGATTTGCCTCTTAAGAAGCCAAAAAATTAACTGAACATATATACTAGACATTACAACAAAGGCGAACCTTCCCTTACAATGGCCAAGTCACTAGAGTTTCAAACATCTTTGTGTCGTCAGTTTTATACAACCGATACTGTCCAAAGAATATAAGGAAAGAAGGGGATTAGTCAATTAAAATAGAATTATTTTTTTAGGTTGGGCCCATGAAAAAAATATTAATTCTATTTTAGCTTGTAAAAAATTATTTTACTTAAATATCTCTGTTTTTTTTTATGAACGACTTTGTCTGTTTTTTTCTATAAGCTGAATAGTTTCTATTATTTTATGCAATAAGAAGTTTCTTTTTATTTCTTTAATTTAATCGAATACTTGTTTAATTACATGAAATGATTCGATAGAGTAATTTTATCATCCTTGTCATCTACATTATTCACATGCTGGTTTATCCTCTTTTTGAGTTATAGCTACGAATTAACAATATTACCTTATTACAATCTGTTCAAAACATTTTATGCATACTATATTCGGTCTCTTTGGTGTAATTAGGTTTATTAATTTAATATAACTGTTCGATACTTAATGATAGTTGATTTATTTTATATTATCACATTAATGTTCTAATAATGTTCCCTTGTAAACCAATGACATGCATTTCCGATTGTGCCTGGGAATCTAATTGCCTGCACAGAAAGATAAGCTCCGTCCTCTGTCGTAAACAAGCAAAAGTCGTGCCTTTGTTTTCAAAGCTATATATATATATATATATATATATATATATATATATATATATATATGCAGGGTGTCCCAGCATAAGTGTCCACCCCCTTTTCCTCCTAGAGTTGTTGGAATTTCGAAATGAAACTTGCTAGGTCATAGTTATGTTGCATGAGGTTTCTTTTGAAGGTTTAGTTGACTTTGTAACATTCTCCAGTTTTTCTCCAGCGCATCTAACTCGTGAGTTTCCAATGGCAACAGGTATATTTTATGACGAATTCTGATAGAAAATGTAATTTTGAGACTAATTTATTCTGAGACATATTTTGATCCGACGCACCGTTTGCGCGTAAAACGCAAAAAAACTGTAAAATGTCGCCCTTTTGAAGACAAATTCCTATTTATCAATGAAACAAAGCCTTGTACGTAAAAACACCTCTTTACAAACGTTGTAGCCTATTAATTTTCCTTTCAGATGATACCAAGATCAAAGTTGTAGATTGAATATTTAACGGGATATTATGAATGAAAACATATGTGTGGTCGATTGATGAGATGGGTGGAAAAACATGGATATTAATTGCTTAAAATAATTTAACCTACTCCGACTAAGGTGGCAAGTGAAAGTTGTGTGTTGCAGGTAGCAGATTTTTTAATTATTCTTTTTGCCATATTTCTTCGGTAGAGTATGAAAACCAGATTTTTCGTTAATTTTCAAAGACCACTGCAAATCAAGGAAATTCGAGTTCCTTAAACTCGACATTTATTCACTGGGATGATTTTTATGTATTAATTCTTGAGTAATAATGATAAGAAAGAAAAGGATGAAAACATATGTGAGGATTTACTTCTGCTCCTAATCCTCATTGTCAATGTACTTAGTTGAAAGAGGCTGTTTGCTGTTACAATGGAATTATGATTATTTGGTATAATGTGGCATTGATAAGAAATTGGACTTAAAAATTAGTTGCTAGTATCAGTTGACCATTCAGTGATAGAACGTACCTTCTTCTTCTTAAATATGCCGGATTTCGATTTTTATGTAGACATGCTCCTAATTTTTGGGGAATGTCGGAGGAATTCCAGCGCCGCAGCACGTCTTTACGCTCAGCGATTTCCCAATAGACCACACCCTTCAAGAAAGCTCTTCCCGAGACTTGAGCAAAAATTAAGAACAGCAGGTTCATTATTTTGCGCAAGGAAGGGAAGGAAAATCCCAAGACCTGCGATGATCGAAGAGAACACAATAAATGTCCTTACAGCAATGGCAGTTAATCCCCATGTCAGCTGCAGGGACATTGCTAGGGACTCAGCTATGAGTAAGTCCTCGGTGGGAAGGATTGCAAAACAAAATAAAATGTTGCCATCCATATGAACCCGCACCAAAAACAATTACCTGAGGATTGCAATAAGAGATTACGCTTCTGCCATTGGATGCAACAAGCCTTAGCAGAAAATAGGAATTTTTACAGACATATTCTATGGAATGACGAATCCACATTCTGCAGCGATGGAAGCGTCAATAAATACAATTGTCATTGCTGGGCGGAAGAAAATCCTCACTGGTTGACGGAAGTTGATCACCAGCATAGGTTCTCGGTAAATGTATGGTGCGGGATTTTCGGACAATACGTAATTGGCCCTCATTTCTTTCAAGAGAGACTTACAGGAGAAGTTTTTTGTAATTTTTTGACAAATACTCTACCCACATTATTGGAAGATATTCCACTGCAACAGCGATGTAACATGTACATACAACTTGACGGTTGTCCCACGCATTTTTTTTTGATAGTACGGGAAAAACTTCGTCAGTTATTTCCAGGCAACTTTTATAAAATTATGAAGTATTATTTAAATTTATTATTATTATTTACATTTATTATTATTATTTAAATTTATTTATGATCTAATTCAATTTTATTACTAACTAGCTGTTACCCGGCGTGCCATGCTACACCTACTTTCTGCATCTAGAAAAGCCTAAATAAATTAGAAACCAAATAAGCATTATTAAAATCTAATAACACGAATCTGTAACTGTTTCGAACCCGTCACCTCCCAACTGTGCGTCCTGGACGACTTTGACATAACCTATAACACCCCCCGTATCAAGACATACATGTATGCCAAGTTTGGTAAAAATCTGTCTAACGGTGTCTATTTAAAAAAAAAACCATAAAAACAGCAGCTGGTAGACGTTTTTGACCAGGCCTATGGCAATCCCCTGATCAAGACCAACCTGTGTGCCCAGTTGATCAAAATCTGTGAATCGGTGAGGGTTTGTATAAAGAACAAAAAAACAGACAAACAGCTGGTAGAGGTTTTTGACCTAGCCTACGGCACTCTCGAGATTAGGATCTACCTACGTACCGAGTTTGGTCAAAATCGGTCGAACGGAGTGGATTTTTATAGGGAATAAACATACACACAGACAGCTGGTAGATGTTTTTGACCTGGCCTACGGCACTCTCCAGATTCAGCTCTACCTCCGTACCAAGTTTAGTCAAAATCGGACGAACGGTGTGGATATGTATACGGGACAAACATACAGACAGACAGCTATAAGACGTTTTTGACTTAGCCTGCAACAATCCCCAGATTAAGATCTACATGTGTACCGAGTATAGTCAAAATCGGTCGAACGGTGTGGATTTGTATAAAGGACAAACACACAGATAGACAGGTGGTAGACGTTTTTGACTTAGCCTACGACACTCCCCACATTTTGATCTACACGTGTACCAAGTTTAGTCGAAATCGGACGAACGGTGTGGATTTGTATAAGGGACAAACACACAGACAGACAGCTGGTAGATTTTTTTTACCTAGCCTGTTATCAAAATCGAACCATTTTTGAGCGGATGAGGAACTACTTAATAATTCAAACCCCCCTAAAAGTTCTTAAACATTTGAATATCAAAAAAAAAACTTTCTTAGCGAGTGCTTACACTCTAAACGTATTTGTAATTGGTTCGGGATATTATTACTTCGGATGGGCCATTACCAAGGCGTAAACTCTATGAGGGACAAATTCACATTTTATTTCTAGTAATTCAAGGACTGCCATCATAGTTAAAATTAACCTCAATTAAAAATAATACTATGAAATAAATAATGTAAAGTAACTGTTCTGTTATCGTCCTAACAACGCTTGCTGCCTAGGCTTGGCTGCTCTAACCAACTATAACTTTAAACCCCCCTAAAAATACTTAAAAATTCGAATATCAAAAAATCCTTTCTTAGTGAGTGCCTACGTTATATAGGGAGTGTCCATGCAAAATTTCAAAATTTTCTGTCGAGCGGTTTGGGCTGGGCGTTGATAGATGAGTGAGTGAGTGAGTGGTATTTGACAAATATATAGTAGATTTCGGTACTTTCCTCCCTTCTCCCACAGATCGCTTTATAGGTCGTGGGATGGGGCTAGAATGGCCGCCTAGATCACCTGAGTTGACGGTCATGGACTACTATCTGTGGGGAAGATTAAAAGCCCTGGTGTACCATCAAAGGCCCCAAAATAAAGAGGACAACTCGGTCAGTTGCAGAATTAAAAATAGATGAGATTTTAAATGCTCAGGATGATTTCCCGAAGAGACTTGTGCAATGTATTAATGTTGAAGGTGGACATTTTGAACATTTAAAATGATTTTCGCCATATTTAGTGAAGTTAATATTTTTTTAAACAATGTAACTTTCTTTGGAAACTGATTAATTTTTATTTAAACAAAGGGAAATTTGTTTTTTTAGTTTGTCGTTTAATGTAATAATAATTTCATATGGAAAGAGAAATTTATTCTGTTCTGTTTATAATAATTTGTATTTACTTTTTTTTTCATAAAGTAAATAAGTACATACTTTTTTTTTTATTGTTTATGACAGCTATTTTTTTTTCTATTCATATCGATTTTCTGAATTGTTATTATTTAAAACTTTTAAGGTATATTTTTCATTCATAATATCCCGTTAAATATTCAATCTACAACTTTGATCTTGGTATCATCTGAAAGGAAAATTGATAGGCTACAACGTTTGTATAGAGGTATTTTTACGTACAAGGCTATATATACACACATTTAATCACCTTCCATTTTAAAATAATTTTCAATCACTAAAATATTCTGGATTTTTGGCAACCTTTTATAATTCTTTTGCTAGTGGTTTCTACCGCCAACTTCTAAAAAAGAGCGAATCGCTACTGTCGCAAGCTCTGTATTCAATATAAAATAAATAAACGTACAAGGCTTGGTTTCAGTGATAAATAGGAATTTGTCTACAAAAGGGCGATATTTTTCAGTTTTTTTTGCGTTTTACGCGCAAACGGTGCGTCGGATCAAAAGATGTCTCGGAATAAATTAGTCTTAAAATTAAATTTTCTATATATATATATATATATATATATATATATATATATATATATATATATATATATATATTTATATATATGTATCCCTCTGGCTGGAGAGAGTATGGAAACGCGATAATACTACCGGAGGATGGATGGCCTTTTAGTCCTCTATTCGACAATTATTATTTTCCATATGCATATATATTTTTTACGATAATCCGGATGTGGTGAAACGTTTAAACTTCTATGACTATCGGGAAATTTAAAACATGAAAAATTACGAAATATATACTTCTTATTACAAACAGTATTGAAAGTCATAATATAATCTACAATTAAGTAGACATTTTAGAATAATAAAAACAAAAATTCAATTTTAACTCTCCCATTCATTTTTAAGTAAATCCTTTACCCTTCTGGACGGAAAACAAATTAGATTACTTCCTTTGAGTTGAATCGTCCCAAGAAAGCAAACCCTGAGGACCTAATGCTTAAGGAAAGCATGCTAAAACCTTTTAGAATAAGTGAATGAATTCTTCTCTCAAGCTCTTCAGTGTTCTTTTCGCGCTTAGGCCGCTAAAAATACACTCGGAATGACTTAATCCAATGTTATTTAGCATAAATCTTCCCTTAATTTAATCCTTCATTAGGAAAACTAAAATAAAATCAGCCAGATCAGCTTGTAACGATTTGCTGCACATATTTCGGATGTACAGGTTGGGAAATCTTGATTCTTGAACTACAACTAGCGTGGTGGGCTCACTAAAAAAATTTCTGCTCCACTATGGAGGTTTAGAAGGGTTGGCAACCTGTAGACAGACCGGCGCTAGAAGCAGACATGCAATAAATATTCAATAACCAGGCTTCTTATTGAACACCCACTTATTTGAACAATTTTTAATTTGTGCGCCCTCTTTGCTTTTTTCTATGGCTTTACAAGGCTCTTCATTGACACCTAATGGGTCTCTTATTAATATTACTTTGAAATTAATTAAATTAATTCAGTTAGCCTAAAGGGTTTTTCGTAAAATTTAATGCCCAATATTTCTATGATAAAAAAACTTCTCAATTATATTTGATCGACAGGAAAAGAAAGGAATCGAAATTAATAGCAATCAAGTTGATCTTCTAACGGTAATGAAACACAATGAACACTGGCATTAATAACAACCAGAGGGGCCGATTTTGCACGTTAATGAACTCGTTCGATCGTTTGCTAGGGGTATGCTATATACAAAAAAAAAATATATATATACCAAGTTTCGTGGCAAAATAACAAAAACTATAGATGGTATCTATCTATATATATATATATATATATATATATATATATATATATATATATATATATATATATAGATAGATAGATAGATAGATAGATAGATAGATAGATAGATAGATAGATAGATAGATAGATAGATAGATAGATAGATGAATATACATTTTAACGGGGGTCATTTTCTTTGCTATCTACTACGTAGAAAGTATGAAGATTTGAAGACATTTTATAAAATTCAGTCATGAGAGCAACCTCCATTGCTACATTCCCCCGGAACGTGCTGACAAATTGAAAGATGGTAATAAACAATGTTCACACGCCTTAAATCCAGTAAAAAAAAAAATGTACAGTGAACACCCAGGTTGTGTTAGGGGCAGTTACAATTAGTGGAACATCTGTGAGTGTTACGGGCTTAGCATAGTGCAGAAGCAATTTCTTTTAATAGTTTTTTACACATTTTCCACACCTTACTTATTATAATTTCGATTTTATACTGTGTACATTTCTTTATAGAAAGCAACCAATTTTTGGAATGACGTTAAAGGAACTAATTAGTGTAGTTACAATTGCTCAGAAGATAAGAATCACTATTCTTGAAATTTCTAATTATATTCCGGTTCTTATATATAACATTCTTTGATATTCTCTGTAATATTTAAAAACAAAACAAATACTCCATCCAGTTATCTGAATTGAGAGCTTCTAAATTGCATATCTTTCCACAAAAAACGTCTGATCAGTGCGCATATTTGCACTGACGGATAGAAAGAGTTGGTAGGATGTCAGTGCTATTCTGTGATCAACTCATCTCATATTTTATCCTTCCGAAATTCTCAAATTCGTGAAAAACTCAAACTCAAAGCTGAATTATTTGCAATCAAGTTAGCCTTAAATATTTGACTAATTAATATTTCTACTCACTCACTATGAGGCACATGATAAAGGCAAATTTAAATTACCAACAACGTGAAAGGACAATTTTAAACCAAGTAGGAGTTCATCCACTTGAATATTAGTTTTGATATTCTAGGAGAATAAGTATTTAAAATCGTCGTCTGGAGTTTTAGTTTTACCTTAGAGAACCTTTAAAATTTGTAAGCGCGAAAAGCTTGGAAAAGTTATAGTTAATATTTTGTGTACAATCTAAACTACTCGAATCAAATCTTGAAGAAAAGACGCCAATATGAACAGAAAACTTACAGCCGAGGAAATTACTCACTTGGCCACCGAAATTTAGTTAGGAAAACTAGTTGTATACACATTCCTAGAACACTATTATAGATATCGCCTTAAAAATGTCTCCATTCTTTTCCCTACGTCAAAATCCCTATAAAACATGTTCCTGGAAACCTAAAAACGCAATTCAGTATGACCTACGATGACTTTTCACCGAGAAAAGAGTGTTTCTGGTTAACGAACTTGCCCTTTTAAATCAGACAAAGTACTTTTGTACTAAATCAAAACTACTCGGCAAGCGAAAGGGTTTTCTCTCTATTGCTGGTAGCTAACCTGGAGTCCGAATTTAATTTCCTCAAGCAGTGCGCAACGATATAATCTTGAAAAAACTTTGTTTCTTTGATAGAGAAGCTTTTTGATAAAGTTATTACAAAGAAAGCACACGAAAACTACAAGAAAGGGTTCAATGGTTGAAACAAAGTTCTTTCGTACGATGGTTGGTTATGGAATCAATTTACATTTTTAAAAGAGTTTCAACCGCATTCGGCATAGGCTAACCACATTGCTAAGAAATTTGTTATGTTTTGCAGCTTTAAACGATAATATCTGCCCTCCTTAGTATGTATAGATATATATTTTTTTCAGAAATATTACAATCTACAATTCAATTGCATAATATAATTTGATACAGGTTACTTGCTCACGCCTCAGGTGTCCCCAGTTGTCAGCCGAATACCTTCCTTGTTTAGGAAAAATTCTAGGATGACCTGGAGTTAACCTTACGCCGAACAACCACAGCCTGCGACTAGCTGGAAGGTTGGAGGCGAATGAGACGAGGCACCTTAATATAATAATATCTACCTATCAGCTTATGTGACCACCGTTGCGGTATTTTCATTATGTCAGTTTGTTAGCTGAAAACAAAATGTATTTGGATCCTTAGGTCATCTATACTTGCTGAACTGTATTCTAGAAACCATTTCGGGGTCATAGAAAAAGAACTTGCATGACGAACCAACTGTAAAAGCCGGCTGTAATGTCGAAAAAAATTTGTAGTTTAAAAAACAGCTCCGCTGGTGACATATTTAGAGAGATAAGTAGACATGAAATCACCAAGCGAATGAGTTTAAAAGATTTATTGTACATCATTTTTATCGTAGCCCTTCATTTCTAATAACTTCCGAGTGTCATCCTGGAAACTCATAGGCATGTTAAGCAGCCACGAGATCAGAGAATGGAAAATCGTGACCTTTTGGTCAAAACTATGCAAGCATAATTCAAGAAGGCCTAGATCGGCAATTTGTGCACATCCAACATGATAGATGGTATAATTGTTGCACATGACCGCTGATAGCTGTAGAAATTCGTCGGATCCATCTAGTAGTGTAAATGGGCCACAGTCCCGGCGTTCGGAAATCTCAAATTAGCATGTTCCCATTAGCATAATGTAGCATTTATGATAATTATCCGATCGATATGCCCACATTCAACTTCTCTTCTTTAGCTGCTCACTTTATTTAAACGGAATGAGTCAAACTGATTGAACGATTTTCAAAATAATTGGGCTACTAAATTAAAAAACGCCCGTCACGCATGAGCTATTTATAATTGAGCACATCCGTAAAAATAGTGGCTAGTTCACTCCGGATTGCTGAAGAATGTATTTAAACTAACCTATGTAAATACAAAGTAATATAAATAGTTTTCCTATTTATTATGGACCTATAGATAACCCGTCCTAAAATTCTTATTTAATTATAATGGACGTTAAAATTTAAATAAATATTTGTTATTTCCAGCTGCCTCAATTGAATTGTTATTTTATCTTGTTCTTGAATAAACCCTTACTCCTAGTGGATCGATTAAGCCTATCTTCATTACACACTTATATTATTAGATGGGTAAGGTGTATACTGACTTTCACTGCAAGAAAGCAAAACTTACGGCCGTTAGAAGGAAATTAATAATTTGGTTCTTGAGTATACCCCCACTTCTCATAGACCAATATTATTTTTACCAAGTATCTTAATTATTAGTTCGGCACGATGTATACCGAGTTTCATACCAATACAACTGGAAGCATTCGACCTTTAAGACCACAACAAAATTTCGGTTCTAAGTATCCCCGTCCTTTAAAAAGAACGATGAATTGATTTAAATGTTTGCTAGATATTTTCCATTCACTCGAACTGAGATATTTCAATTTTCGTTGCGTTCGGATTTAAGGAAGTTTTAGAAGAAAAATATTTTATTGACTGACATGGGAATTTTGGGGATTTTCGTAAATATCTCGAATACAGTCAGTTGAGTTGGGAAATCTTAGTACGTGGAATTCGAAAGCTTACAAAATTTTCTACAATAAAGGTCCTAAAGACATTTTGTGATGGGAAGATAATGCGGAGAAATAAGTGCTTAAACATCGAAAGTGTTGATTTCTTTTCTTTAATCGGTAACTTACATTTCTTTTCTTCAGTGTTTTATTGCATGTTGTTTTTATAATTGATTTTAGCAGTAAAATAAATTTGCTAGTAAAACAAGATACTTCAAAATGAGAACAAACTTTTAGTTGTTAATAATAGAGCATTCCGAACTGAAGGCGTAGAGGCAGAGAGAGTAATTACTGTAAGTGCATAATGGCGCTTAAATCTCATTTTTCTTCAAGATTTCACGAGATTGGGTGTTAACAGTTTTACGAAATTTCAAGTGACGGAAACGCGCTAAGATGTCGCAGTTTCTACGAGTCGGATTTTTTTTCCATTTTCTATTCGGACAGAAGTATAATAATAATTTTGTTTTTATAATTCTTGAACCCAGAAAGAAAGAAACTTTAGAGAAGGGTATTTGCAAGAGAGAGTATAAGGGTAGCTGTAAGATGCTACCTTACTAATGAGATGCCGTCACGAAACTAACTAAAGATGCAATTAATACTTAAACAGCAAGATAGAAGGTCGAGGCTCCTATTTAGGACAGCTCTCTTACACCACTTCACTCGGTCTGCTCACTTTTACAGAATCATTTATAAATCAATTCATACTCAGCAAATACAAATATCTAACTAAAAACTTGTATATGTCTCAGATCTAGTTTGGAAATCAATTCAGCGATATTCCTAAATGCAGAGTTGGGCTTATTCGAATAATTTTTTATTTAAGTAACGAATAAAAGATAATTTTTTATCCGTTATTAGTTAATTATAAAACCACGGATGACCAATTATCCGTTATTCGAGAAACGGGTGAATTATCTTTTATTCGTCATTTGATTATCCGTTATCTTTTATTCGTTATCCGTCCACAATACCACTTTTTTCTATCTATTCGGGCTAAAACAAACTGTTGGTTTGCACTTTGCCCAATGACTGGGCCAGAACTGTTTGTTTTTAAAATGTGTAGAATTAATATCATCGCACAGGAGATGTATAGAGTTAATATTATCGCATATCTCGTTTGTGCTTTAGTTTCGAATTTTTTTTTCGTTCAAACAATTCCTCTTGACGTTTTTCTCTCGATTTAAATTTTTGTTTTTGTGCGCGTATATTATTAAATATACACATTTCTTTTTCGAAATGAACGTGGATGAAAATACGACCGGGAGCATTGGAATGTCTTCCCTCGAGATAAATTCTGGTGCAGAGGGAACGTCTTCACTATACTGTTCGTCAGTTTTGCTGGAAGACAATAATGATATGGATCTGGAGGCTGATGACGGTCATGACAATAAGGATAAGTACTCCTTTGAGAATATTTCAATTTTAGACGGGAAATTTTTTAAAGTTGTCAGTCAAGACGGGATAAAAGTGTCGGGCAAATGTTCCTCTTGTGAGAGAGTAATTAAAGGGGAAATAAAGTCTACTTCGAATTTCGTGTCTCACTTGAGACGGCAACATGCGGATAAAGAATTTGCTGAATATAAAGAGTACGCCAATGAGAATTCAAAAATGAAAAGGAAAAGGACTTCTTTGACACCGAAACTGCAAAAAAAAAAAATAGGCCCATTACACTAACTTAAGATTGATTTAACATAGACGTTGTTAACTTTGTAGTTCACTCTATGGTACCTTTAAGAGTTGTGGAAAACAAATATTTTAAGAAGTTGTTTGAAAACTTCAATGTGTTACAGCAAAACAACATAAAAATTCCTTCTCGTCGGCTGTGAGGACGCCTTATTGTCGATTTATATGATAACTATCATAGAGAAGTAAAAGAAAAACTCTCAGGGGTCAAATATGTTTGCACGACTGCAGACGTATGGTCCAACCGGAAAAGGCGATTTTTCGGAATGACTGTGCACTGGATATCGGAAGATTTTAAAAGGGAGTCATCAGCATTGGCCTGAAAAAAACTGAAGGGCGTACATAATTATATAAAAATAGCTGATACCATTAACGATTTACATTCAGAATTTGGGCTAGCTAGCAAAGTAGTTGCTACGATCACAGATCAAGGGTCTAATTTTGTTAGAGCCTTCAATGAATTCGGAATAGAAAGCTCACCTGTGCAAGTTCATGAAGATTGTTTTGATTTCTTTCTGATACCTTTCGGTTCTCTTACTATTTTTCCGGTGTTCTAACTGGTGTTCTTTCAGATTCTTCAGATCCTGTGCTATAACGGTTTCTTTTTCCATGCACCTTCTCTTCTTCCGTTTCATTAACCGTAAATAAACCCTTCTTCGCCTCTTCGAGAGTGTACATCTTATTGCCTACAAGTATTTTATCATAGACTAACTTGGCTGATATCTCTCTTCTTCGGGCTTCTCTCAGGTATGTGAGTAATTGTTTTCTTTTTGCACGGATATCAGGAGGATAATCTTGAGATATATTTATTTTACTCTGCTTCAAGTTGTGTCCTAGTTTCAATATTTCTATTTTCTTCCTTAAAGTAGTGAGTGTGACTAGTATAGGTCTCCTACCACGCTCCCTTCCGAGGCGTCGGATATAGTCTATGTCTTTTTCCTTTATTTTACCATGCATTTCTTTATTAAATACATTTAATGTTATTTCTAATATCCATCGAATAGAAATTCATTCGTAAGATGAAAAATTATTTCAAATAAAAAAAATCATCTTTCGGATGAAAATTTATCCATCGAATAAAAATTCATTCGTAAGATGAAAAATTATCTCAAATAAAAAAAATCATCTTTGGGATGAAAATTTATCCATCGAATAAAAATTCATTCGTAAGATGAAAAATTATGTCAAATAAAAAAAATCATCTTTCGGATGAAAATTTATCCATCGAATAAAAATTCATTCGTAAGATGAAAAATTATCTCAAATAAAAAAAAATCATCTTTCGGATGAAAATGTATCCATCGAATAAAAATTCATCTGTAAGATGAAAAATTATTTCAAATGAAATCTTAAGATAAAAGATGACGGATAACTTTTTAAATGGTAATAATTTCGAATAATGGATAACGGATATCCGAAAATTATAGATGACAAATAACGAATAACCTAGGTTATTCGTCATCCGTTATCCGAAGATAATTTTTGCCCAACTCTGCCTAAATGTAACAACTTTCATTTTACCATTGAAACGTACTTTGGTTCTCTTATATTAAATAATTATCTCCAATTCCTGAAGAATATGCTTAAATAATCTTCTTGATTAAAAAATAAATATGAATTTGCCCTTATTTGCACCCTCCGAATGAATGCAGCTTATTGAAGTTCTACTCATGAAAGAAATTTTGAAAAATACCTTCAAACCTTCATCGGTTTCCTTGCTACTAGACACAGGGAACGTTTCCTACTAAATGATCTCCCTTAAAATGAATATAGATCTCTCTCTCTCTCTCTCTCTCTCTCTCTCTATATATATATATATATATATATATATATATATATATATATATATATATATATACTAGCTGAATACCCGTGCTTCACCACGGCCGATAAGAAGTTTTGAAATAAGGTATGATCAAAATTAACGCTACTACATCATTTTTTACAGCTTATTATTGCACGGGCATTAGAATTACCCAGGAAACACCATGTGGAGGTAACCGTGCTTGTTCCCGTTGGGGAGTAAAAAAAATAACAACTACTTAAAAAGTTAGGTAAACAGAGACAAATACACGTTGAAACGAATAAAACTAACAACTTTAAAGTTCTAAGCAATTATCTCTTCGATAGTCATCGCCCCACCGAACATTACAACAGAATCGTCTTTGTGGATAATTTAGTAACCCTTCGAATAGCCACTACGATTTCCCAACGTTTTCGAGATATTTTAGAAAATATACTGAGATCCGAAAACGTTGTATACCATTAATACAATTTTTTTCTATATACTTCCTACCTCCAAACGATTCCAAAGTATAAGTATCTTAGATTAGATGAATGTCAAATACCTGGTACAAGTTTCAAGTGAACCAATCATCGTTTCTGAATACCCAAACAGAAAATTAGTTTGGAAAAGTATTTCTAGCAATTTGTCTCGTAAAAGGTGGAAAAAATCGCTTGAAAATGGTATAATTTTCCGTTCATTAACGTTTTCCTACGTTAATGAAGCATATGGACTCGAAAATGTAAGCGTTCCGGTTTATTCACGCAAATTTTGCTCCCAAAACCATGTTCCAGTAAACGTATTCAGCTGGTTATTGAACTTGACCTTTCAAATGGGAAGAAAGATTTTTGTACCAAATGTAATCAAAATCGGACCATTTTTGAGCCGATGAGGACCTTCTTAATAATTCAAGCCCCCCCCCCCTTATAAGTACTTAAACATTTGAATATTAAAAAAAACTTTCTTAGCGAGTGTTTACATTCTAAACGAATTGTCCGAGCAAAATTTCAAATTTTGTGTGAAGTGGTACGGGATATTATTACCGCGGAAGGATCAGAACGTAAACTCTATGAGGTACAAAATAAGAGTTTATTTCTAGTAATTCAAGGACTGCCATCATAGTTGAAATTAACCTCAATTAAAAATAATACTATGAAATAGATAATGTACGGTAACAGCTGTTCTTTATCGTCCTAGCAACGCATGCTGCCTTGGCTTGCCTGCTCTAACCAACTCAAACTTTAAACCCCCCTAAAAATACTTAAAAATTCGAATATCAAAAATCCTTTCTTAGTGAGTGCCTACGTTATATAGGGAGTGTATATGCAAAATTTCAAAATTTTCTGTCAAGCGGTTTGGGCTGGGCGATGATAGGTCAGTGAGTGAGTGGTATTTGACAAATATATAGTAAATATACGTTTGTATGTTAACACGATAGGGGCCACAATGTTTGTATTTAGTCCTAGAAACTTGGCATATAGCTTTCCCATAACAAACCATTGCTGGTTTTGCCAATTTTGTTGGTTAAGGTTCAGTCGTTTGTTATGGAACTGCTAAATAACACGTTTCGTTAAAAAAGCAAAAATTATTATCACTACCGTGTTAATAGGCGCATTTTTCGGTTTATAGTTTAGATTGATTTGAAAAAAAAATGATGAAGAAGACGATTCAAAAAATCTTACAGGAGTGTAACTTCAATAGCTACGGTAAGTGCTAATAGTTATGGGAGCTCACCAGGATTTTAAATTCATTTAACTCTTATAATACTAAGTTACAACTAAATGAGGCCTCTCCAGTGCTAATGGGATGATACCAAGACAATATAACTTTCCTTACTTCTTTGTACCTTTTCTCCGCTGACATGATAACATTTCCAGTAGAGCCATAGTTGGAATTGGTGTTGATAAAAGCCCTAAAGGGAGTTTACACGAGTAGTAGTGGTACAAGGGCCTGCCCTATTGCCGGCTCGAGAGCTGTGTTCCTCCACCGCTGGGCAAACACCAACCCCCCTCGGTCCTTTGTCCTCTACAGCTTGTTCCTTCATCTAGCCGCTCTAGTACACAAACAGCACCTGAACAGCTAAGGGCAACATTCCTTTTAGAAAAAGATGTTGGAAAGTTGTTTAGTAAAGTCAACGTCAAGACTTCCTGCTTATCTGCCCTTGCACTCATGAATACCTACGAACGGGAAAACCTTGTAGAACGTTCAGAAGGAATGTAGATATAGAGCTTACCCTCAAAAAGTCCGATTCGCAGGAACTGCGTCATCTTAGCGCGGTTCCGTTCTTATCTCTAGTGTTTATGAAAGCATAGAATAGAAACAGTTATTACTTTGTTTAGATCAATAGCGAAACAACTATCCAAATGAAATCTCAAACAAACCAGTCTTGAAAGGTCTTGATTTACAATCTTAACTGTATGGGTCAGCTATACCATAAGTCGGGCAGAAAGGCCTCCGCTCAGAGGCATTTGGAAAGCCTTGGGATCTCTCTCTTTGAACGCTACATTTCTAACAATAAATTGATCTTCTTATTTTACTTAATCTGTTTTATTGTCAAATACATTATCTGACTATAAGCAATTTAAAAATAACAAGGAATAAAACAGACAAAAAGAACAGTTCGAATAAGCGAAATCAATTACTTTAAAGTTTTAAGCACTTATTTCTCCGATTGACATCGCCTAATCAAAACTTTCATCAGAACCATTTTTGTAGAGCATTTAGTGAGCTTTCTAATGGTCATCTTCCGTTTCCCAAGATTCTCAACCTTTTTCGAGATATTAAGGAAAGTATACAAAGTTACCAAAACTTTTTATGTCTGTTAATAAAATATTTTATTCTAACCCTTCCTAAACTCCAAACGTAACAAAAATTTCAACATATTAGTTTTAATGAATGTAGAACATGCAGACAATGTTTCAACTGAATCCCATAATTCTAAGTACCAAAATCAAAGAGAAAAAGTCCGTCACGCAGGAGCTGCATAACTAAGCACTTTCCTCAGAATTTGGGTAGTGTAGACTGCTTTCCAGAACAATTTGCTTAAAATATCCTACATAAATAAAATAAAATCATGAATAGTTCTCTTTTAATTTTGTAATGAGTAACTGATAAATTATTAATTTGCTTCCAGAGTTATGTTTACACATGGTACCTACTACACTACGTAATAAATACAAAAAAACTCATATTATCGTATTTTGATCTAACGCAGGAACCGGGTACAGTCCCTCTAGCGCTCCTTGCGGCGCCTTTGTGGACCTATGTCTGGCTGGCTTTTCTATTGAAATATATTACAAAGTAAACCCCCCTTTCCGATTGACCGATTCAGCTCATTTTTATAACACTTCTTTCTCATGAGTTACCCACGTTCACCCAGCAGAAATTACGACCAGTATGAGTATATTAGTAATTTGGGTCCGGAGTAAACCCCCCCCCCCCCTCCTAATGAACCGATTTAGTTTATTTTTACATCACATATTTACCTGTAGATTATCACTACGAATACCGAGTTTCGTCGAAATATACCAAAAATCACGGTTGGTAGTGGCGAATTGGTATTGTGGCTCTCGAGTAAACCCCCCCTCTTAATGAACCGATTTAGTTTATTTTTACAACACATATTTACCTGTAGATTACCACTATGAATACCGAGTTTCGTCGAAATATACCTAAAATCACGGCTGGTAGTGGCGAATTGGTATTGTCGGTCCGGAGTAAACCCCCCCCCCTCCTTATGAACCGATTTAGTTCATTTTTATATCTCACTTTTCTCTCTATATTATCACTACGAATACCAAGTTTCGTTGAAATATAACAAATATTACGGCTGAAATAGTCAAATTAGTGTTTTCGGTTCGGGGTAAACCCCCCCTTCCGGTGGACCGATATTGGAGGTTAACGAACTCGTTCAATCGTTTGCTAATTGAATGCTATATACCAAGTTTCGTGACGAAAAAACAAAAACTCTGGCCGCTATCTTGTTAACAGACACATATATATATATATGCATATATATATATATATATATATATATATATATATATATATATAGATATATATAAATTTTAACGGGGGTCATTTTGGGTGTCTACTAGGTAGGATCGATAAAGATTTGAAGAAATTTTTCAAAAATTCCGTCATGAGTCCAACCTCATTAGCTACTTTCCTTCGGAGGAAAGTGCTAAAAGAACAGTTCGAATAAGCGAAATCAATTACTTTAAAGTTTTATGCACTTATTTATCCGATTGACATCGCCTAATCAAAACTTTCTTTAGAACCATTTTTGTAGAGCATTTAGTGACCTTTCTAATGGTCATCTTCCGTTTCCCAAGATTCTCAACATTTTTCGAGATATTAAGGAAAGTATACAAAGTTACCAAAACTTTTCATGTATGTTCATAAAATATTTTATTCTAACCCTTCCTTAACTCCAAACGTAACATAACTTTCAACATATTAGTTTTAATGAAATTAGAACATGCAGATAATGTTTCAACTGAATCCCGTGATTCTAAGTACACAAACCAAAAACGGAATTCAAAAACTACGTGTATTTTTCCAATTTTCTCGACAACGGTTAAAGCTATCGACTTGAAAATGGTTTCATTCGTTTTTCTAGCCCAAGAAGCCTATAAAAAGAGTACTTACAAGCTTATGAACTAAAAAACGTAAGCGTTACGATTTTTTCTGCGCGAATTTCGCCCCAAACGCCATCTTCCAGTGGGCGGATTTTGCTGGTTAACGAACTTGACCTTTCAAATTGGACGACGGATTTTTGTACCAAATTTCATCAAAATCGGACCATCAGGGAAGCCAGAAATGAGCGAACAGACAAATATATATATATATATATATATATATATATATATATATATAAATATAAATAAATATATACATATATATATATATATATATATATATATATATATATATATATATATACAAATTTGAACCACCGTTATTTTCAGTCTCTAGGGGTTCTGAAACGCGAAATTTTCTAGTCGGCACTTACGGATTGTTTCATTGTATCAACCCTATAAGCGGGGTTCCTCCCTATGGGGGAGGGAGGAACCGCGCTAAAAAGATCGTCCCCCGGCCTCCAAGGTTTGCCAGCCCCCTTAGTATGACGCCTGCAGTCTACGGTCTGCAATAGGCCGGCCTCACTAAATAAGCTTTCTATCGCCATTTTATTAGTCAATTCTTTGTATTAGTCAATTTTTTGTAGATTTAAGGCTAGAACTACCCAGGCGGGGGGGGGGGGCTTTTGTTCCCCAAACTTGTTTTTTTTTCCACTTTAAGTTACAAATATTTGAAATTACATACATATTACGATCAAAATTATCAGATGATCCTATAGGATCTAACAAGAAGCATCAAATGTCACATAATCTATTTCATTGGGAAGAGAATTAACTTTAATAGTATTACTTCGTTAAATTAATTATTATTATTAATCTTAAGTTTATTATTATTACTCCGTTTACGCAATATCTAAAATTACACAAAATAAAAAATCATGTAATGAGAAAATAATAATTATTATTATTTTTGGAGGCGAACACTTTTTTGTTCAATCATGAATTTAATTAATTCTTCCTCAATGTTGTATGTTGTTAAGAAAGTACGTAACGTGTCTGAGCCGTCATTCGATACTTAGGCAAAACAAACACATGAAGAGTCTTAACCTTTTTTCATATCCTATTCAAAACTATGACACAACGAGTCTTACATATAGCCCAGGGCTTTTAGGCTTGCGGTGGCTGCTATGAGACCTAAAACACTTTTCAGTGCGTCACAGATCCGAATGTTGTGTCGAACGTTATAATTTTGAAAATAAGATCATCATTGGTACTCTAATATTAAACACTAAAGTAGGGAAAGCTTGGTCGAAGATATTCTATATTTCATGAAATCGGAAGGGTGGAAATAAAGGAACACGTAAAAATTGGTTACTGCAACAGTAGTACGTCACTGTACTCAGCTCGTCGAATTCGAACGAAAGGTATGGTCACCAACTCCACCTGCGGGACCTACCGGAGCTGTGAACGGGTTCGTTGTGAAAATTCTGACAATATTTGTAGTAAAAAAATCATTACAACTCAAGGATACTTGAACAGTATAAACAAACACAAGTGGAATAATAAAAATTGGTAATCAGAAGGTATTTGATAAATAAGTAATTATATTAATTAAAAAATTATAACAAATTTTATTCTGACAGAACCGTTGCAACAAATTAAAACATGTCTTGAGAAAACTGATATACTAGTTAATACTAATGTACAACCTAAATACAAGGGGAAAAAATGTTGTGAATTGTAGCGGCACTTCTGAGCGGCTTTTATATCAAGTAATTTAGGAAGGAATGTCCTTCGGAGACATGAGACGTGTTAACGCGATCTCATCTCTTCCAATAAACTCTCGCCCTTTTCTTATGAAAAGAAATTCCAGCTTTTTAACTTTGCAGGGATTTAACACTTTTTTTTTTTTTTTTAAGTAAATCATAATGTAAGCCATTTCAATGTTAGGTATTCGGAAAACTAATAATAGCAGATCGGGATTTGATCTTAATAGTAAATAAAATCACGAAATCAAATGTAAAGGCTGTTTATTTTCCACGTCCTAGTCTTATCTGGCTTATTAGCTAATTTACTGTTTCCCTCTTCTTTCTTGAGGCTCCATTGTGTGTTGGTATTTAAACACGTTACACTCAATGTTGCTTTGATGTTGCGGGTTTTAATGTATGGGTGGTATATAGTGTTGTAAAAGAGCGCGCCTTTAAGGCTAGAAGGCGCGGCTCCTAAAAGCTCGAGCTCTCAGAGCTTGGACAGGGCTCGATAGAAGGCGCGAGTCTGTAAGGCTCGGCTTGGTAGAAGGCGCGAGCCTTGAAGGGCTCGCCTCGGGAGAAGGCGCAAGCTTTCAAGCCTTTTACTTTTCATTTCCAAAATGGCGGATGGCGGGCAAACAGCTGTTTCATGAAATATACTTTAGTAGATTCGTCCTAAATTCTTTCCACCACATTGAAATTATTCGCTGGCAATTAAATTTACCATTTCATTGATAAACTAATTATATGGATCACTAATTGGGTAAAAATAGTAACTTTTCAAAAAAAAACAAAAAACTCTTCTGTGAGACGTTGATGGCAACACTGTCGTACTTGTTCACAATTGCCATTCTCAACTTTCAAAATATTGTTTGTACGTAGTTTGAAAAAATAGTATTACATTAAAATAAAAAGTCATCATAATACATACATAAATTGTTTCCACTAGTATCTAATCCACACACACCAACCAAATTAAAACCAAAATGTTTTATATCTCCTCTAAATAATACAAGTCCATCCAATTATTCATGAAGATTTGAATCCATAAGAATATAGAATTTAAGAAATCAACTGAATGAGTCACTTTATTTAGCTTAATCATTAATTTAATAAACTGAACTTTGTCGAATTTTAATAAACTACAACTGAAGCACAATAAGAATTATCAGAGATAACAGCTAAATTACCTCCCTTTGTAAATAAAGATGCCGCTAAAAGTTTATTTTTATTATTGTGAAATAAATGGTGAGAAATGTCACAAAATAATCTAAATGAATAAAATGTAATGATTGTATATATATAATTATTGTATATAGATAATCTAGTAAAGCACTAGAAAGGGTTTGACTATAACCGTGCTTGCCGAAGCTCTACCTTCCCAGGGCTCCAAGGCCGAGCCTTCAAGGCTCGAGGGAGAACCTTGCCCAACCTTCAGGGCTTGATAAGGTTAGGATGGAGCCTCACTCCCAAGCCTTCATCGAGCCCTCAGAGCTCGGCCTGTAGAGGCTAGGTTCAAGGTTCAGGCCTCAAGCCTCTAGTCAGGGCTCGCTTTTAACAACACCAGTGGTATATCGTAGATGGATCACAAAGTGCGGGGTGAAAGCAACAGCGTTATTATTTATTTATTTATTTTTTATTTATTTATTGAAAAACTATATAAAAGATGGGTGAACTAGAACAATGTGTAGTAGATAATTTGTAGGCTTGAACCATTTCTATTCGCTTATATTGTATTGTCTGGTGATCCGAATGGTAGTATGAATAGTCAAATAATAGAAAATTAGATTGTGCATTCTAGTGTTTGTTTAAGCATATGAATGTCAGCTTTGGTAGACAGAAATACACATACATTTTTCTCTGTCTGTTTTTGTACCCACCTTCTGCGTCCATGCATTCAGTAGTTTATTAAACCACAGCATAATAGATAGGGCGGTATTCGCTATCAGTAAAACCCAATCCGAAGGCTACAATGGACGAATTAACTCGTCATTCTGTGATATGAAGTGCAGTAGTTGAACGAACCCTAGCGTAAAAGCAGCTAGGCTCATATCGCAGACTGGCCAGTTTATTAATCTTAAAGGTAAATATTCGTCTTAGTAGTATTGATATGCATTCATGGTATGAAATCTCTGTTATAAATGCCTATTCTTCGGCTGTGCATATTAACAAGACTGTTAAGTCTTGTAAAAATTTAAAATTAAAATCGTCAAAATTCACTAATTAACATAGACGGTTATTTGCAGAAAATCGGCCAAGAATGAATCAATAATTTTCTTTTTCCCAAATCTCATTATTATGTCGTGGGGATGTTTAACAATTGTTCTCTTTGTTATCATTATAAGGTTAGTCAAATGTTGACGAATTTTATCAATATTATTCCTTATATATATATATATATATATATATATATATATATATATATTTTTTTTTTTTTTTTTTTTTTTTTTTTTTTTTTTTTTTTTTTTTTTTACGGCGCATCGACATAATTCTTGGCCATTAGCGCCGAGATCCAGGGTGCATCCAGGAATTTTCTCAGTGAGCCCTGAGATGAGAAAATTTCTGGCGCCGGTGGGGATCGAACCCACCATCTCCCGCTTATGAATCAAGCGCGCTAGCCACTAGACCACGGGAGACCCCATTATTCCTTATTATTTTCAGTTCAGGTAGATAATTATTTTATTAGAAAAAGCCAACGGGCAAACCGAAACCACAAGTCTAGCAACTAGTTACCATAATAAAAGCAACTGTTATCTCAAAATCGTAAAAATAGTGATGTGTCTTGTTTTGATTCCAAAAGCATCAAATAATAGTATTTATCTCGAAACCTAATAATACAAAACCGTTTACAATGCCCATTTATTTTTGCATGAATTTAACAAAAACAAAAAGTACGGTGTGCGGTTTCGGCTGGATATTGAACTAGACCTTTTGTTTTAAAGAAAGACGATAGATGGCGAACAGAAATATATATATATATATATATATATATATATATATATATATATATATATATATATATATACATGAATCGGGTGTCCCCGGTGGTAGGTTGTACAGCGTATCCGACCTTACGTAGGGAGATGCGGGTTCGAGTCCTGCTTTATAATCTAAGGGTTCGGTGAAAAGAAATCCCTGCTGCACCATGTATGTTTAGGAAGGGTTGAAACCTGTAGATAGATGTGCCTAAAAAAAAAGGAACAAATTTGACAAGTGACCGACTTTCCCGATGGAACTATGGAATACCTAACGTCAACATTATTCGTCAGCACTGGTATGTATCATCGCAGCAATTACATAAGCATGTTTTCCTTCCTACGGGGAAAAGCCAAAATATATTCTTTGAAATCTCATCTTTCTAAGCCTAAATCCTGGTATCGCTTTTTCTTTAAGGTCCTAACGATCTCTGCAATATTATGCGGCCATAGAAAATGATTACTAATCGTCACAAATCCTCATTATAGGCTTATTTCATATAATTAATGGGGAGCGGTCTGGTGGATAGTTTTGTAGGTCCAGTGTTCACTCAATAAGGGCCGCGCCGGCGCATGGAGCGAGGGCTGCCGGCTTGACCTCCAACCTAGAGGCACGCCCGAATTCTGAGGGTTCTGCTACCCCCTCTCCTGCAGCAAGGGGCTTACCTTAGTGCGATTGTTTATTTACATACTGATACTCTATCACAGAAAAGGCATGTAGCTTAAATATTCAGAAATATCATCTCTGACAAAGGTCGATATCGCTCATAGGCGTTCGTTCGTAACATTTTTCTTGGAATGAAATCCCTTATATGTTGTACTAAAAAGAGAATCAGTCAGGCAGAAGCTGCACAAAAACATACGTGCTGAGGAATGTAATATTGATATTAATAAAAAATTTGTGGAACATAAAATATAATATAATAATAATAATAAGCATGTTGCCACAAGATAAATCATCAAACACTAGCAGAAAGGATTGGCCTAAAGAACAACATGGCAACAAATTAGCGGTACGACTCACAAAGACTTCTAGAGAATATCATCAAATTCTCCTGGAAAAAACTATGATTACGGACAGAAATGTTCAGCGCATAAAATATTGTCATCATCGACGTGCAAAAAAAGACGGTTGATATAATTGATATCTCAATGAACTGGAAGAATATAATATAATAATACAAATGCGAAGGTGCCTAAATATCAAGACTTGATCATATAGTTGAAAGATCTCAACAAATTAGTTTCCGCTAGAGTAACTGCAGTTATCATCTCGACCAATGGTTTGAAACGAATACAACAATCAGGGTATGCAAATATCTTAAATTATCGGACTATCGCAGCAAGCAGAAATTTTCGTCACTGCTAGGTTGTAACAAAACTTTTAAAAACTCTTAATTAATAAATAAACAATATATTTGTTAATAAATAACTAAAAATAACTTTTACTGGCTGGAAATATCCCCAGTAAACTGAGATACCCATCCAAAATATATATGTTTATATATTTATTATAAACAGCTGATTCAATTATTAAAAACATAATTTGGTTCTGGAGTAAGCCCTAGCTCAGCGATTTTGCTTATTTCCCCAACTTATCTTTCTCACTAATTGAGAATGATGTATACTGAATATCTCTGCAAAGATGCTAAAGTTAACAATAAGATAAGCCCCAATTAATAATTTATTTACGGTGTAAACTTCAATTCCTAATGGTCCCATCTAGATCATATTCATAACACATCTTTCTTAATATATATTCGATAGCGAATTTCGTTGCAAAAAAACATTTTGCTGGCTTTAGGCCCATTAAAATGTGGCCAAGACTGGCGGGTCTCCGCACTATCATTTCCGATGAATTGATTTTGCGGGGTTACGAATCCGTCCAATCCATTGATATATACTATATTGGGTTGGGGAATAAGGTTGTCGATTTTTCATATATCTATTTGTTTTACGATTTCTTGCTGTTGGACAAAGTGTGTAATATTCATTCGATAGAGCTCTTTCTGCTCTACAATACTTTGCTAATCGTCTTTTCGAGTAATTTCGTTTTTTATTATTTTCCAGGCTTAGAAACGGAATATCCAGGGGATAAAAAACAAACATTTTCGACAGCAGCTCTTCTACGTCGCTGAAGCAGCTCGGAACATGAAGGACGTGTACGGAGAAGGTGTCACAGCACGGAAATTGTTTACAAGGTCGGTACTTCCGGATTGCGTCATGAGGTCAAGCTCGTAAGTTGGGTTTCTCCCTATGGAGGGAGGGTGGAAACGCACTGATAAAGTGTGATAGTATGATACTTTTGTTAAAAACTTTGCCTTCTCGAGCGTCTAAAGATTATCGACAGAAACATTTCATCATCGAATTAAACTTTTGCTGGACGTTCCATGAACCTATTGAGTGTGTTTATGCGGCTATCAAAATATTTATCTTCTATTATCTATAATCTGTTATATACGTTTTTCTACTTTGTAAGGAGTTTTTTTTTCTAATAATCATGTTAATTGAGTTTTACTGACCTCTCGCCTGGTTAGTAACAATAATTCAAATTAAAAATAGCTAAACCCAATAAGCCCTGCGATAAAAGAATTTAGCTTGCTCTACTCTTGTAGTATAATAACACAGCCATACACAAAAAAAACGTTCAGATCCAGAGAATCTGTTGAGAAGAACCATGTTTGCCAATATTTTTTTGGGGTCGCTGGATCCGAATCGAACGTCAAAAACTCCCTGCGTTTTTTGTTTAAGCATAACCCCCGAAAGCTCATAATTTACGATATTTTACACCATAATCTCTTTATTCAAGTCGTTAACTGCCTCTCAGTATTCAAAAATAAAAAAAATGTTGAGACCTCAAACTCGATTGGTCCATTTGGCGCTAAGTTACTGCCCTTGGAAAATATGACAATTTTTTTTTTTTTTTTTTTTTAATTAGGGTGCGTCGACTGCTATGGTCAATGGCACCAAAATATATGACAATTCTCAAAAGTTTGGGGTTTTGCTTATATTTTTGTATTGATTATGCTTTGTGATGCAGAGTCTTTGAAGTCTCGTACAAAAATTGAGCCAAGGCCTTCAATGATGGTTCTTGAACTGACGCATTCCTTAAAATCCCAAATACATGCCTTAAAATACTCCCCATGTTTGATTTAGCAATGTATCAATAGAAGTAAATTAAATAAATGTCCTTAAATAAATTATTTAAGGCTTCATTTTCGAACTATTTTTTTATAAATCTGCCTACATGTTAATTAAAGTGTCCTCTATGCTTTGGAAAAAGATAGGACCCTCCAAGTGGCACTCGTTTTCAAGATATTAAGCCTCAAAGATTCACATTTTAACATGGTAGACAGTATTCGTATCGGGTAGTTTACAAGTTAGGAAAGCAATTTTTTTGTACAATCTTTATAAAAATCTAGTATATGCATGGGCGTATATAGAAAATTACTTTGGGAGAGGGGGCTGGGAGCATTTCCTTCTAACAATCTAGAACTCGGAATAATTAGCCAACTAAAATGCTAATATACCCCAAAAAAATGATTTGATATATTTTTAAGGTTTTTATGACATATTTTAACAACTAAATCGAAATGTCGGGGGGGGGGAGCAGCCTCCCCCCTATATACGCCCATGACTCCACTGGCGATGAGTTTTCGAACTAGATTGGCTATGATCAGGCGATCTAACCGCAGCTGCCTTAGGAGAAACATTTATTTCTATTTCTATTGCTAGTTGTTCTCAATTTGTTAAAATTTAAATGCCAATGCACATTAGGGCATAATGATTCATTTTCATACATTGAAATTAGGTAATAAAATCAACTCTACAACATTTATACAAATAGAAAAAAAAATCTTCATTAAAACTCATAGGAATTGAAGGTCACAGTGAAAAAGATGCAAAGTTTAGTTCCGCTTAGAAAATAAATATTCTTCAATTTTTGGGGACATGAGTTTACTAATATTTTAATACTTTTCATTCTTTTAATAAAATCGAAAATAAATAATATAAATACAATTAATCAGTCTTGTTCGAGCATTTGCTTAAATTTGGTACACGTACAACTATTCCTGAACTGAAAATGGGCAAAACTACATGAAATCACCTCTGTTATCAACAGGATTTATGCGACCCTTCAACATATTATTGAACGTTTTAAAAATGAAAACAGAATAATAAGAAAATCTAGAGTCATTCCAAAGAAACGTATTACCAGCAATGACATTGGATTTTGTGCCAAATATAAAATACTTCAAAATTAAGTGCTACGAAGTAGGCTACATTATTTAAAAAAACGTTTAAATAAAACGGTGTGTGCTGAAACCATTCAAAGAATCTTAAAAAATAAAGGCAATACAATGGTGGTGTTGCAAGGCAAAATTCTTACATCAACAAAAAATATAAAAAGATGCAAATTATTTCTCCCAAGAATTATTAAAAGAAGAGATGGACTTCTGAAGAACTGCTTTGTTTTTGGATAAGTCAAAATTCACTTTGTTTGGCCCTGATAGAACAAATTTCGACTGGAGAAAGGCAAATGAAGAGCTCCATGGAAATAATCTTCGCCCGACCATCAAACATTGAGGTGATAATGTTATGGTTAGGAGGTGTAAGGCTGCTTCAGCGGCAGGATATCATCATTTTATTGAGGAAACAATGGGTAAACATTAGTATTGTGACATCCTGAAGAATATATTGCGACATAGTTCGGAATAATAAATGATTTTGCTTTTTATAGACATAACGATCCCAAGTATTCTTCTTATCTCGCAAGAGAATGGGTTCATTTAATATCTCCAAAACTTTAAAATCACCCTTCCAATCACTAGACCTCAACGTCATAGAGAATTTATGAAGTTAATTAGAAACAGAAGTGAGGAAACATAAAATATCCAACCAACAATATCTCATAAAGACGCGTCAAGAAGAATGGGAGAAGATATGTCTATCTTGCACAGAAAAGCTTGTCCAATTCATGCCCAATTGTTTAAATGTGATAAATAATAATGAAGGGTTATCTAAAAAGTACTAAAATTTAAAATATTTTTTAATTTTTGGACGTTTTCCATTTTGCATCATTTTCATTGTGGCCTTAGAAATGTATATTAATTTATAAAGTTTTTGTTTAATCTTATGATTTGATCTCAAATAAATTTTTGACTATTGTATGTTCTAGCCTAATAATCCTACTGTATTTTTGTAAACAAAGATTTTTTTGAATAAATTGTGGGTTGGTATTAAATATATTTTTTTAAAAGTAAATATCTTGCATCATTTTGACTGTGAGCCACTGTATGCCTTCATTGAGTTCCGTTCAATGGAATACCACGAAACAAATGTTTATCTGTCTCCAGCGAGTTCCGAGTCTGTCACTCATTCCTCTCGAAGACCACAGGATAAGAGAGAGTCTACTGTATATGTAAAATATTTTATAAGCACACGATATGCCAAAAATTGCATGCGTTGTGCTGAAAAATAAACTCACTTGCCATATGGATACTATCGTAAGGAGAAAAAAATAAAAAAAATACATTGGTAAAATTTTGGGGGGCTGTAGCCCCCTTAACCCCCCCCCCCTTATATACGCCCATGAGTATATGATACATGATAGCAATCCCAATCTTGTGGTAAAGAGTTTGATGCAGCAAGCGGTACTTGTTTTCGGGATATAAACACTCAATCCCGTTTTATTAGTATATCTCACTCAGCATATTTCACCGCTGGAAATGTATGCCTTGGATGCAGGCATACATGATAAAGGTGAATGGGAAGGCCTTGGGTCAGCTTTTGTATAAGAACTCAAAGATTGTTTGCATCAGAAAACATAATCAATACTCAAATATAAGCAAAAACGCAAACTTTTGAGAAAAATCATATATTTAAAGGGCTGTAACTTTGCTCCAAATAGACCAATCGAGTTCGCGAGTATATATATATATATATATATATATATATATATATATATATATATATACACACACACACACACACACACACACAGTGGCTCACAGTCAAAATGATGCTAGATATTTACTTTAAAAAAAATATATTTAATACCAACCCACAATTTATTCTGAAAAATCTTTGTTTACAAAAATACAGCAGGACCATCAGGCTAGAATATACAATAGTTAAAAATTTATTTGAGATCAAATCATAAAATTAAATAAAAACTTTATACAATGAAAATGATGCAAAATGGAAAACGTCCAAAAATTTTCTAGATTTCTGTGCAAGATGGACAAATTTTCTCCCATTCTGCTTAAAGAGTATTTTTGAGATATTCTTGGTTTGATATATTATGCTTCCTCGCTCTGTTTTTAATTAACTCCATAAATTCCCTGTGACGTTGAGTTCTGGTGATTTGAGGAGTGTTTTCATAGTTTTGGATCAATTATATGAACCCATTCTCTTCCGAGATAAGAAGAACGCTTGGGATTATTATGTCTATAAAAAACAAAATAATTTATTATTCGGAACTAAAATGCAATATTTTCTTGAGGATATCAAAATATTAATGTTTCTCCATTGTTTTCTCAATAAAATGATGATATCCTACCCCCGATGCAGCCATACATCCCCTAACCATAACATGAACACCTCGATGTTTCATGTTCAGGCAAAGATTTTTCTCATGGAGCACTTCATTTGCCTCTCTTCAGACAAAACTTGTTCTATCAGAGCCAAACAAAGTAAATTTTGACACATCCAAAAACAAAACACTTTTCCAGAAGTCCATCTCTTCTTTAAGTAATTCTTGGGAAAAATAATTTCCATCTTTCTATATTTTTCGTTGATGTAAGAATTTTGCCTTGCAATTCTACCATTTTAATACATTTTTCTTAAGACTATTTGAATCGTTTCAGCACACACCGTTTTATTTAAACATTTGCGTAAAAATTTGCAGGGCATAATTTTGAATTATTTTTTATTTGGCACAAAATCCAACGTTTGTCTTTGTCGTTAAAAGTTTCTTTTGTAATGACTCTAGATTTCCTTATTATTCTGTTTTCTTTTTTAAAATGTTCAATAATGTCTAGAACAGTCGCATAACTCCTATTGATACTAGAGGCGATTTGATGTTATTTTGCCGATTTTAAATTTGTTACTCACTATATCTTGTTCAGGAATAGTTGTATGCCTACTAAATTTAAGCAAATGCTCGAACAAGACTGATTACTTGTATTCATGTAGATTATTTTTTTTATTATTATTATTATTATTAAAAGAATGAAAAGGAATTAAAATATTAGTAAACTCATGTCCCCAAAAATTGGAGAATACTTATTTTCTAAACGGAACTAAACATTGCATCTTTTTCACTGTGACCTTCAATTCCTAAGAGTTTTAATGAAGATTTTTTTCTATTTGTGTAAATGTTGTTGAATTGATTATATAAACTTAATATATGAGATTGGATCATTGTGCCCTCATGTGCAATGGCATTTAAATTGTAACAAATTGAGAGCAACTAGCAATAGAAATAAATCTTGGTTTGCATCATCAGTGTGAGCCTCTGTATATTTGTCTATAAAGGCCAAGTTTGTTAACTATAGCCCGTTCAGTTAGATGGAATAGTTCTAATCCTGCATGCGCGAAATTCTGAGGGAAATATTCCCGACGATTCCGCCATTTAATATAACATAACAAAATCGGCTATCTGTCTGATCAGATAAACCCTATTCATCATCAGTAGAGCCCGGAAGTTAGGCAAAATGCCTTTTTTATCTGAATGGATATATTGAAGAACCAGATAGAAATAAATATGTTTCCGTGCATTTAGGAAGTGTAGAGACAATTTTTATTTTGCCTTTTTTGCCTATTTTGCCTATTTTACGATTTAAAGTCTTTTTATGCCTTTTTTGCTCGTAACGCAATTTGTTTCTGCGATTTGAACATTTTAAAAAGCACATAACGAATTTCGAATTTCAGTTTGCCGAAAACAAAAAAGGTTTCACAAATTAAATTACATTTTGCCGTCACAAATATCAATTCGAAAGCTTATTTTCCCAACCCGTGGATTGACCCTTTGTAAATAACAGAGCCTTCCTTGGTAGAAGGAATGCACAGGCATAATGAATAGCAGGAAAGAGAGAGGATGAGAGAAGTACGTCTCCTTCCTCACACCCCTTTTGCTGTGACAATGGTGTAGTTACCTGGTATTCCAGATATAGAAATGATAAGATAATGCAGAGGAAGTTTTTCCATAATGAAAAACATTTTTTCTTAGAAGGTCTATGAGAGTTGATTCTTTGAAAAAGCATCTTGTTGTTGCTTGTAAGAAGGGAAAGTAAGAGTAAGTACACCAATTCTGTGATAAATTGATAATAAAGAAATGAATGATTATTTAAAATACATATTTTCATTAATAATGAGTGAGATTCCTCTTTGCCTTCACTCCTAATAAATGCCCATTTTAATTACAATTCTGCCTCTTTTCAGTATTTCAAGTGCCTTTTTACCTGCCTATTTTAACCAAAAATAAATGCCTATCTTCCGGGCTCTAATCATCAGACAAAAATATAAACAGAAAAAGTATTAAATGGTTTAGGAAATTATTGATAAGATTAATATTAAACACTGCTGTTGTCATTGTAATGATACTTCAGAACATTACAGTAAAATTTTACCTATGGTGCAGTCTAGAAAAACAATAATTTTTTATCTTTGCACTGAAAGGAATCAACAGGAAAATGCAACAACTTCAAACCGAGACAACTGAAACATGCATTAAAACAAAAGGAAGGTCCTTTAAGGAAAACTAGAAAATAGAGTCAAAGATCTGTAAGAAGAATTGGAAGAACCCCTCTCCCTATGGAAGAAGGGAGGAAATACCCTTAAAGGTTTCTCTCGGTCGGCCTTTATCCAACAAACTTTCGTCAGCTGTATGCTCAGTCGTAGTTAATGGTTGACATTTAAAATTTAGATACTATTTCTATGTATCCTTGACCAATTTTGTGAAGTCTTGATTAGGCCAGTAACAACAAACTTACTTATGCTTAGAGATCTCGGTGAGGCACCTATAGACAGCAAAATTTGTGCAAAAAAAATCATAGCACTAACAGTTTTATGTTAAATGCCTTACAAGAACAATTATTATAAGTATTTCAACGCGAGGCTCGAATAAATCCATTTCCATTTCAATATCTTTAACCGTTTTGGATAACACTGGAAAAAATAGAATTTTTGTTTCGTGTAGAGTTTTTTTTTTATTTATTGATAATTTACAATCATAGAGATATGTACAATAAGTAAATTCGGGGGAACGTTGCCATTCTTTCTATAAATGTTCCACATTTACCCAAACTAATGTTAAGAAGTTATGTAAAAAATCTAAGGGCTTAGGTCCGCCAGTAAATATACTGTTGTCGTACCTGTTGGAGAAGACCGTCGTCACTGCTACTCGCACCGATGCCAGTGACATAGGTCTTCACCAACAGGTATGACAATGTTAAGCTATGTTAGTTGGAAAAGCGAATGTATTAAAAATAAAACAATTTATTTATAGACATGAGCAGGTTTGTACTCCTTGTATGATTTATTAAATATCTAAATAAATCTATTACATATATAAAAAAATGTTGAGAAATTATAGTATGTGGAAGATGACTATTCAGAATATTAATTTTTGATCTTCAGTTGGATAAATCATTAATTTCCAATATGTAGAAAATATTTCAATTGAATCCCACGATTCTAAGTACCCACAGAAAAATAATGACTTACAAAAACATTGAATCCACTTTTGTCAAAAACGGTTACAGATATCGACTTAAAAATGGTTTCATTCGTTTTCCTATGTTAAGAAACCTATAAAACAAGTACCTGCAAGAATATAAACTCAAAGACGTAAGCATTACGATTTTTTTTGCACGAATTTTGCCCCAAACACTCCCCGCCACCTATATAAAAGGCCTAGGTGGCTGAAATTTGGGCCACCTATATTTTCATGATCTATAGGGTCTGAAACATGAAAGTTTCTAGTCGGCACATCCGGATTGCTTCGTGAAGTCAACCTCATAAGCGGGTTCTCCCTATGGAGATAGGGAGTAACCGCGCTAAAATATATTTTTTCTGAACTAAAATATGGTTTAATAATTTAAAATAAAATAATAGGTAGAAAATGTGTTATCAAATGTTGTGCTTATGTAACACAAATCTTCAGGCAATTTTTTTTTTTTTTTTTTTTTATAATTTATTTATGAGCACCCCGCATTGACAGCGTTTCGCCCAGTTCAGGCAATTAGAACCTATAGAGTAAAATCGGTGGAGTAAAAATTGATTGTTCTGAGCTTGAATTTTTCCAAACATCGGTGTCAACAAACAAATCATCTACACTGCCTTTTCGATATCTCCAAATAATATAGCGGATGTCTGCTACTAGGTCCATGCATTTTCCGACAGATAACACTACTAATATAGCCAAAATAGCCAAATCCGGTTTTATCCGCCTACCCGGTTTTATCCAATTTTCCCCTATATATATATATATACACACACACACACACACACACACACACACACACACACACACACACACACACACACACACACACACACACACACACACACACATACACACACACACACACACACATGTGTTTATATATACACCTAACTACATTTATTAATGACTTTTCCATACCTGCGCATGCGCATGTTTACAAATGCCTTGTTTATGCCAGCTTTTATAACATCCATAACAGTGCACTTTAGTGCTTAATAACTTCGTTCCTAGTTGAGAGCGATTTTTTTTTTTTAAACAGATTGGTGTTTAGTGCACCAAAATATGTAATAGTGGAAAATGTGAAAATAATCAGTTCAGAGGACCCTAAACTTCAATATTACCAATAACATTCTTTTATTAATTGGTCCATGATATATCTTTTTCTGCAAAAGCCATTCGAGCCATTTTATGATTTTTCACATTATGATTCCAGTTCTGGTGTTTATCTTTGTAGTAACCATTGAACATTCCTAATCTTGGTGTGAACACCAGCTTCCTCTGCTATTGCATTAGTGGTCAATCCATATGAATTGATCTAAGGTAGGTTACAAAAAAAATATTAACTCTACTAAAGTTCTCCTTCATGGTTGAAACATGAAACAGTATTGTAGGGGAGAGAGTATTGAAAAGAATTATGCTAGTTCCAATCTCGTAGCATGATATAGTCCAGAGATAATCAATTTAACGCAAACGTCTTCAAATAGTATTGTCAGATCACAATAGTATTGTCAATAATATCCATACTAACCATATTCCTCATAATAAAACAAACCAATTGTCAAGATTCAATTACATTACCACTAATGCTAACTGGGATAGATATTCTCACTCAACAGTTAAACAAACAATTTTTAAAAAACTCTTTTGATCCTACAACAAATGACAACTTTGAAGACGAACTCTGTACAAGCTTTACTTCACTTACAATCGAAGAAATAGTTAGCAATCTCACATTATCTCTAATAAAATCCAGTAATATATGTTTTAAAAAATCTAATAAAACAAGACACCATGTTCATAAATCTGTGCCATGGTGGAATGATGAACTCACCAATTTACGGAAAGAAATTAACAGACTGAGGAAACAATACCAGAAGACAAAAACAGACATACAAGCCAGAGAATTAGCACGGATTCAATATTTCACTATGAGACACAAATATCAGAGACTAATCAAAAACAGCAAAATTAATTCCTGGAAAGAATATTGTAGTAGTATAGACAAAGCTTCTGCATGGTCTTGACCGTATAAATATGCAGCAGGAAAATTATAGTCAAAGATAATGAAAACAATTAATATATCATATCAAAATTCAACTACAGACTATGCCAACACCTTACAACACATTTTAGACTCTCTTACCAATAACGATACAAGGAGTAATGACACGGACAAACATCAACAGATTCGTAACCAGATCTACACTTTACTTACCAGATACTAAACATGACAGAGAACTTGAAGACTTAGAAATCCTAGAAACCATTAGACATCTTGACCCTAACAAAGCCTCGGGATGGGACAATCTAAATGCACATATTATAAAGAAATCAGCAGAATTTTTTCCTGTTTTATTTTCTAAATTATATAAAATAATATTCTCAAAATGCCATATTCCTAAACAATGGAAGAAAGCATTACTCATTCCTATCCCTAAACCAGACAGTACCAAATATAGACCCATTAGCATACTGCCTGTAATGTCAAAAATTATTGACAAAATCATAAATTCCAGACTAATGCATTTCTTAAATGTTCATAACATAATTAATAAACACCAATATGGCTTTATGCCACAGATATCGACATTAGATGCTTTGTCAGAAATAAAGAATATTATTCAGGTTGCATTGAGTGGCAAATCTAATGTATTAATGGTTAGCCTAGACATAAAAGGTGTGTTCGACAATGCATGGTGGCCTGCAATATTAAAGAATTTAAAATCATACAATTGCCCTTAAAATTTGTATAAAATCATTTCGAATTTCTTACAGGATCGATATATTACTATACAAAGAAAAAATTATACCTACTCCAAACCTATTACTATTGGTACACCACAAGGAAGTAGTCTGTCGCCTACTCTGTGGAATATTTTAATAAACTCTAATTTTGAATTACCAAGACCTCCTGCAACATACATAATTGCCTATGCAGATGATATAGTTTTATTAGTTGAAAATAAATGTTTTCAATTCCTTGAAACTACAACCAACAGAATACTTAAACACTAACGGACTGGACGGAACAAAACAAACTAGAATTTAATGTTGAGAAAACAAATTATATAATTTTTTTGAGAAAAAGACAAATCCCTCAATTAAATATCTAACACAGTGTCAGTAAATACACTACTGACAAAGACTGACGACACTGTTAAATAACTCGGCATTCTAATGGACCGCAAATTAAATTGGAACAGACACATCGACTTTATGTACACCAAAACTTCTAAACTTATTAAAACAATAGGCATTGCTACCAGAGCTACCTGGGGCATGAAAACTGACTCGTTAAAAACAATATATGAGGGAGCAATCATTCCAAAAATGTTATATGGAATACCAATATGGTATGAAGGTTTAAGAAGGAAAAGAAACTTAAAGAAATTACATAAGCTCCAGAGATTTATAGGTATCAAAATTTCCAAAGCTTATAGAACTATTTCTTTCGAGGCTAGTTTTGTTCTAGCAACCATAATACCTACACAATATAAAGCTCTTGAACTTGTAACATGGTATAATATTAAAAAACAACACTTTAACTATAAAGAAATATTAAATAATAACATAGACAAAAACATTGACTGCTCACACTGGTTACATCCTGCACTTTTAGCAAAAATACAAACACATCTTGACGAACCGTGGGAGACAACAGTTACAAGTTCAAACCTATTTACAGATGGAAGCAAGACAGAAAACAATACACCGGGTGCAGCATTAATAGTAGAGTCTACATGCGGACAAATCTTGGAGTTTAAATATAAACTTGACACAAGATGCTCAAATAATCAGGCAGAAAAGTTTGCATTTCTTAAAGCGATAGAATACATCAAACATTCACCTTATAACGTACACAGTAGTATTACTGTATATACAGACAACGCAAACCTTATCCATTCTATTCGAAACCCTTACATACATGACACACTCACAAAACAAATTAGACAAAATATATTGGACTTGATTGACAGAAATATAAGAATACACATAGAATGGGTTAAAGCACATTCCGGAAATAAAGGAAATGAATTAGCCGATATAAGAGCCAAAGAAGCAGCACAAGATCCATCACTGGAACCTGAATTCACCCTTGTACCTCTATTGTACATTAAAAAGGACCTATGTACAATGACAGTAGAAAAATGGGACAAAGACTGGACTGACTCAAATAAATCCTACAGCCTACACAAATATATCCCTCACATTACAAACACCAACTACGACTCTATCAAAAGCTCACACCATAAATTCACACAATTCCTTACAGAACATGGACCGACTGGACAATATTTGACAAGATTTAAGATACAGAATGACGATAAGCGTAAATGTGACGGACGGAGTACACAAACATTTACCCACATCTTATATTCATGTACACTATTCGACAAAAACTGATTACAATTAATAAAATCTATAATATTAAAAGGTGGCAATTGGCCAGAACAACCAAATATTCTATTTGATAAATATAAGAAAGAATTTTCAAAATTTACCAAAAGTATAGACATGGATGTCAAAAAATAAAATTAGAATTTATGTTTTGATTTGAACAATAATGAGTTTATCTCAATATATCTGCACTTGCATATCCTTCTGGCTCAAGAGAAACCGCAGCATTGGTTGAAATAGAATTTTATTTTAATATTATTTAATTATAGTTTATTATTATCACAATTACTCACATACTAGAATATTATTGTAAATAAGTTTAAAAAATAATTGTATGTTTAAGCTCACATTATTTAAATTAGTTCTGTATAATTCTATTATCAAAGTTTATACCTCAATATAATTTATGTATCAAAACACATAATAACTGCATGTAATATGCCAAATAAGGCAATGGTACATGTGTTCACAATAAATGCACTCTTCATAGGGATACTATGAAGAGAAAAAAAACAAAAAAAAAACGACTTCAAAGCGAAAAATCGCTACGTGATTCAAAACAAAACAGCCTGCCACACGTAAACGGTGAAAGATAAAATTTTTAAAAAATCTGTTCTGGACTCTTATTTTATAAAAACATCAAAAAATAAAATAAATTAGAAATAATCAAGCAACCAATTTTTTTTTTTTTTGTTTTTGTTTTTATTGGATCACTTCATATGGATTGACACTTAGCTGTTCTGCATATGTTGGATGCGATTCTTATAATCGTTTTTTTTTTCTCCCTCATTGACAAAGCTGGGCGCGATTACCTTCCAACTGCGCGATGGGTACCCTATGGCTCTACGAACCGAATTAACTTCGCTATTGATGATAAACTTTGTTTTATGCAATGTGCTAACTCCCTCATCTCATCCTAGTGTAGCGAACAAATTAAACAGCACTCTCATTGAGCCAAATACTTCTTTTTTCCCCCCAAAAAAATAAGATTGAATCATCATTACAAAAAAATTATATTCAATGTTCAAAATTTCAAGGGTGTGTCTAACATTTTCACACTGAGTGTAAACTTCAGAGAATTCAAAATTCATTTTCATAATTACAAGTATGAATTTCCTGGGTTAACGATATTAGGAAAGAATTTTCGTTCCCATCTCCAGGGATTTATAGATGTCCCAAAGGATACTGCTAAGTAAGAATGGTGAATCAGCTCCAAAAAGCCCATGATATTTGATATATTCCGTAACAGAATATATAGAAAACCCTTTCCCCCAAATCTTTTGTTGTCCTCATTAAGGGATGCTAGAGGGAAAAATTATAATTTCCGACCTTATTTTGTTATGCTGGCTATTTTTTTCTGAAAATTTATGTGACCATTTTCAGGGTTAAAAAAATTACAATTTTTTCTGGATTTTTTGGACCTTTACGGTGCCCAAGAGTGCTCTTCGAAATGCTCAAAGGGCGGAACAATATCTAAGATATTAAATGACAAACTTGACACCACATGAGGTTGATGTATTTGTCTCCTCTTTTTTGAATGATGATGGTTAAAAAATTGCCAGAATGGTGGTTCATTATTAATGAATAATGATGGTTTTTTGTCAATTTCAGCCACTTTTAGATTTCCGCTGGATGTAAGAACTTTCAAAATTGTCCAAGAGCCATAAAAAACATAGGGGGCACGTGCCAACATCAAAAATGATTTTTCACCATAAATGGGAAACATTTAAATACAATTAAAATATACAATTACTTTGATTATGTCTATATTATATATAATGTAAGTTACCTAACTTCTAATTAAAAAAATAATAAACAAAATAAGTCGGTCTGCCACAATATGGAGTGCTTAGCATCCATACAAGTATAATATAATTATTTTGCTAAAACCTCTTGCAAAATTGTATTGGTTGTTCTTGGAAAGTACAATAATGGTTTCCAAATTATACATTAGTACATTAATTAGTATTTTACTAACCTGAGCTTAATGTACATAATATATCCACGAAAGATAAGACAAGACATCGCTTTTTTGGGCAGCAAAACAATGGTGTTGATCCCTAGGGATGAGGGAATGTAACTTTTGCATACAGCTCGTCTAGAAAGAAAGAAAAATCACATGATCAAACCTAAGTAAACAATTAATGTAATATCGTTCTCGTATTATGCCAGTTATTGTATCAGTACCTCCTTTTGTAAAAAAATAAATTAATTAATTAAATTAAGAAAAAAAATAGAAAAAATATATATAATTTAAAAAAAAAAAACAGAATCCCAACATGGATGCTCCCTAAAGCAAGCTACACACGATTCAGGCAGGCCTGAATGTTAGACCTGAACAGTCCGCCTGAAAGCCGGTCGCCTGAACGTGTATATATTCCAGCCGCCTGAACAGTCTTAACTGACAGACCGGCCGGAATATATACACGTTCAGGTGACCGGCTTTCAAGCGGACTGTTCAGGCGTAACTGACAGGCCTGCCTGACCGTGTGTGGCCTGCTTTAGAAAAGAGATACCTTGGACCAGGAGCATGGGATGTGTAGTTTTGCATTATAATAACATGGTAGGGTGCTGACGACCATGAGTTTTTTTGCCCCAAATTATCCAAACAAACAGTATCTCCAAAAAGAAAACAATCAGAGGGAATAATTATGAATATCCAATCCCAGATAGTGAAATAATCAACATCCACTATAGGTCAGATTGACTCTGTATATTTGAAAAGGTTGACATTGAGAAAACTATAATATAGTAATGAAACTTCCTAAAAAAAAAAAAAAAAAAAATGAAAAAATAACAATTCTGTTAAAACAAAATAATAGTATTACCACATAGGTATTGCTGAGAAATGGATAGAATGGTAGACAAAAAAAAAATCCTTCACTCCGAAGCCTAAAACATTGTGGACATTCCAAGCTATTGATCTGTATCTATCCCAATTTACGGAATGTACAGTGGGTAGCAAAAGCTTTCATACACTCACCAAATTCATTTTAATATGCTTTCTCTTATTCTCTTTTTAAATGAATTTTTTTTTTAACGATAGCTTAATATTTCTATCAATAAAATAGACATATTTAGTAACTGAAAACAATAAAATCTGGATAATATAAATTTATTTACTACGCATAAAGAAAAAAGATCCAATTGAACCCTAGCAAAAGTTTTCATACAGCTTGGAATTACGTCTTTTAATTCCTTACCTTGAGCATTGAGATGCAAGAATCAACTAGTTTTTAATCCTTCCTCTTTCTGACATTGCAACTGAAGACCTGTTAGTTTGAGCAGTGTCTTAGATTTATAACGGACCGGTGCAAAGTTAACACTTCTGTTGAACAGCGTTTAAGAGTGGTTTCCTCAGAGAACTGAGGCACCCATATGCAAAATCAGTGCACTGATCAAAATCCCCTTTTCAACAGTCCAGTTTATCATGCAGTCCTATAAATATGATGAAAGATTGGACGATAAGGTCCGATCAGGACGGCCAAGAATTTTCTCTGTGAGTGCTGAGAGGCTTATTGTACGTAAAATTAAAGCTTATCCCAAAACGCCAGCCACAGAATTAACAAATGAAATTAATATACAGCTGGGAACATCAGCTGAACCAGATTCCATCCGACGAATCCTGAGAAGAAATGAATTTAAGGTCAGGGTAAGTCGGAAAAAACCCTTTCAATAGTCGGAAAAATAAAATATACAGAATACAATTTCATAAAGAATATTTGCAAAAGCTTCCAGACTTCTGGAATGACGTTATTTTTGTAGATGAGAGCAAGTATAACGTTAAAGGGCCAGACAGATGAACACTTGGCAGTGTGATGTTCTGGGGCTGTATGTCAGCTGGCGGGGTGGGTAATTTGGTTTTTATTGACAGGATTATGGACTCATGGAAATATATTGATATTTTAAGGGGACAATTTTAAAGTTAGTGTTCCTAAACTGGGAATAGAACGCACTTTTAAGTTTTATCAAGACAATGATTCTAAGTATAAAGCAATGCTGGCTCGAGGATGGCTTTTATATAATTGTCCTAAAGACTTGGAAACACCCCACCAGAGCCCAGACTTGAACCCCATTGTGCATTTCTGGACCCACCTTGATCGCCAATTGAAAAAAACACCACATTAATAATGTTACTCACCTTAAAACTAAATTAAAAGAAAAATGGGCCAATATTTCCTCGGAAGTTATGACCAAGATGGTAGAATCCATGCCTCGGCAGCTGAGAGCAGTACAGAAGAGCAAAGGTCTTCCCATAAAGTTTAAAAATGATTTTCCAAAAAGAATAAGAAATGTATTTACAAACTCTTTGAAAACTTTTGCTACATATATTTTTAAATTATATTATTTGTTACACTGTTGAATATATCAATAATGTTTTTGAGTTGTTTTGATGATATTATGGTTTAATAAATGTTTACAAGAAATATATTCTTGTCTTTAAATATTAGAATTGATTTGGAAAAGAAAACTGTATATTTTTCTCAAATTATTTTGGTGTATGAAAACTTTTGCTGTCCACTATAGATAATAATGAAATAGTAACTACTTTCAATAAATTTACATTACGACTAAAAATAGGATATTGCTCAGAATCTTAACGATTGTATATCTATCTTTCAAGACGATGCTTACCACTGTAGAACGCATCTTATGAAGAATTCATGCGAATAAGACCTCAGCGAATATAAAAAGATTTTGCAGAAACAAAATGGAGTTCAGCAATCACTCGTTTCCAGTGTTGCCAACGTGGAGGTAAATAGGAATCGTAGACAAAGAGTTTTGAATTGTACACGACTTTTTTCTAATAATTTCCTCAAAAAATGATCAATTTTCAGGCTTGAACTATAACATTTTAACTTCGAAAATTAAAAACGTAACGCATTTTTACAAATATTTAACACGAGAATGCTGGAATAAAATAAAACCTCCACTCTTTAAAACAATAAAATGTTTCGCTAAATGAAATATGAATGTTTTTTTAATGTTTATCTATATATATTTAATGTTTATATATATAATAATCCCGACTCTTTATTGTGTACTTGTGGTGCGGATCCCTAATTGTGTGTATAAAAGTTTTTTCACGTTTTTGTAGATACTGCAGTTTCCATACTTGTTGGGGGTGGAAGGAAGTATCATTCCTCTGTTATTTTTTTTTTTTTTTTTTTTTTTTTAACGGCGCATCTACATCTTGGCCATTAGCGCCGGGCTATCTACAGGTTGCCACCCTTTTCTAATGCCAACAGCACGTGGTCGGTCACCCATTCAGGTACTGACCACGCCCGACGTTGCTTAACTTCGGTGATCTACGGAAACCGGTGCACTCAACGTGGCTATGGCCGTTGGCTCCTCTGTTATTATACATACATACATATATATATATATATATATATATATATATATATATATATATATATATATATATAATAACAGAGGAATGACACTTCCTTCCACCCCCAACAAGTATGGAAACTGCAGTATCTACAAAAACGTGAAACAACTTTTCTATAAATATATATTTACGGTGCACAGACTTCTGGGCCATTTGCGCCGAGGTTCCTCTGTTTTGTAGAAAGACGTCCTTGATGTCGCTTCACTATTCCTCGATATAGATTTCGACTAGAATTCCCGAAAATGTTACAGTTCGAGCAGAAAAATTGATAGAACGTTGAGAAAATTGGTAGAAACCTTTTTTGTACGATTCAAAACACTTTGTCTACCTCTCGCGTATATGTCCACAATGGCAACACTGGGTGGCGGGTGAAACTCCATCATATTTCGCTTGGTTCACATTTTACAAATAGGTTCTTATTCGCATGAATAATTTGTAATATACATTTTACAGAAATAGCAGCATCATCTCGCAAGATATGTGAACAATCGTACAGGTGCTGAGCTATATCCTATTTTTAACCTTACTGCACATTTTTTGAATGTAGCTACAATTTTCATTTCTGTGGTGTAAATCCAGGTAGAAATCAGGATTGTGGAATGGCCACAATGTTTTGAGTTTTTGAGCCTATGATTTTGTTTTCATCTATTCTGTCTATTTTTAAGCCACAGAATATTCCCTTAGACAAAGTTAAAAGCCTATGTGGAATTACTTTTATTTCATTTTCATAAAATTGTTCTTTCATTAATTTTTACGTATTATTAGTTTTTCTTACTGACAACCTTAGACAACATTCCCAAATGTACAGAGTCAGTCTTATAGATGGTGGATGCTGATTTTTTTGCTTTCAGGGATTCGATATTCATACATTCTTCTTGCAATAATTTGAATACATGCATATTGCCTCGTTGTAACATCTCAAGAAATAAATAATTTGAATACGTACGAAAAACTTCCTATGTAAAACTTTTCTTAGATTTGAACATATGATTTTTCTTATTATATGTTGTAGATCCTAAGTTGAAAACTAAGATGTTCTAGGTAGTTGGTAACAGCTTATTAAGTCTTCAATAGTTTTGTATTTAAAAATGTAATTAAAATACAAAACTATTGAAGACTTAATAAGCTGTTACCAACTACCTATGATTTTTCTTTTTTTCTAGATGAATATAAACTTACATTCCCGCATCCTCAGGGACCAACAACTTTGTTTTGCTTCCCAAGAAAATATGATGTCTTATACTATCATTCACAGATGCATTAATTATATTAAGTCCAGGTTAGTAACAGCATAATTTATCTGCCTAAGCAACATGAAACTTTGGAAACCAATAAGGTTGTATAAAAAAACTACCAATGAGGTTTCATCAAGAGAATTATATTTTAGTTATATGCAAGCTCTGCGCTCCATATTCAGGCAGGCCAACTTATTTTCGTTATTACTTTTTTACTTAGAATTAGGTAACTTTCATTATACAAAATATACACATATTCACAGTAGCTAATTATTCATTATTAGAATTTAAATGTTCCCAATGAAAGGGAAAACATCATTCTAGACTTTGGATTTCACAATATTCCCCCTATGCAAGTTCTTAAGCGCACCAGAGACCTTAAAATTGACAAATAACAGTTTTGTTTTTTGGAATTTTAACCATTTCCGACTATTCTAACAATTGTCAACCAACATCATTCGAAAAATGTTTTATCTTCATGTGCTATAAAATTTGCCAATTAATATCTTGGTTATTGTTTTCGTTGTTGGGAAATTTTGAAGTGCTCTTCTGGGCACCCTCAAGATCCAAAAAATTGCAGATAAAATTGTGGTTGTTTCTAATCCAATATTAATAATAATAATAATAATAATGATCATGTCAATTTTTAAACTTTTGATCTAGCATCATCAATGCAAGATAAAAACAATGTAGGCTTGAATATTAATTGAAGAAATTAAGATTTTTAATTATAAAATTCAATGTAGAATCAGGGCCACCACATCTCAGAGCTGGGCCCAGGACCAGATCACGGGCCCCACTTCTCAGAGCCAGACTGAAAATTCTATTACTTTGCTGTAGGACTTGGTACATTCCTCGAAATCATAACATTATGTATTTGGCGGGAGTACAGGAACAGGAAGTGGATCAGGTCGCCGTCTTTCTCGCCAGACACAGCCTGTGCCCTTCTTATCTTTAAATTCAAAGTAAACATCGACCGACAATCGGTGCAGCAAAGGTCACTTTCAGTACTTGTAGTTTTATTACGACTCGTAATGAAATATACTATTCTAGGACTGCGCTTGTTTTGTCGTTTATGTACAATAAAAAATATATAGATCCTATCCCAATAACTATAGGCTATGCCCGTCTATATTTCTAAACCCCATTATTTTTACAAGCTCATAATCTGTACATATTTTTCCAATTAGCGAGGCCTGGCCCAGGGGCGTCCGGGCCCGGGACAACTGTACCCGGCAGTCCCCCCCCCCCATGTGCAGAATTCTCCAAATTTTAATTCTGTCCATTCTTAGAAGTAGACAAACTTCCCAAGATTTTGTTACTCTGCTGTAAAAAAAGGCCATGCAGTTGAATCACTGAAATTTAATTTGTTTAATGATTATCACAAAAAACTGTTGACAAATGATCACTATGGGTTTGATTCATCAAAAAAGGCTGACTTGTAGCAACTTCATCGTCTTAGGGATTTCCTCTTGATCCCATACCACGTTGAGTAGCGCAGAATTAAGGGAATTTGTAGATATTAGAAAAGACACTTACAATTTAAAAAAAAAAAAAACTGTTTTTGTTAGATTAATAAAAATGTCTGACTCGCAGGAGCTGCGTCATCTTAGCACGTTTCCGTTCATATCCTTTGTGGAAGCATTTATTGTTAGGTTTTGATGTTTAGTGAAAAATATAAAATGAAATCTCAAAGGGAAGTACTATAATCAATACGTTTCTCAATTTATCACCTTGTTTACTAAAATACCCATTTTACTGTTTTTGCAATTTAATAAAAAACAACCAATTAAAAAGTGAGGTAAACATAGACCAAAACCTGTTGAAAATAACAAAACTACCACTTTCGATGTTATAAGCACTTATTTCTCCGATTGGCATCGCCCAATCGAAAATTGCTTTAGAACCTTTCATATCTAGGCGCACGCTAGTGTGCCAGGCCAAGTTCCGGCCTAAGCATACTGTGTGTATATTACAGGAGGTCTTAGAGCCGATTTTTACCCTCTCATAACTTTCAACCAGGTAAAGATGAAGTTATGAAATTTTACACAGGTATTATACTACTAGACGTGAGTAAAACTGGAAATTTTCATAATTCTACATCAAATAGTTTCTGAGATATAAGCGATCGAAATTCGGGATTTATAGGACTCACTCACTCACTCATTCATTCATTCACTCACTCACTCACTCACTGACTCATCAAAATTTTTAGGCACTTCCCATGATGCTAGAGACTTGAAATTTTGAATGTTGATAGATATGGAGGTGTTATTAAAGGAAAAAATCGAAAAATCCTGAAAAGTTGTGTTTGACTCCGCTTCCGGGGCGCGGGCGTGCCAGTTTTGTACTTCCTTCGGAAACCCGCCATTCCGTCCGAAACCCATGATGTGGGGTATCAAATGAATCGTCTCGGTATGAAGAACCTATATTTGATGTTTTAAGAAACAATTTTAGTGGATATAGGAAATTTATGAATGTAGTAAATAACTTTAAATATAAAACTTTGGATTTGGAAATGTCTAGAAATTAAGCCTTACTAGAGAAAACAGTTAAAAAAGAAGGTTTATGTAAAAGTTCTCTCTTGTCGCAAAAATAAAATGTTCAAAAATTAGGCAAGTGCTGGATACATATTTTAAACTCTATAAAAAAGGGCGAAACATAACAAATAAAGCAGTTAATGTGAACAAAGAGTGTACTGCTTTATCGACCCCCTGCCAGAGAAACAAACAAGAAAAAGTGGAAAATATATATCGGGTCATCTTTCACAAGAATTAATATATATATATATATATATATACATGCACGTACACGTACACAAATTTGAACCACCGTTATTTTCGAGATCTATGTGTTCTGAAACGTGAAATTTTCTAGTTGGCATATCCGGATTGTGTCATGAGTTCAACCTTATAAGCGGGTTTCTTCCCTATGGAGGGAGGGAGGAACCGCGCTAAATTGAATTACACTAATTTCATATAGAGATGTTATTCAGTCAACTCAGGAGTATAACATAGCAACAGAGATTTTTAAAGTTATATTTCATTATAAATTAAGAAAAACAATAAAAGTAAACAACAAATAAAATTTGAACAGTTGATATTTCTTGAAGCACCTTAGTCCTATATTGTTACTGAATGATATTACAACTGTCCTATCATTAAAATTTCCAGCGTGAATTTTATTACAGTTTACTGTCATTAACATTGTCCTGCGTATTATTGCAGGAAAAAACTCGACACACATCTAATAAATTGTTCCCTATTAAAGACAAATATTATAAGAGTTAGAAAAAAGTGTAAAATCAATATAACTGACTGCTAACTCACAAATTAAGCTCTTGTTGGAACACCTTCTTAATGAAAATGTTCAACCGATAAAAATATTAATTAATTATTACATAATAAATTGTAAGAATCCATAAAATGTTAATGTAGAGACAGAGGATGAGATTTCCAAAGGGATGAAGTTAAAAAATTAATAAATTGGTTTAATTTGTGGACTAGAGCTTTTTTGGAGTAGCATCACAAATTATCAAGATGCACACCTTTGTCTAAGTCTAGATGTGAATAAATTACATACAGATACACCAAGAGTGAAAGGCAACATTGTCTTATAAATTATAATGAAACAAATACAGCATTATACTATTATTATTATTAATTTGAACTAGTGTTAGATTAATTTTTGAGTTTCTTATAATAATTTAATATACTACAAAATCCCAATGGGGAAATTTGTTTTCAATTCCAATATTTATTACCCTAGAATTCAAAATATAGAGACTCTATGACATTAATTTATATTTAGGCAATTTAAAAAACTAGAGAAGCATCTAAAAGATTTAAAGCATATTGATACATAATATACAGGTGGTGCACATCTCCCCAGAATGGCAAAAGTTAAACGAAGGCAGTGTAACTTTGGCCATTTGAAGATGATTTTGAATAATTTATAACTATGCATATGTATTTGTACTTTCAAAACATTACTCCTTTAAAGCATTTTAAAATTATATTTACTATACAATCACTTCAGAAAGCAAAAGTTTTACGAAGTAATAAATACAAGAGAGTTTAACAGTAAGAAGCGAATTCAGGCTATTGTTTGAGACACATTTATGGCTTTTACTCTCTATAAGAATAGTTATCTTCAATTGATTGTCCGAAATTGGTTGTTCTTAAAAACACTTTTCATGTGGTTGCGACCAGGAGGTAAACTGTATTAGTTTGTAGAAATAATATTGGTAATTATAATATGCAGTAGACTCTCCCTAATCCAGTGTCATCGGGTCCGGGGTACAGTCAGATTACAGAAAACTGATTAGGGAATTTAGTTAGAAGTGGTCACTTATTATTTTAAAAACCTTATTAATTAAGGATATAATAACATGGATATATGTACCATTTTTAATATTGCATATTTAAAATATTACGTATTATTAAAATTACTTTTAAAACTTGCACTCCACTCGCGATGAATGTACAAACTAGATTGTCTAAAATCAGGCGTTCCAGTCACAGGTGCCTTAGTTAGAACATTTATTTTCTTAGTTGAATGCTTTCGTTGACTTATATTTAACAAGTACCACTAGCTAGGAAAAAAAGGTTTTCTAGGAACCCTCAATCTGGTCTAGCTCCGGCAAGTTCCGAGATCCGTCACTCATTCCTCAAGGAGACCGCTGGATTAGAGAATGCCGGATAAGGGAGAGTCTACTGTAACGAAATATTTAAGGCCTAGAATAGTTTTGAACTATCGTATAAAATCTTTTGAAACATGGAAATTGAAATGAGATATGAAAAATAAAATAAAATAAAATTATTCAATTTAAACAAAAAAAAAAAAAAAAAAAAAAAAAAAAAAAAGAAAGTGTAATATTTTAATATTAGAGTATACATAACAGTAAGAGTTACTCTTTGGTAGGCTTTGTAAGCAATAAATGCCCGGGGTAGAGAAAGACCAAAGTTAACAGTTAAGTGACCATGGTGAAAAGATAGTCCAGCTATATTTTCACCATGGTCACTTAACTGTTAACTTTGGTCTTTCTCTACCTCTGGGATTTATTGCAGACAAAGGCTACCAAAGAGTAGCCGAAACGTCCTAAATATAAATTTTTAGAAAAATCGTATTGATGTTTTCCTAGCCGAATCCCATCCCTGGCTGCATAACAGTAAAGTTTAGCAATTTAATTATATTATTTAGGTCTTGTAGAGAGAGGTTTCATTCTTCTAACATGAGATGAGCTTAATAAAGTATTACATTAATAAAACAAATTATTTGTAAATAATAATAATAAAACTCAGAAGTAAATCTTTTGCCTTCAAAAGTCTTGCTGAATTTTAGAAATTTATAGACTACAAGGCAAATATTGATTGGGCTTTAAATACTCCATGAATTACGAAGATAAGTAATTTTGATTGATTTAAAAAACAATCTGTAAAATAAATTGACTTATTTAATTATAGGCTATTGGTAATTTCCTGATGACCATGAGTATTAAGGTCTTAATGCTATGCCTAAGGCTATGGCATCACGTTTATCATTGTTAGAAGAGGGTGGAAAACTCTTCTAATGAGGATAGAGATAAATCAAGAAAAATCTGTGTTATTTATAAAGGGATATTTCAATTAAAATAAACTAAATTTTCTTACAATTTTGACTGACATTTTTTCAATGTAATTTTATTTATTTAAAAAATTTAAAGTACACAAATCATTTTTACTTACAGTGTACTTTTGCTCAACAGAACTGTCAGAAATTGACAGGTTTGAGAACATCCTGTCAATTACAATTAAATGTAGAGTTAGGTTATATTAATTCAACTATAAAGTGGCCTTACTCTTCCAGAAAATCATGATAACGTAATTTGAACTGTTCGTGTACCAGTTTTCCAATGACATTTTCGATTGTTTTAAATGTCATTTATTTGTAACATGAATTCCACCACAAGTGGTTTTCAATGAGCCTCCTGGAAACCCTTTTAGAAGCCAACCAGATCTCACTTTCCTTCTGAAAGTAGCCCTGCTGTAAGCATAAACTTGTGGCGGAAAAAGGCTATTGATTTTACCTGCATGGTATGAATTACAGTCAGTTAACTTAATGCTAAAAAAAGTTTATTACCTCGTTATTAGTAAAAAAAAAAAAAAGACCAAAATAGCTTCTGGGGCTGAGGGTTTGCTCAGATGATAGATGCAATGATTTATACTACTTTTGCAAAATGAATTTTTGTTGGAATGTTTTCTTAATATATGGAAGTCTTACAACTAAAATATTTGCTATAACGGAAGATTAAAAAATAATTGCTTCATGAATGTACAAATGCCATTAGTATTAGCCAAACTACTATATACAACAAGTTTAAACTAGAGGGCTCTTCTCCAGACATTCTGATAGTGTCATCCCATAAATTGTCTAACATGTAATTACAATCCAAATAAAAGTAAATCTTTTAAGCAATACAAAGTGTTTTGACAATTAAAAGCTTGATGAAGTAAAATTTCTCCTCTAGTTTAACCTTTATAGAGAAAGCTTTCAGTGAAATGAAGAATAGGCATGACCAGAAATGGTATATGCTATTCAACGGAATTTATTATTAGAACAGATAATTGGCAACATATTACAACACTGATATATACATATCACAGAGTAAAATGATAAATTCAATTTTATTTCGTTGGAATCCCATAGAAAATAATATAACACAGGGAGACAATAGTGCCTTCTCTATAAGAGATAACAATATCAAATTGACTATTTATCAGTCTTAAGTGGCAGATATATTAAAATTAGAATGTATCCAGCACTAAATAATTCTCAATTTATACTACTCGCAATTTCTTTAATTTTATTCCTCCATTCAAATTACATACATACATTAAATAATTGTTCAAATAAATTCCTACATCTTTTGTTTTTGCTTGTTTTATTTGTATTTATTTAAATGTATTTTTTTGGACCAAGAGGCCTAATGCAACACTATATTTTACCAGTCACTCTTACAATACTACATTACTTTAATGTGTAAAATACTTGGCCCTCAATTAAACTACAAGGATAAATAAGGCCTCTAATTGTAACTGATTAGAGATTTCCTAATTTCAAACTTTTAGTCATTCTATTAACTTGCTAAAATTTATAATTGAACAATTGTATTTTGAATACACTAATAATCATAAATAATATTAAAATTATTTTTAAATTGATAATTTAATACGAAGAATATTAATATAAAAGATCAAAAAAGCTTAGTTAACTTGTTACTTAGGCATTTCCTTCTTAAATCTATGACTTTACAACTAAACAATTTCTCTTTGAGTATTTTTGTACATTAAAAGGAACATTAGTAGCATTCAATTCATAAACTTTTGCCAGAAAGTTCAGAATTTGTGTTCACTAATGACAGTTTCAAAAATATGTAAACGTCATTTATATTGATGACAAAAAAAAAAAAAAAAATCTTTTTAGAGAACACTGCTCTTAAGCGGCATGACTGGTTATAAAAAGATAAATACCCCCAAGTTTAGTTGAGCACTTGTTAATAAGGGGTATTCATTTATTGTAGTATAATATAATATATATATATATATATATATATATATATATATATATATATATATATATATATATATTAAAATACAGTGTTCTCTACTTCAGGCCAGAAAGTGAGTTAATATTTCCTCTTCTTCTTGTTTTACAGGGAAATTTGGCTTTTGGCTAAAGCTTCCTCCAGTAATTTCCCTATCTGCCGTGGAAAGTGAATCCATTTAAAATGCATTTGAGAAACGCAAACACGATCAGAGCAGAAGAAAACATAGCAAAAGTCCCAAGCAGATTTTTTTTTTTCTTTTTATCACAAGAATTACGGATAATACCTCAATAATTATCTCATATTAATATAAGAGGAAAGAAAATATTGTCTGTTTTCTATCTGATAGAATCATATATAGTGGAGTGGTAACTACATTTCAGAGGTAACTAAATATTTTTGTTTTATTTCAAACAAAAATTATTGAGAAGACATAAAAATAATGAAAGATGCTTACTTTAAAAAAAAGATAAAAAAAAAAAAAAAAAAAAAAGAAAAAAGAAAAAAAAAAATCATTACACAAAAGTGTCAAATTATTCAAAACTATGTCAAAAGACATCTGTCCAGCATATTCTAATATATTGATATTAAAATTTACTATTTTCTTTGTCAAAACATTCCTTCAACTAGATCATTAATCATTAATTTCAAAAACTTACTTAGCAGAACAATGAACTGATAAAAGGGATGATAATTATTAAAAACTGTCGAGCTATAATTTATGTGTGATTGCTTACTCCTAATTCAATAACACTGACAGATGGTAATTTCAAATTAATCAATACTTTTTAATAAGAGGCAAATAGCTTCTTTTTTTTAAAAAATAATGTGTTTATATATATATATATATATATATATATATATATATATAAATATATATAAATATATATATAATTCAAACAGTTCTATTTAAAATTTTCATTATTATTATATGGGATATTTTTATTTTGGGGTATGGTAAAAGGCCTGGCGACTGACTCCAATCTAGCTGGAATAAGGCGATTCTAATGTAAATGGCCAACTCCACCAGGATTTAAGCCCATGTGCCACCTGGACAAGCAAAAACATGGCTAACAAGTGCTTTGTGTATCAATGTTCTGACAGTCACTACACTATAATAATAATAATAAAGCATTACAATTTGAGTTCTAAAAATACTAGTAAAAAAAATCTTCATGATAATCAAATAAGGTATTATAACAAACATAAATTAATTGTAAAATATATATATATATATATATATATATATATATATATATATATATATATATATAGAAGTAACATATTTTCCTAATTGAAATAACCCGTTACACTTACAACCATTTACTCAAATAAATAGTTTAAGTCAAATTTATTTGTTATTGCACACACAGATAATGTGTGTTTTTATATATTTACAAAAATATTTAAAACATTTTACATTAAAGCTTTTACAGTTTAATAATAAATACTATTCATTGTCTCACTAATCTTTTATAAAAGTGTGATGAAAGCTAGATTGATAAATATATTGATAAATCAATTACGTATTAGTTGTGTAAAATTTGAGTGCTTGAGAATAAAAATGAATTACAACTTCCCTACAAAAAAAGAGAATAAAGAATTGAAATCAGATCATGCCGAAGCCTTCAGTTCCTTCATTTATAGCCAAGAGTAGAGCTCGTTCGAATTGTTCATAGCTATCATAGTCAGGTAAGCAGAGCTGATTAAAGCTAGAACAAAAAATACAATTATTCAATGAAAATTTTAACAAAAGAGGGGGGGGATTGCAAGAAATTTGAAAAATGAGCAGATTTGGTATTATCATGGAATTATCATAATATAACTGCCCGTTCAGTTGATTGAAACGCTCAATTTTGTATGCACAAAATTCTGAGGAAAATATTTCCAACGGTTCCGCCATTTGCAAATGCTCATTTCAATGAACAACACACGCAATGTGAAGCTCTATAAAAACTGATTATGTCTTCTTTAGAATCAGGGGGGGGGGGGCTTAGGGAAGGCAGGTAAGATAGATCATGTTTATCAATACTTAGCCAAAACTAAGGCTGAAAACAATTTAAACTTTAACGTTGCCTGTTCAAATAGATGATATATTTGAGGAATAAGAGTGTGGCCTATATTCCTCCTGCAGTAAATCTATCTCCTTTGCCTGACCCCACAAAGCCGCCTCTAGTCTTAAGCAGGACATAAACAATTTTTATAGTGTTTTTTGCACTTCATTCCCTTCCTTGAAACAGGAATTTGCAAATGGCAGAACTGCTTGGAATATTTCCATCATTATCTTCTGCATGAGGATTTGAAATTTTCTTTTTATCTTCAATAACAGCGATATTCACACAGTAAGGGTCTCCCCATGATCTAGCGGCTAATACCTTGGAATCCCATGCGAGAGATGGAGGTTCGAGTCCCATCTGCAGCAGGGATTTTTCTCATTTCAGGGACCGTTGAGAAAATTCCCTGCTGCGCCATGCATGTTTGTGCCATAAAAAAAAATAATAGCAAATGAAAAAATAACACTTAAACTAAAATCAGTAATAACAAGAATACTAAACATATGATCTTAAAACACTAGGGAACAACTAAGACTATTAATTTTATTTATTTTTTTAAGATATTTACCAAGTATGAGCTGTTGGAAGATTTCCAAATGTTGGAGCAGGGGTCAATTGAAACCGTGGACTTAACTCCTTGAATCCACCAGGGGGCAGTTGAGAGCTACCGGTTGTGAACTGAAGCAAGCGAGCCATTTCTTCATGAGTGAAGTTGCATACAGCTGCCCAGAACCAGTCAAGTACTCGGCTAAACTCAGGTGAGGAACCATTTATTATATGGTGAGCTCTGAAGTCTGCTACACTGTACTCTCCCATTCCACACATAAGAAGCTGTACATGAATTATAAATATTGATTTAAAAATATTGTCCATACATTATTTTTATAACATATGGAAGAGTAAAATTAATTCTTAACATTTTAACAAAAAGTAAAAAAAAAAATATCAGACTAGCAAGAGCTGCATTTGCTAAACATGCTCCAATATCATGCTTATTTCAGGCATGATTTTATATGTGTATTATATATATATATATATATATATATATATATATATATATATATATTTATATTTCTTTATATATTTATATTTATTTATATATTTATATTTATATTTAGTGCACACTAAACAAACTCTCCGGATGATTTTTTCCCCTTCCAATTTTCATAAATCATGAGCAAGTCATACATCATGTGCTTTCTAGTGATGTAACAGAATTACAAGAATAACAAGAAAAAGTCCCTCGGTAGCACAATAATTCTGTTTTTAAAGAGAACTTACAGCCTTGTAGCCCATCATGCACCAGTAAAGGAGCAGCGGTATTAAGGTAAATATGTCACCTTCACTGGGGCGAAAAACATATGAAGTATGACAAAAGAGAGCTTTAGACTGGAATGTACAATACTTATTGAAAAGTGCTAATTATAATACTTTTTACTCAAATAGTGTTTTACTTAATGCCCTTTGAGTGTTTTCTAATAGGTTAAGGGCCCAGACAATAAAAATAAGTAAAAAGTTGCAAGATTGATAAGATATTTTTGGATTGAAATTTAGCACATGTGTTTGTTTGTATTGTGAAGTGAAAGTTTTGGATTTGTTTTGTTTTTTGGCGTAATTGCTTCTTAAATAATGGATTTGAATCAAAATAACTTAATAAGATTAACTGGGAGTGATAATTGGTATGTTTGGAAGTTCCAAGTAAAGATACTTTTGGGAAGCAAGGGCTTATTGGACTGTATAAATGAGGATTATAGGCAAATTGCAAAGAAGGAAAAGGATCCAGATAAATCTTTAATTGAATGGAAGAAGAAAGACCTTAAGGCTCAGGCAATAATAGTAACTAATATAAATGAAGGTCCTATGTCATACATTCTAACCTGTGACAGTGTTTTCTTTATGTGGGAAAAGCTCTGTACCATATTTGAACAAAAATCAGAGTTAAGTCTACATATGTTACAAAGGAGATTTTTTAATTATGAATTTGAAGGGAAAAATGTAGCTCAGTATATTTCAGGATTAGAAGAAATAAGGGCTCAATTAAAACAGTTTGGAGAAGAAGTCTCAGAGCAAATGCTCATAACAAAAGTTTTATTAGGGCTGCCTTCACACTTTAAAGCATTTGTTACTTCTTGGGAAACTATGCCACCTGAAAGGCAAAATTTCAATGAGCTTGTTAGTAGGATCTTCATTGAAGAAGAGAGAAATAAATTAGAACAACCTTGTTCTCTGGAAAAAGTTTTAATTAGTAAAGATAGCAGAAAGAAAATGCAATGCAACATTTGTAAAAAGTTTGGCCATTTAGCAAATAATTGCATATTGAAGAACGATTTTGAAAATAATGTGTGTTTTCATTGCAAAAAGTCTAATCATAAAGCAAGGGACTGCAGACTCAAGAACCCAACTGGATCTAAGAAAACTGGAACATCATTTAATCAGAGAGCTCTTACATCAATGGCTCTAATTGGAAATGAAGATTTCATTGAAGATGACTTGTTTGCAGACTCAGGTGCAAGTGAGCATATGTCAGGTAACAGGCAATATTTTTCTCATTATGAAAATCTACTTGAACCCTTGGAAATTCAATTAGGAGATGGTTCACTTTTAAAGGCAGTTGGAAAGGGTGACATTGACATAAAAACCTTTAATAATAGAGAATGGGTTGATAGAGTATTAGTTAATGTGCTATATGTTCCAGGTTTAAGGTATAATTTGTTTTCATTAAGTTCAGCATCAGACAAAGGCTATTCTTTTAAACTGAGTAAATGTGGTTGCTCATTGAGCACAAAAAATGAACCCATTCTATACCAACCATCGATATACCATCTATTCCTGCAGTTCTTGGAACTTATAAGCAAAAGTGTGAAAGCTTGAAGAATTGGCATGAGAAATTATGTCATCAGAATGCGGATCACATTCGAAAATATCTCAAGAGGAAGAATATTAGATTTTTAGATAGTGATAACTTCTTCTGTGAAGGGTGTATTTATGGCAAGCAACATGTTCTGCCCTTTAAGAGAAGCAAGACAATGGCTTCAGCTCCAGGTGAAATTATCCATGCTGATGTTTGTGGCCCTATGGAGGTAAACTCTATAAGTGGATATAGATATTTCCTAATGCTTAAAGATGACTATTCTCATTATAAAACTGTATGTTTTTTTTAAGTCTAAGTCTGAGGCAAAATATAAAATTTGTAATTTTTTAAAATTAGCTGAAAACATAACTGGAAACAAAACAAAAATCTTCCGTACAGACAAAGGTCTTGAAGAGGTTAATAGAGAAGTCCAAACTTTTTTAGAAAGTAATGGCATTATCCATCAGAAATCTTGCACTTATACCCCCCAGCTAAATGCCAGAGCTGAAAGGGAAAACCGAACCTTGGTTGAAGCAGCAAGGAGCATGATTCATTCTAAAAATTTAAATAAAACTTATGGGCAGAAGCAATCAATACAGCAACTTATATTCTAAATATAACAGGCCCAAGTCCGATAAAGGACATGACTCCATATAGACTATGGTTCTCTAAAGAGCCCAGCTCTATTAACTTGGAAATTTTTGGTTCTAAAGCCTTTGTGCATGTACCTAAACAGTTACGAAGAAAATGGGACCCAAAAGGTAAAAAGGGTATATTTGTTGGTTATGGAGAGAATACTAAAGGATATAGGATTTATTTTGAAAGCGAACAAAAAGTTGAAATATCCCGAAATGTGATTTTTGAGCCAGAACATGTCAGCAAAAATGTAAATATATTAACAAATAAAAAGGAAGGTGTACCATTGGGCCTAGATGCAAAAAGCCCAGAACCAGAAGAAGAAGCTGCCCAACAGGAGACTGTCAATGGAAGTGATTCAGATGAAGAGTCATTCTACGGTTTTAATGAAGATGGTCCAGAAGATGAAAATGAAACTCGATATCATCTTAGAGATCGTGAAGCATTGAGAAAACCAGAGCGGTATTCTCTTATTTCCTCTTCTCTATTTGACTCTCAAATTACCTATGAAAATTCTATGACAGGTGAATTGAAGGATAATTGGAGACAAGCTATTCAGAAAGAGCTTGATGGTCTAAATGATGCTGAAACCTGGACAGATAGGCCTCATAATAGATCAGTAATAACATCTAAATGGGTTTTTAGGATTAAAACTGATAACAAAAATCAGCCATTAGAGTACAAAGCTAGACTGGTGAGCTATGAAGAAAAGAATGATACAGATATTTCAGATCTTTATGCTCCGGTGGCCAAACTCACATCATTGAGAATTATTTTAGCTGTTGCATGTCAAAAGAACTATCCTGTTTATCAGATGGATGTTCAAGGCGCATTTTTATATAGTGAAATTAAAGAAGACGTATATGTGTTTCCACCTGAAGGACTTAATATACAAAAAGGCAAAGTTCTAAAACTAAACAAGGCACTTTATGGCCTAAAAAACTCTCCTCGATACTGGAGTGAGATTACTTAATTTTAATTGAAATGTAGGACTTTTTTTGTGAACCGTAAATAATAGTTAAATTAGATGTTTTGTTTGTTTAAAACACATTGTATTCATTTCAGTATTGTAATTGTATTATTAGTATGTTTATTTGTTTGTTTTGAAATATTTTCATTGAGGGTGGGTATGAAACCTAGCAGTTCAAATATTTCTTTGTATTACAAGTATATCTATGTCTCCATGACAACGAAAAACAGATGAAGTATGACAAAAGAGAGCTTTAGACTGGAATGTACAATACTTATTGAAAAGTGCTAATTATAATACTTTTTACTCAAATAGTGTTTTACTTAATGCCCTTTGAGTGTTTTCTAATAATTTCTCTGAGAGAATTTAAACATAATAATCACCACGATTTCACAACATTTTTGGGATATTGGGAGCCAAAAATACCTATGCCTTTCAAATAAATATTTTTTTCCTTGGAATTATTCCGTTATTATTAAAACATAATCAAAATAATTATATCTTATTTTAGATTAATGATAAACATATGAAGAAAATGTTCATCTCAATTGGATGTTTAAATATATTTTTTTCTGATGTTAATAATTGGTTTGAAAGGGGGTTTCATTCAATTTCCCAAGTCGAAATACTAATAAAAAAAGGTACCTAGCATATTAATACAAAACTATATGCGCTAAGAATTGTTTTGCATGGATTTTGCCAAAAAAAAAAAATAGTGTTCCAGTGAGTGGGTGCTGGTTAACCCATTCGAGACAACGATTTTTTTCGAACACGGCCCTCCGGAGCTCTGGAAAATTGATATTGCGAGGAGTGGATTGAGCACCATATATTTTTTTTTCCCCTTTACTTCACAGATTTCAATAGATCAAGAAAACTAATATTTCTACAACTAGTTTACCCAGAGTAACTGATAATTGCGCAATATCATTATTATGGTTATTGCACACATGGTGTGCAGGCCGACTTCGTAGCCTCGGAAATCAATTGGTCTCGAATGGGATAACAAACTGGTCTGTTGTTTTAGGCAGACTATTTTTCTGGCAAATTCCATCAAAATCTGACAACTTTTGTAAAAATTAATTTCGTTTAGAGCCTTCTGCTCAAATTCAGGAACATACATATGCTTTTGGTCCCCCGACAAACCTATGTAATGTACTGTATAACATTCAGTATTCTTTTCCGTACATGGCTACCATGCATGTGCGAACGCCAGCGGACACATTTTCGTGACACTCTCTTGTAACATGTTTTTTTTTTTTTTTTTTTTCAGTTTGGTCATTGCTAAAGCATATTTATGCTAAAAGTAGTGTACATGCAGAGGGCTATATATATATACATATATATATATATATATATATATATATATATATATATATATATATATATATGTATATATATATATTTGTATAGAACATTTGAACAAGCGGTTTTTTCTCCTTTAGACTTCTCCTTATTTTACTTATTCAATGAAGCCCTATCTTGAATTTAATTGAGGTTAAGGTAAATCATTCGCACAAAACCAAAAACTATGAAATCAACACAGAAAAAAACATTTTGAACATGGTCTATTTATTATTATGGTATTATTATCTCCTCTTAAATCATTACCTCCAGCTCATTTTCATCAAATATGCTCAAAAGATTGTCAGGTATTAGATCATTTAGACCTCGGAGAAAAGCTTCCACTTCATCCTTCAAACTGGTTGCAAGCCTGTACTGAGCTAATGCATCAAGGTACTGATGTTTTGTTGTATTATGTACCCGTATCTTACTGCCATTAGGAACCAACTCGACGACCTAAAAATAGAACACATGAACACTCCAAGAACTAGCGCCTTGCAGACATAAATACCTGAATAATAAATTTTAAAAAAAATTAGTTTTAACTAATTCACAACAGGTGGCATGCCATGAGGATTGAGAGCCACTTTCAGGGCAAGGACATTTCTTCACTTCGTGACTGAAAGTCACCACTGTGACAGCTTCTTGCTATATCCAACAGTATGATTTGTAAGCTCTTAGTCACTCCCATATCTGCTTGAGTTCATAAAATGCATTTCAAGCCTATTGAATAGGCATTTCCACTGCTACCCGGTCCCTTTACATAGTTCAGGTCTCTCTGAAGGGCATTATTTACCAGTTGATGTGTACATAAAAGATCATATTACATAGGTATTATACCAATACTGAGATATTCGAGTTGATACCCTTTTTTTTTAAGCCTGCTGTTGATTGGTATGAAACCCAGAATGTGAGAATGGTAGCAGACAACTTTTTAAAGAAAGAAATAACAAAAGCGTATTAGGAGAAATGAGAATAAATGGGCGGTGGAGGCTCATTTTAATGCCATCCTGTGAAGCCAGGAGAGTGATTCGGGTTCTGTTCCACGGGCATCTAATGTGGGTTGCCATATTGTAAGGGTTAAATAAAAAAGTAAAATTCATTTTTTAAATAGCAGATAAGATATATTTACCTTAAATAAAAAGTAACTTACTTTATTTAATTGGCCAGTTTGATCATATTCCTCTTCTACAAAGAATAAATCCATGTCTTCAACATCATGTTCTAATATGTATTTAACTTTTGATAAATACAAATCAGGATCATCTTGCTCAAAATACTGGAACAAAACAAATTTCATTAAACAATTATAACCAAAAACATGTATGTTTAGCTAGAAGGTGGTCCTTTTTACGAATATATATTTTCTTCTTAACTCTCAGCCTGGAGGAGGGGCACCCTGGGATGTTTGTATGATCTGAGGTAGGAAAGTAGAGAATATCCTGGGGAGGAGAAGAAGCTTTCTTTCTCAGTATGCTCCTTGAGCAGGTAGGAGAGGGTCAGTCTTAATGCTGAAATCCTCATTAATTAATCTCTCTCTAAACCAAAATGCTATAGAAGTCAATGAGACTCCATCCCCCTCTACCTTGGTTCCCTCCTTATTTATTATTTATATCTTGATCTGTGGGTAGTGAATCGTGAAATTTACTATTCAGTACTTTCGGATTTCGTCATTATGTCAGCTTTATAAGAGGGTTTCATATCTATGGGAAACATGCAGAACGCAAACAAGACTGCTTCCTTTTTATGGATTTTCAAAAAATATTTAAAAAAAAAAAAAAAAAAAAAAAAAAAAAAAAAGTATGGGAGAATTAGTATGCATTGATGAGATGTTGGACCGTACTCATTAATCTTGTCCATTAATAATTTGTTTACCATAAATTCTATTAATATAGAAGGAGTATGAATTTCACTCCAAAGACCATGTTCCGGTGGACGGATTCTGCTGGTTAACGAACTTGATCTTTCAAATTTGAAGAAAGATTTTTGTACCAAATTTCATCAAAATTGATCCATTTTTGGAGCAGCTACAGTGCAAACAGAACACACACACACACACACACACACACACACATATATATATATATATATATATAAATTTGAACCACCGTTATTTTTGTTCTCTAGGGGTTCTGAACCGTAAAATTTGCTAGTCTGTGCTTCCGGATTGCGTTATGGGGTTCCTCCCTATGGAGGGAGGGAGGAACCGCCCTAAAAAGAAAAGGCATCAGCCCTATCCTGGCTAGGAAAGGGTGGTGACCTATAGATAGCCCGTCCTAAAATTCTGAGTTAATTATAATGGACGTTAAAATTTAAATAAAAATAAATACATTACTGTAGGTATTACTTACCTTGTAGTGTACTCTGAGTCCAATTAACTGAGCCAAGAATGACCTAGTAAAACGAGCTCTAACAAGCTGCCTATAACCTCCACCTAAAGCAGATTCATACAAGCACTTCCCAACTACTCGTCCAGCAAACTCATAATATTTCAATTTCAAATTTGGTGGTCTTTTTTGGTTGGGATGCACCAAAGCCTGAAAAAAAAAATGAAATTATTCAGGATGCATTGATTTTTAAAATTTTCTGACCAATTTAAATTACTTCCCTAATAAAATTAAATAATAAATTGAAATTATTGGTTTATTCTTACTTGTTGATTGTCAGAAAACCCCTTAAACAATAGGTTTTTGGGATCAAATAAAGCTGCACAAATTAGCTGAAACCATTCTCTTCTAAGACCTCCCCAATCGACTCCTGGAATATATCATAACTTTTATATACACAATAGAATTTGAATAACTTGTCACTCTTTATGTAAATAAATGAGTTTTTTTTCACAAGGTGCAATCAGAAGATTGATTAAATAAATTCTTCAGTATTTTAAAGTAGTAATGTTATGTTGTTAAATTTGATTTTTCGAATAAACTCTACGTGAATAAGTTTAGGCACACAATAATCAAAAAACAGCATTTGAAGCATTCCTGAGAGATGAAGATTAAAATAGTATAATATCTATTTTAATCTTCAGCTCTCAGGAATACTTGGTGTTGTTAATAAAATCATTTCATTTTAGTTCTTATTTTTCTTCTTCTGTTCTTATTTAAACTACAAAATGTAGTTTTATTCTATTATTATGACTGACGCTTACTGTCTCCATCTCGGTAATCTAGAATGTCACTCCTTATGTACATTGACAACAAATACCAATTCATTTCTTATTAAAAAAAAATGTCGTTTTATTCAAGTATTATGTCCAAACCTCTTGGCAATCCCTATTCTAACTTAATAATTTCTACAATATATTTTTTTCTTTGTATATATAGGCCCAACTTTAATCCTATTATATATCATAAGCTGTAGATTTAATAATGATTAAATACAACATACCCTGTTCCCCTTGAAATGTAATTTCAAAATTTCTGCACCAATCACCCACTGAAAATCCTTTTGCAGCTTTCAACGACTGAAATAATACAATTTTATTAATAATACAAAAAAATCACCCAAAATCAATATTATTTAAAGATTCAAGCTTACAGATTCAAGTAGCTTCTCCCGATTAACTTTCATAGAAAGCTTTTCGTGAAAATGCTTATGATGAAACCTTCTCACTTCGTGATAAAAAAATTCCTGTTTATCTTTGAAAGTTTCAGATCCGCCTGAAAGAAATAATAAAATTTAATACAAGTTATACCCTTAATTAGAAATTTCTTAAAATAAAAATATAATAATACCAATATTTTTAAGTAGAAAGTGTGTGAAAGTTGCAGCAATAATATTCCTATCTCGAGACATGAGTTCAACTTTGGGCTGACAACCATCATCGATAATAAATGATGGAAATGAAGTTTGATTGTTTTCACTAAGAAAATGAAACTGAAACAGTAAATATAATGAAAATAATGTACCCGAAATAGAAACACGAGTAAAATCATTATTTAATATTATATTTTACCTTTGTGGAAGGACAAAGACGAAATGTAATCAGTCTCTTTGGTATAAATTTTAGAACAAATTCTTTAATAGTTAGCTGTTTTGGTGAAATGTACACAAGAACTTTTCTTGGTTTTAAATATTTTTCCCCTTGAAAACTGAGAAGTCTTGCTTCGTACCAGGTATTATGATTTCGAACATTCTTCTGAACAATAGCAGCATCTGTAGCTAAGAACAATAAAAAACTATAATAAATATAAACATTTTTATAAATCAAGTGTATGAGAAAATGAATGATATTGAGGTTGCACTCATAAAAAAACATTTGAAAAATGTCTTCAAATCTTTATCGATCCTACCTATGTAGTAGATATCGAAAATGACCGTTGAAATTTGTGTTTATATATATATATATATATATATATATATATATATATATATGTGCGTGCATGCGTGTGTGTGTGTGTGTGTGTGTGTGTGCCTGTGTGTGTCTGTTTAAACGATAGCAGGTACAGGTTTTGTGCCCCGAAACTTGGTATTTAGCATTCCCATAACAAATGATTGGACGAGTTCATTAGCCAGCTAGATCAGTCCACCTGAAGGGGGAGGACCTGTGAGATTTGGACCAGTGCATTGGCCAGCCGAAAACCCAGATCTCACGTTGCTTGATAGTTTGGCGAGTGGTTGGCTTAAGTCGCAAGTGTACAAAGAACCCATTTATGACATAAACCACCTGATAGGAAGGATTCGTGAATCATTTGTGGAAATGAGAGCTAACCATGATGAGATAGCAAGGACTAGACCAGGTATCGTCAGCTTGTTCTGCGAGAACTGTGCTGTAAGAATGTTTATAATTTTCTATGTATTTTTTTCATTTTTTTTTTTTTTTTAATCAACTTTTATAATCATTAAATATTGATTTCATCAGGAATAATTTTCATTTATTTCTGATAATATCACAAAAAATAAACATAATATTACTTTTATTTATTTGATGTTTTTTCACTCTAGAATTCCAGTTACATTATGAAATTGAGAGATAATTAGGCAAAATGATTAGGAGATAATTAGGGATATTTGGGAGATGTTAGGCTTTTGATTAATTGAGGGCATTTTTTGCCTAATTTTACCCCCTGAAGTATTGTCATTAACCTGTGATACACTCTGCATTATAAATAAATCCTCCTTTCCTCCTTCAGAAACATAACACAAAAAATTGACTAATAATTTTCAGAATAAATTAGCAACTTACTGCTAAGAGCAACACAGTCAAAAGATCCATTACAAAGAGTCATGCCACCATAAGATATCTGAACTTTATAACAGCCTTCCTTTGCCATTACAAGCCCGAGCATAATTCTGCTATAAGTTCTGTCATATTCCAAGCTCCATGCACATTCCGTTGCTTCAGCAACATCACCAATCTATCCATACCAAAAAAATTATTAAAAAGCAAATAAATGAAAAGTTTAAGAAGGGTAATGATATATTTTAGGAAAATGAAGGGGTTTTGCAATACTTTGGCTTTACCTTTTTTACTTACAAACTTTGAAAAATTTGTTTAATCATTAGGTGGTTAATTTTATGGAAAAATAAGAGCAAAGTTACATATTAAGCCAAATAAAAGAAGAAAGATACTTTAGCTGTTTGTATTATGCTGATAAATAATAATAATAAATAAATTATAAGAAATTTTATTGCAGCAATTTCCTAGTTTTTTTCTTTTTGATGTGTATTGGCGTATCAACGGGGATTGCTGCCCTTTTATTAATTTCCTAGTTAAACACATTTATGGTTCTTTCTTAGTTATGAATGAATATAAAATAAGTTTATAACTAAAGTAAGCCAAAATAATTCTTGCAGAGGCCCGGTGGCCATGGGTGTTAAGGCGTGAGCACTTAACACTCTGTGCCATGGGTTGTGGGTTCGATTCCCACTACGGGGTTGGTGTTTTTCTTTGGAAAAAAAGTAAAGGCAGTAGCCCTTTCCTGGCTAGAAAAGGGCGGTGACCTATAGACAACACATCCTAAAATTCTGTGTTAATTATAATGGGTGTTAACATTTAAATAAATAATGATCCTGTAAAAATAAATTAAACATACTGAAGCAAGCAATTAAAAAATCCCCCCCCCCAAAAAAAACAAAAAAAAAAACAAAAAAAAAAACATAGGGGTGATTGTTGTTATATCAATTGATTTATTTATTTTTGGGAATAGAAAGAAAAACTTTTGCAAATCATTATATAACAAAATAATGTATCAGAAAAAAAAGTATTAAAACTAATAAATATGAATTAATAATTAATATAAAAATATTAAATGTCATACCAATTTTATAGAAACAGAATATCCAACAGTTGGATCCTCATTTTCTGGAAATCTGCACAAGTTGTTAAATTCATCTCTAGGTTCCAGAGCCAAGCTGTGAGCAAGACCAACAGTACAAATGACAGTAGAAGAAGGACGGACGAAAGAAGTTTTAATTGGATCTGGAGGCCCTAAAAGTGAAAATAAACAAAGAAATATTTGAAAAAATGAGAAAATACTTATTGATGGAAACGTGAGCAACTATTATTAGGACTTTGAGGTTGAAATGTGAAAGAATTTTAGGGGTTGCTTCATGAAAGAATTTTTGAAAAAAAGGCAGGCTCATAGGATTATAACTCATCAAGCTGTCTGATGGTCATCTATGTTATTTAATACCTGTAAGTCACCTGGTTGTGATGGAATATACACAGCATTGTTGCAGAAAGGGCTAGAATATTTATGCTCACTAATTAAGCTACTCAGGAGTAGTCTGGCCTGGGGATACATCCCAGGCAGATGTAGTGAGGTAAAAGTGGTGTTTATACCAAAAACAAGAAAACCCACATACGAGGAAGCTGAAGCCTTCAGACCAATATGCTTATCTTCATTTCTCTTGAAGACAATGGAGAAGGGTTTGAACAGACACTCGGGGACAACCAATACTTGGATTGGTTACCTGAGATACCAACTTGTCTACCAAAAAGGCAAATTTTGTGAATCAGGATTACACAGAGTGGTAAGCGTGATTGAGGACTCATATTGAGGATATTGAAGGAGCATTTGGTAACACATCAATTGTTGTAGTTACTACTGCCCTGAAGGTCTTTGACAAAGAGAAGTGTGTCACATAATTGGTAAGATATATGTTAAGTAAGAAGATAATATATGCCACCAAAGGGAGCAGAGACATGAAGGTTAAGGCTGTTACAGTGTATCCACAAGGAGGAGTGCTCTCATTGCTGTTATGGAGCATGTTGGTGGACATTCTACTGGAAAAACCCAATGACACAGGATATAACACCATTGGGTATGCTGATGATATTCTAATAACTATCAAAGGCAAGATTCAGTTGGTATTGACAGATTTAAGGGAAACTAAAGATTACGGCAGATTGGTGCGATGAGAAGGAGCTAAATATCAATCCCAAGAAAACAGTCCTGGTTCCCTTCACTAACAGAAGAAAATTGGAGGGACTGAGGAACCTGAGCTTTAAGAGGGAAGAGGAACTCTATAGTAAAAGAGTAAAGTATTAATTGTTGTTTTGGGACAGCAATTAGACCATGGGCGTATATAGAAAATAATTTTGGAGGGGCTGGAAAAATTTCGGGGGGGGGGGGGGGCTGAGAACATTTCCGGTGTATGGAATACTAACAATTTAGATCTTGGAAGAGTTTTAGCCAACTTAAACGCTATTACACCCAAAATAAAATATGTTTTATGAACTAAATGATCTTATTTAATTTATTTTTAAGGGTTTTATGACATTTTTACCGATCAAATCAAAATTTCGGGGGGGGGGGGGGGTGCAGCCCCCCGCCCTTATATACGCCCATGAATTAGACTGGAAGAACAACACTTTGATAACTAACAAAGCCACAAGGTTATTTTGGACAAGGAGGATCCTTTGCGGGAGGAACAGGGGCATTAGTCCTTGAATAACACACTGGATATACATAGCACTGATAAGACCAGTGATTACTTATGATTGTGAGGTATGGTGGCATAAGACGGCCATCATGGCAAACTGTACCAAGTTAAGATAGAACAGAAGGAACATAGACTGGGGTGTTTTCTAATCACAGGAGTTATGAGGTCTACTCTTGTGATATTATGGAAATTTTCATTGAAATGGAGGCAATGAAATCAGCCTATAGGATGATAAGCAAGATGTAATCAGTAACCCTAAAGGAGAATAGGACAAGCTCAAACAAGAGTTTTACTTACATCAGGGAGGTTTCAGAATCGACATCTATGGGCCCACTGCCATTTGTGGGATTATCAATGGCTTGTGCTAAAGGGGCAATAATAGCAAAAGCCGGGGTCTCCCGTGGTATAGTGGCTAGCACGCTAGATTCATAAGGGGGAGATGGTGGGTTCGATCCCCACCAGCGACATGAATTTTCTCATCTCAGGGCTAAAAAAAAAAAAAAAAAAAAAAAACAGAAGAAAGTTTGGGAAAAGAAGAAAATAATCCATACAAAGTCCTTCATAGACCTTAGAAAATATAGGCAAGAAGGAAAGTAAGGTCAGAAGAGACTTGAGGCAGATGGCAGCAACTGTCTTGGGCCACTGAACAAACATAAGCATACTATGAAGATAAGGTTATCACACAGATGGTCCAAAGACAAGAATGAGACACCTAAGCATGTTACATTTGAATGTGTAGCATTGGAAAGGAAACGGTTCCTACATTTTGGAACCCTGATGAGGATGAAATCAGATCGACGAAAGTCAAGCAGTATCTGAGGTTCATCAGGAGTTTAAGCTAAGATCTGAACATTTCTTGGACTCAAACAGCACCCTGTATGGCGAAGGGTATGAGTCATGACAAATCTAATCTAACCTATGCAGTTCCTGCCAATGGGCTTTTTTATTTATCTCAGAGAATAAATTGATATCAACAAAACTTGTATTGGCTTTTAAGGCATTGTTATTTTAAAGAAAAGTGCTGATATTTAAAAGTTTTATGCTAATGAATATAAATTAAAAATAAATAAAAGTTACCAGGAAGAAATGTTTTGAAGAAAGGACTGCCATTAATATGAGCGTTCCCAATGAGTATAGATATTTTATACTGTCCTGCCTGCCTGACTGTAAACTTGACTACAGCAGTATTAGCACTTAGGGGCTCAGTTCCACCAAGCTCGACAAGTGTAGCAACTCTTCGATGTCCTTCACACTCACTTACTTCAACTACTAGCCGATCAGTGTCACAAATTGGGTACGGTTGGCCATTTCTTTGATAGAACTGAAATGAAGTAAAATTATTATAAAGCATGAAAATAGAACATCGTTTTTGTGGCAATCCTATTCCAGCCTAGAAAAAATAAATACAAACTCCGTGGTTTTTATGACAACAAATTTATTTTTTTACACAAATTTGTATCACCTAAAAAAATTTTCTATTGTGAATAAGATACCTTGGTAATTTTCTTAACTTTAAAAATTGAGAACTGAAGCCATTTAACTTCCACAATAATTTTCATTATTCTAGATTCTTTTGAAGGGACACAGATGATTATGACTAAAGTACATGTCTATTTCGATCTATGTTAATTATAAATCTTATTTTAAATCTTTTAACTAATGGTAACTATGATAATTTGTCAATACAAAGAGAAAACATGATATATTAAAATTAAATCAACGGAACGATTTCTTACTGTTTTGAAGATATTTTATTGTATACTGCTCTGGCATATTTCTGTGCTAATCTTTTATCTCAATACATACTGTACTAATTCTACAAATTTAAATGACATTATAATATGACCAAGCCCGGTGGTCGTGAGTGTTAAGGTGTGAGCACTTAACATTCCGTGCCAAGGGCCTTGGGTTTGATTCCCACTATGGGGTCGTGGCTTTTTTTTGAAAAAAAGAAAATGCATCAGCCCTGACCTGGCTAGATAACCCATCCTAAAATTCTTAGTTAATAATAATGGACGTTAAAATTTAAATAAACAAATGATAGATGATAGATATGACCAATACAAGTAAATCATAAACCTCTTCAGAAATATTAGGGACCTCGGTAACATAATTTGCAACACACCCAAGGGTAAAATAAGAGATTCTGGGTTCAAAGCCCAGTCTGGTGAGTTAATTTTTCTAAAAAATAAAGATTTGAAAATTGATTTATTTCTATCAAAATGAATCTCTACCATCCAATAAAACGAAAGATATTATATACTTAAATAGAAAATACAATTATTTAACTAATCTGCTTTTAATTAATATATTTTGTTTTACATTTTTTAGTTACTCTTTTAGCCTTTTCTCTCTTATAATTGTGATTTATTTTAACCCTGTGAATTCAAATAAAAATTTGATGATAATAACCTTTTTCATCCCAGGGAATTTATCATCAACCAGCCGCTTGCTTCCCCCTTCTCCTGGTCTGTCATGTAATCGCCAAAATTCTTTTCTTGTATCCTTTAATGTAAAATTGTTCAATGAACATTGTTTGTTTTTGTTTTTAAATGAAACATTCTTACCAAAAATATATGAAAAGCCAAGAGAAGTCAGTTTGAGAAAAAAAAAATGATATTTAATTTTGGACTTAAAAATACTCTTTATCACTAACATTTTGGCATCATTCTGGGTAATCAAGTGTCTTTTAGTTTTGTGTGTGAAGTTTTATAACAAACTTATTAACCTGCAATCACTGGTGTTCTGATGACATGTTTCACTTGTTCACTTTGGTTTCCAATATTATAGCTCAAGGCAATATTACAGGTTTATTATTATTTTATTTATTATATTTTATATAAATTCTTTTAGGGCAGATCACCATTGCTGTGCAGCTCTTAAAGTAAAATAAATAAATAAATAAATAAAAATTACAGGTATAAATATAGCTATAACTATTTAGGCTTACTATTTATGCTTAAACAGTAGTTGTTTGGCTAAAATTAATTTACACTCAACTTTATCAACAAAAAAAATCGGAGTCATTAATAAAGGGACATTAACCCTCCGTTAGTGGCGTGCACCTGAGGGGTGCATACTTTTTTTATTTTTTGATCGCGGTTGGCAGCCATGTTTTGGCGGGCTCTCCACTTTAGTATCTTCCGGATTTCCGTTTTCCACCGGCCAGTCGCATTGACACCTTTTTGTGAGCTCATCATTGACAGTGGCTGCACTCGTCACCTCTCAGGTGCTGCGCCACAACTCACGTAAGTTTTACAGATACGAGATATTTACATTTTTCGTTCTCTATCTTACTCTGCTATCATCTGTGAGTATGTGGGAGCGTTTATTCGATCTTAGAATAAATGGGAGGAGTAAAAATTGGTCTTCAACTGCTAGGTACAGCGGCACTATTCCTGTGATTTCCTATCCTTATTTACATGAATAACATGTAGGATGAGATTTAAGATGGCCTCGTATATACATTTTAGCAACACAGGATCACAGGACATTGTTATTAGCATGAATATACTTTAGCGACGACTAAACTGAAAAAAAGCGTTACCAAGAAGTAAAATTTGCGGTGGCAATGTACGAAAAAGAAGACTATATGTTATACAGTACATTACGTAGGTTTGTCAGGTGGACCTAAAGCATATTTATGTTCCTGAATTTGAGCAGAAGGCTCTAAACAAAATTAATTATTATTTCATATTCATGTGTTTTATATATAGATATATTATATTTTATTGACATATTTCATATTTTATATTCATATTTTATATATTTAGACATGTTTCATGTCTATAGGATAACCTGGTACGTAACAAATGTTATATATTTTAACATAAAGTGGATTAAGACTCCTCTAACAGTATTTAGTAATAGTGTAGTCATGAAACATGATATCTTTTTTTTTTTTTTTAAATCAGAAATTTGGAACTTATACCAATAACAGCAGTGTTCTTAATTATGGCCGGGTTTAGACGTAACAACTCCTATACATAGATTGATTATTCAATTTCATATTTTATATTAATATTTTATTTCATATCGAACATAACATGATTTTATTTCATTGAAAACGATGGTTTCTTATGTCCCCCACAAAAAAAAAATGTTGTTTTGCTATCAACTCTGCAGTTCTCTACTATTTCTCTCAAATAGCAATGTAATCACGTTATTTTTCCACGGCATATTTTTCCGTGCGAAATAGGGTTTGAACCTGTGAGGTGTAGCGCCACTATGGATGTCCCAAAAAGGGGCGCCACTACTGGAAGGTTAAACAATTAAAATTTAAAAAAAATAATTTAGCAGGCATCAGTATATGGAAATGTTTACAGGTTCAAGATTTTCAAGAACTGGACATTCTACAAGCCAAACATTCAATATTATCTGTCAAGATCAAATAAACAACACTGATTGTGCTATAAACAATAATGAATTGCGTCTACCTGAGCATGGATTGGTAGGATATCACATAAATCAGGCAAGTTTAAAAATCTCACTTACTTCTCTATCCAATACTTTATTTCTTGTCGATTGGTAAGAAATTTGATTCATATATAACACAATATTTGGTTTAAACAACCAAATAAGTGCAATTAGTATTTTTCTGATTTATCTTTCAAGAATAAGATTACTCTATGTATTTGTTAGTTTTGAAAATAGCAACGTATATTTTATATAAAATAAATTAAAATAGAATCAACAAACAAATTATAGTTAAGATTTAATTTTGATGTAACAAAACACAGTTAAACAGGAGATGGAGAGTTTGGAATCAATTGGAGAGGAAATATATTTGTTCCCATACCTTCATCTTTTAACAATTTTCCTCCCTGTATGTTGGAAACCCCACTTATGCTTAAGTTTACCTGATGATTCAGTCCAGAAATGTTGAGAAGAAACATCTGTTTCATAACCCATAGGACAAGAAAACACCAGTTGCTTAAATTTATATATACGTCTGCACTCTATTGCCCACAAAAATTGTTCAATTTCGATGAATTATGGTGCACAAATACTTGACCCCGATTGAGATTACTATTGCAGTTGGATATAGTCAAATTAAACCAGCAGAATCCACCTACCAGAAATCAGTTTTATGAGTGAAATTCAAGTGAAACAAATGGTTGCCTTCCAGCTCTTTGTTTTTAGGCTTCCAGGTACACTTTTAGCAGGGTTCCTCCCTCCCTCTATCCACCGGAACATGGTTTTTTGGGCGAAATTCGAGCGAAAAAATTGTTAAACTTACATCATATGCTTGCAAGTACTCGTTTTATAGGTTCCTTCACATAGGAAAACGAAGGAAACCATTTTTAAGGTAATATCTTTAACTGTTTTCGAGAAAAGTGGCAAAATAGTTATTAAATAAAGTTTTCGGTTTGGGTACTTAAAATCATAGGGTTCAGTTGAAATATTTTCTGCGTGTTTGAAATTCATATAAACAAAGATGTTTACATTTTTGTTATGTTTGGAGTTCAGGAAGTAATAAAAAAAATATTTTATTACAAGACAAAAATTCTTGGGTTCTTCGTATATTTTAAGAACCTTCAGTCTCAGACTCAGTCTTAATATGGGTGGCGAGCGGACCGCACATGGAGATTTAATGGCCCCTGAGGAGGTGGCATAAAGGCCACGAAACATGTAGGGCAAGCCTAGAATGAAGTAGTACATAAGAAAAAGAAGTACTATTTTTGTTTGCCTGCACCATATATATCCAAAATAATATATATATATATATATATATATATATATATATATATATATATATATATATATATATATATATATATATATAGGGGAAGGTGTTGTACCTCTGACCGTCTTGTACCTTTGACCACCGAGGCTGTCGCGGCACGTAGCAATATTTTATAAATTTTGGTGTAATTAGTGTTTAGCTCCTTCACTAGAGGGCTTGTGTAACCTACTTTGGATTATTCAAGTCAAAGAGGATCTTGCAAAAAATACTTATCCATTTCTATCGTAAAAATGTAAGTTATTAATCGATGACGTTTTGCCTCATAATATTTTTTTTATTAAGTCTTTTTAGATGGAAATCATTTGACAAAGTAGCTATTACAATAAGAAACATGGTGTAGCTTCTGAAATTGATTTATCTTAACCCTAAAATTTTTAGCATGCATTTTAATTTACACTACCAGGGTGTTGTACCTTTGACCATGACTAGTTGTTGTACCTTTGACCGGGTCAAAGGTACAACACACCTGAGTAATTTTTACATAATTAAACTTTTATGTTCTTCTGCTACAATTTAAAAAAAAAAAAAATTAATATTGGTTTCGTCAATTGTTCAAAGATTTTTTTTTTTTTTTTTTTTTTTTTTAATGGCGCATCAACTATTTGGCTATTAGCGCCACAATTGTTCAAAGAATTTAAAAAGGGGCGATAGGTTCGAACTGCTACTCTGAGGATTACTAAGGGGCGATAGGTTCGAACTGCTACTCTGAGGATTAATAAAGTCAGTTCGAACTTATTTAATTTATTATTATTTTTTTTTTAAATTGTTCAAAGAATTTAAAAAAATAATAAATTAAATAAGTTCAAACTGACTTTATTAATCCTCAGAGTAGCAGTTCGAACCTATCGCCCCTTATCGTTCCACTTGAAGTTGTAAGGCCTCATCGAAAAGCAGAGGCAAGGAAAATGTCAAATAGGGGCCGGCCTAAAGGTAAACCTCGTATCCTGACAGATATTCCTGAAAAGCTAATTATTGAAGGTGAAAAAAAAAAAAAAAAAAAAAAAAAAAAAAAAAAAAAAAAAAAAAAAAAAAAAAAAAACACGAAAGCACCACCCTCACCCCCACGATTGTCTTTTTATTTACCACATATAAGTGGTAAATAAAAAGACAATTATTCTAATGACAGTTCAGATTCTGATACTCACACAGAAATTTCTTCAGGAGAAAGTGACGTTGATCTGTCTGATAAATGTCGTGAGTTAAGTCGATAACCAGCAACAATTTGAAAAATATCATTTGGAAAAAGGAAATTTTATACTTGTTAAAAATAAAAGTAAAAAGACTATTACATATTTAGTTGCAGAGATCTGTGGTATTAAATGTCCAATGTTTAAGATTCAATATTTGAAAAAAACAAACTTTAAGTAACAAGTTTACGAGAGAAGATGAAAATTTATATGATATTGATGTTGAAGGCATTGTGGCTTAACTTCCATACCCTGCTATTGCTAGTGGATCTGCTTGACAGTTAAAACATTTATCAACTTGACTGGATTTTTCAGCATATTAAGCATAACATAATATCAATAATAGCTTTTTATCGGGTCTCCCGTGGTCTAGTGGCTAGCGCGCTGGATTCATAAGCGGGAGATGGTGGGTTCGATCCCCACCGGCGCCAGAAATTTTCTCATCTCAGGGCTCGCTGAGAAAATTCCTGGTTGCACCCTGGATGTCGGCGCTAATAGCCACGATTTGTTGATGCGCCGTAAAAAAAAAAAAAAAAAAAAAAAAAAAAAAAAGAATAGCTTTTTATTATGCTCACATCCATGGCCTGTATTTATTAAACTTACAATTAATTATAATATTACTCAATACAATTTTTTTTCTGCACTGCTGTGTTGTTTTTACGTGGTCAGAGGTACAACACCCCATGGTCAAAGGTACAACTACATGTTGTACCTTTGACCACTGTACGATTATTTTTTTAAAAATTAATAAAAAATATTAAATGTAAAGTTAGAACCTTGAAAAAATTAAATATGATAAACAATAGAATGCTAATTACAATGAAATAAAAAAAATGAATTTAGCCTTAATATTCAAGCTAAAAAATTCAATTGTGCAAAGTGGTCAAAGGTACAACACCTTCCCCTATATATATATATATATATATATATATATATATATATATATATATATATATATATACATAAAAATCACGTGTCTGTTTGTTTGTTCCGTATACAAATCTACATCTTTTGACCGATTTTTACCAAACTTGGCACACAGGTAGGTCTTGATACGGGAAATCTCCTAGGATAGGTCAAAATAGTCAAATTTCAAAATTTGGTCAAAAGGTCAAAAGTTTGGCTCAAGAAAAATTGGCTACACTGAACCATTCAGATTCTGACGGCCATTTTGAATCGACAGCCATTTTGAATAATGTCTCAAATTTATTTTTTATTTTTTATTTTATATACGGTGCATCTACTGCTACTCAAATTTATTTGTTGATATTCTTGATAATTAGAATAACTCGAACGCATTGATGACTTTACATCATTACATAATCATGTAATGCAGTTTATTTCAATTTTATATCAACAGTCACTGTCTAACTAAGGAGCGCTGGCCTTTCTTTGATAAGAGCTATCTACTCGCTGGTTGTGGTGCTGGTCTCTGTCGGCTGTTTTCTAACCTGCTGTGGTGCTGGCCTCTGTTGGCTGTTTTACGAATATATAGACAGATATAAACAAATTCACACCGTTTGGCCGATTTTGACGTAACTGGGTATACAGGTAGATCTTGATACGGGGAGAGTCATAGGCAGAAATTAGGTGTAGCATGGCACACTGGGTAACAGCTAGTATATATATATATATATATTGCAAATATTTAAAAATAAATACATGAAAAATTAAATAATTCAAATATTATTTTATATATATATATATTTTTGTTTTGGTGCATCGACTGCTGAAGTCATTAGCACCATGAAATATTATTAAATGGAAATACAATAAATAGAATGTCAGGGTGTACTGACTCCATAAAGAGTGGATTGTCAATCAATGATACTATTACTATGGCTGAAACAAGAATGCATCATTACCATAATTGTGAAAGAGGTAGCTTGTCCAACTTGCTGAGGGTCCTGCCAGTGGAAGCGGACTGTGGTATTTCCAGTATGCAGATATTTTCCAGTCACGTATTGAAGCAGAGAATGTTTAGCCTCTGGAGCCAGAGATGGCTGTGTCATTGCTGCCAATGTGACAAGGCCAGCAACACTCACCGAAACCACAAGCATGCCTCCTAAACAAAGGAAATAAATTAAATCTGTTATTAGCCTGAGCTGTATTTTATTCTATCTTCATTGTTAAATATGTTTATGTAGGGCTATTTTTGGATCTATATATAATATGTTGATAGAGGAACGTTGCTGAAGGCATTACAGTCACTGGGAATGCCTGGTAAGCTAATAAGATAGACGAGAATGACTCTGGAAGGAACATGATGTAAGGTCAAAACCAGAGTAGGCGTCTCTGATAGCTTGGGGGTAAACAGTGGCTTGAGACAAGAAGACCCATTATCACCTGTATTATTCGATCACACCCTAATAGTTGCCATCCGAAGGAACAGATAAAACCCAGGGGGCACCATTTACAATTGGCTCAAATAGCAGATGGCATATGCTGATGACGTGGTAATTACAGGGAGGACCACAGCAGCTTTGGCTGGTTCTGTAACAGAATTCGCTCATGCAGCACAAAACATATTATAAATAGAGAAAAGACCAATTATATGAAAACCTCGAGACAGACCAGAGAAAGAGGAGGGATTGTGGATTTGGGACGAGGACTCATACCGTAGCTGTAGCACATTTAAGTACCAGGGGGAGTAGTAACGGAGAGCAACAACCTGGAGGTGGAGGTTAAGGGCAGATTGGTGGCGGGAAACAGATGTTTCTATGCCCTGCAAAAAGCTCTCCGATACAAAAGACTCTCCAGTATCGCAAAGCTTTTACAATATAAAACTGTAATTAGACCAGTAGTTGTGTACGGCAGCAAAATGTGGACACTGGCCAAAGAAATAAGGAGAGTCCTGCTGGTCTGGGAAAGAAGAGTCCTAAGAAACATTTTTGGAGCCGTAAGAGAGCAGCACAGGTGGAGGGTCAGAAGCAATGCCGAACTACCAGAACTGTATGGTGAGCCTACCTCCTAACGACGGCAAGAAAGGTAGGCTACGGTGGTTAGGGCACGTGGAAAGAATGGAACCCTGGAGGCTCCATGAGCAGCCCAAGACAGAGGTGGGTTGACGATCTGGAGGAGGACTTGCAGATGCTAGGGATATGACATTTGAGTCCTAGCAGCAAACCGCGTGGCCATGCATCAACTTCACCAGTCAAACTGAATCTGGGGATCAGCTTGGAGTGATCTATTAGAAGATACTCCAGGCCTAAGAACCCATCAGTGGGGATCGTTGCAAACGACAGTTGATGCAATTGCGCCAAGCATTAAAGCTTAGAACAAAGAGATTTTTCAGCATGATAAAGGTTCACTTGCTGCAAAATTTGTCAATAGGAGGCAATTCAACAGGTTATCCTACCACATCTACACTATTCACCACATTGATCCTTCCGACTTCCACTAGTTTCAGTCGATGACTCATGGCTTGGCTGGGCAGCACTTTACTTCAGGCGAAAAAGCCAAAAATTGGTTCGATTCTTGGATCGTCTCAAAAGAGGACATTTTTAAACATGGAATCCATATGCTATCTGAATGATGGGAGGAAAGTAGTAGCTAACAATTGACAATACTTTTAATAAAATACATTCTTACAATTCTGATGAATAATGCCTCAAAGTATTTATATTTGAAGGTATATAGCAGATACACTTAAAAAAAAAAGAAAAAAAAAAAAAAAAAAAAAAAATTGAACGTATAACTTACCAAATGTCCAGGCGTCTTGATGGTGACTGCTCTTGACAACTGCACTCCAGAGGTCTGCCTTTAAGCTAGACAGGTCTTCCTTGGATACAGGGAGGGCCTGCCTCGCAGCACTCCATGTAGGAAAATCCTTACCCAGGAGAAAACGGGCACGGGAGTCTTCTAGCCAGTAGACATCCTCCAAAGATGTAACATCTTCTTGAAGAAGCCTTTACACAGTATTGGATTTAAGAAACTCCTATTTTACTAACATTCAATTATTCATTTTTGAATGTATGTGGCTTATGTATTTAAAAAATAGTACTACTTTTATTTTATTATAAATATAGCCTACATTTCTTGTGGCCTCCATGCAACCTCTTCAGTGGCCATTAAAAACCTGCATTTGTGGTCTGCTCCCGACCCATATTGTAGGGCAAATATAAAATGAAGTAGTACAAGAAAAAGAAAAAGAAGTGCTATTTTTTAAAATAAATACGCCACATGAAATTCAAATTTACATTTAATAAATGTAGTCAATAATTTTGAAACCTTTTCTCACAAATACTATAAGATAGGCAGGAGCTTAGTAAAGGTTTTAGCATAAATACTCATATTAAAGATGTTTCTTTAGTGAACACACCAGTTGGAATTTATAACATCTTGACATGGACTCTGTGCAAGGAAAATTTAAAATCCCTAGTTTAAAGGTATATGGAGCCGTAAAAGAATAAAATTGGTGGAGGGTATGGAGTAACACTGGACTTATGGAATTGCTTGGTGAATCCAATATCTTCTGCACTATTAAGAAAGGCAAATTAAAAGGGCTGGTTTATGTAGAAGGCATGAAGCCTGATAAACTGCCTAAAAAGATTGAAAAAGAGTGGCTCACCCGAAGAAACTAGAAGGAGAGAAAGGCCCAGACTGAGATGGCTAAATGACGTTAAGAAGGATTCACAAAAGCTAGTAGTCCGGATCAGGCAGACCATGATCACATTATGAGCAAGAGCCTTGAAGGAATCCACTTTATATTATATTTAATGTTGAAAATTCTTCATTTTAAAAATTGTAGGCACTTGGCATTTAGGAATTCAAGAAAAACGTTTGCCTTGCAAAATTATTGAGATGATTTTCACTTCAAAATTGAAATGGTCAATGATTTGTGTTCTTTGAAATCAACACTTTGGAGAAGTCTTCAAGACAGAGGTCTTCTCAAATTAGTCTCGAGATTAGAATGATTGGCAATGCCTTCTCTTGACTGCAGCTTAAGTCACACTGAAGCTCAGCTGTAGTGTTCAGATCAAGGATGACCTTAGGAAGTATAAATATTATTATCAGGAACCACCAAGAATTGATAAAAAAGGACTGTACCATATATTTGCTCATGAGTAGTTGTTTACTAAGCTCACTCGTAATGACTTCATTGGGATAAATCCATTATATATTCAATATGTGGTATTAGATTAATCAAATGTTTTCAGTTATTACCCCTTTTATAAAAGTCTTTTTTTATTTATTAATTATAAATGTATTATCTAGAACAGGAACAGAGACAGATGTATAGAGGTACAAAGATGTACATAGAGATGCATGTAGAATAGAAAAATGATTTTGAATAACGTTTAGGTGTAATTAAGTTACAGTCGATTGTCCGTTATAAAAGAATGATAATATTTTAAAAGTTTTCTTTCATCACTTTGAATATATTAAAATCGAATGAAAATATGTCAAGATAAATGCTGATCTACCTGTGGTGATGGTGCTGCAAACCAAGGTCGCAAAGCCATTGCCTGAGAATAAGCCTTTGCTGGAGCAGCCTAGCAGCTCGCTGGAGTCTCTCTTCGTCGTGCGGGTGGAGCTGGGGAAGGTCCTCCACTGTAGCACAGCTAACCAGGCTAGAAATGCCTACAATCAAAAATTTGAAAAATATTTAAAAAATTTATCTACAGCAGTAATAAAAAAAAAAAAAAAAAAAAAAAAAAAAAAAAAAAAAAAAAAAAAAAAAAAAAAAAAAAAAAAAAAAAAAAAAAACAATAATTATTAGAGGTTTAAGTGAGTAGTCTCTGTATTCCCTTGGCTAATGCCTTGGATTCTCTTATGGACGGTTTCTGGGCCCGTTGAAAAAATTCCCTGCCCTACCATGAATGTTAAGGAAGGGTGATGACCTATAAATAGCCCGGTGCTAATGGCCTTGATGCCAATGTGCCATAAACAAATCAAAAATAAAAAATAAGTAGTTGAAATATTTTGATAGCTCGACTATCGCTTAGCATGTGATCTTCCATTAATTGAGCACTACTCTGGATTATGAATAAGCTTATATTTTACAACTTTATTACCAAAACGACAAAACAGAATCTTGAAAAATTATGAATGAAAAAAAACAAAAACATTTCATTGTTTGCAAGAACCTTATGGAGGTCACAAACAAGCTGCTGCTTTTGTGCTGAAAGGAGACAGACGTTTTTAGCACATTACCTCCCTTTCGCTATACGGACGGAGGAAGGAACATTTCCTTCCATACAAATTGCTCAATACGCTGATTGAGCAATTTGTAAGTTAATGGTGCAAAAAATCTGACTTGTCTTCAAGATTTCATTGGAATAGATGTTTTATTTAGGAATAGATAGGTTTTCTATTCTAGGAATATTAATGAAGACCTTTTTATGGCAATGTGCGTAACCGTTTTCGACAAAAAAAGTTAACTAGTTTTTCTAACTAATGTTTGGTTTGGGTACTTTAAATCATTCTATTTAGTTGAAATATTTTCTACATGTTTGATATTCATCCAAACTAAGATATTAAAATTTTGAAGTTAAGGAAGTATAAGGAACAAATATATTTTATTAATAGACATTAGCAGTTTTAGGATTTTCGTATATTTTCTTAAATATCGTAAAAAAAAACCACTTCATAGAATGGAAGGTAACAATTCGAAACTCCCAACAAAAAGTTTTCTCAAGTAATTTTCGATAGGACGATTTCAGTCAGAGTAATAGGTGCTTAAAGCTTTGAAAGTGTTGGTTTCGTTTATTTGAACTGTTCATTTTGTCTGTTTTTCTCCGTTTTTTATTGCTTGTTATTTTTGTATTTGCTTATAGCAGTAAAATTAATTTGTCAGGAAAAGAGAATAAGTATTATGAGAAAAAATTTTTTGTTGCTTGTAATACAGCTTTCCGAGTGGAAGTCGAAGATGCCGTGTGAGTAATTTCCTCCACTGTATGTTTTTGTGTTCACAAAATATCAAAAGAAATATTAACTGTTTCCAATATTTTCTATTCCAACCTCTCAGGGGCCCAGTGGCCTTTAGTGTTAAGGCTTATGCACTCCGTGTCAAATGTTGTTCGATTCCCACTAAGGCTGGTGGCTTTTCTTTTGGGAAAAGGAAATGCATCGGCCCTATCCTAGCTAGAAAAGGGTGGTAACTGGTATAGCTAACCCGTCCTATAATTTGTTATCAATAATAAATGGACATTACAATTTAAATAAATAAATATTCCAAGCTCTCTAAAGAACACAAGAGAAAAAAACGTAATGGAACCCTGCTAAGATGACGCAGTTTTTCTGAGTCAGACAACGGACTGTTTGCATAAGAGCTTTGAACTTGCTTTAAAGAATAACTGGGATAACTTAAAAAAATGAAAGGGTGTTAATGACCTCAGCAGTAGATGCACAGGGGAAAAACACAGAGAGAAGGGGATAAGAAACGTGATGAAACTCTCCAGAAATATTTTACAGGATTTTATTAAATAATTGCCATAGAGAAGAAAACATGTTTTCTCAAATCTCATTCATACAAGTACTGTTTGGGTAATAAAACATTGCAAGAGATGGTTTGTTTCTTTGGAAGAAAACTAGTTTCAAAATGCTTAATGTTAAGAAGATTAATTTTCTGGGGATTGTGTTTTATAGAGTGTGTCAGGCCAGTGCACATAGTAGGCTCCCACCAGCTGGGCTCTGGGCCAAAGACACCTACTAACCCATGGGCTCATTCAGTTATAACTCCGACCCAGTTATGTAGGAAGACTATTGGAACTTAATATGGATTCGCCTGGAATTATAGTCTGCATTTGCTCTTTCTCTATGTTATTAATGCAAGAAGTTAAACAAGTTAAATTTGTAATGTCAATTAATAAAAATATTTTTAGCATTTTTAGCATGTATTCTCTCATCCTATAAGGAGGAAAATCCACTAATGGCGAATATAATGAACGAGGAGTTTTGAATATTGAATTTTAGGTTATTTCGGTCTGCCCAGTTATCAATAATATTTGTAATTGTATATATTAACATTTACTTTAACTTTTTAAATATTGTAGATTTCACTAGTACTATTATTTCATCAGCATATGCTAGAATAGTTGTGTCTTTAGGTAAATGTATCTTTAGCAAATTATTTGCTGTTAGATTCCTTATTAATGGCGAAAGACTAGATCTCCGTGTTCCTAGCCTTTTTGGAATTTGTGGAATTTCATGTTTGGTGTTATGATAAAGGATTGCCTGTCTTCTATGTATTTGTTAACAGATTTGTATATATTTTTAGGGAAATTTAAAGTTGATGGCCACCATGTATTATCAAATGCTCTTTAAATATCTAGTGATATGAAAAATGTATGTGATTTAGTCTTTTGCTTAAAAAATGAATTGAGGTGTGTGTTTATTGTCGATTTTTGAAAGTTAAATCCAAAGTGCCTATACATATACATAGTCTCCCAAAAGTATTGGGAAAACTAAGATTTCGGTATATTGTTCAAATTTCTTAATATACCCAATTGTGGTATATTAAGAATTAGGTACTTTCTTAATGTACCTAATTGTGGAGAAAAAAAAAAAAAAAAAAGTTTTTATCTTACGCGTAAAATATAAAATATTTTAGATACCTCATCAGGAAACTGACAGTATCCTAAGCAGAAATTATTCTCGTTTCTCGGAATATGTTTTTCATTACATCTGTGCTGCGTTCTAACTATTCCATCAGTGCTATTTAAGATGAATTTTCTTTTGTCTGCTAATATGACGTTATTCCAGTTAGTATCAGGCTTTTTCTTATTAACTACACTTATGAAAAGTTTTCCCCACCATTAAGAATGGTTCTCATGATAGCCCTTCTTACTGTTTTGTTTCTGAGGTTAACTTCGTCCGTTTCTGACTGAAGCTCTGTTGGTGTTAGAAGCATTTATCCTGGCGCAACTTTTGGACAATTCTTCTTTCAACCATCTCTAGGTACGCTAGGGCTAGGACCGACTATAGCAAGAACGAAGTTGATGCGATAACGTCCAGATAAGGAATTACAATTTCCAGATAAGAAAGTCCGTCACGCAGGAGCTGCATAACTAAGCACTTTCCTCAGATTTTTTTTAGTGTAGACTACATTACTGAATAATTTGCTGTAAATAACCTATATAAATAAAATAAAAACGTGAATAGTTCTGCTCATTTACATTTCTTATGAGGCCTGTTCAATTATTAATTTTGTAAATAATTTGCTTCCAGAGTTATGTTAATACATGATACTGTACTACTTAATAAATACACAAAAACTTCACATTCCGTCTTTTGATCTGACGCAGGAACAGGATTCAGTCCCCATAGTGGGAGATAGCGCTCCTTTGTGCGCCTTTGCGAACCTACGTCTGGCTGGCTAATTGTAATGAAACAGACTTTAAAGTAAACCCTCCTTTCCAATAGACCGATTTACTTCATTTTTACAACACTTCTTTCTCATGAGATACCCACGACGCATACCGCATTTCGTTACAATACAGCAGAAATTACGACCGTTATGAGTATATTAGTACGTTAGGTCCGGAGTAAACCCCCCCTCCAAATAACCCGATTTAGTTTATTTTTACAACCCATTTTTCTCTGTTGATTACCACCACGAATACCAAGTTTCGTTGAAATGTAACAAAAATTACGGCTGGCAGTGGCAAATTGGTATTGTGGGTCCGGTGTAAACCCCCCCCCCCTTCTAATGAACCGATTTAGTTTATTTTTACAACGGAATTCTCTCTTTAGATCAAAATAACGAATACCGAGTTTCGTTGAAATATAACAAAAACTACGGCTGGTATGGTCAAATTAGTGTTTTGGGTCCGGGGTAAACCCCCCTCCCGGTGGACCGATTTTGGTGGTTAACGAACTCGTTCAATCGTTTGCTATTTGAACGCTATATACCACGTTTCATGAAGAAAAAACAAAAACTCTGGCCGCTATCGTGTTAACAGACACATATATATATATGCATATATATATATATATATATATATATATATATATATATATATATATATATATATATATAAATTTTAACGGGGGTCATTTTCGGTGTCTACTAGGTAGGATCGATAAAGATTCGAAGAAATTTTTCAAAAATTCCGTCATGAGTCCAACCTCAATAGCTACTTTCCTTCGGAGGAAAGTGCTAAAAAACTGATATTTCCGACAACTTTTGTGATTTGTGAATTTCATGTTTTAATCCAATCAAAATTTTTTTTTTCTTTTTTTTTTTTTTTGCTACGAATAAATTATTTTGCTCGAATTTCCGGTGATTTTAATACTATAGAATGGTCGTCATCGGTCTATTATGAAAAACAAAAAACAATAATATAAAAAATATTATTATTATTATTGTTATACATTATGGATTTGTGCCACTCTCGGTATTATTTAAATTATGTTAAGAATCATATCAGTTGAATTAGGATGTTGATGAACCGTGTTGTGTATAAAATTCCAGTCGTGAGAATGGCTAAAAGCACTTGGAAATGGGAATGTCCGAGTTAATGCGTCCTTCAAGGCGAACAATGGGACCTATTGTAAAACAATCTACAGGCATTTCAGGAGAATGCAAGAGCTGTCCTTAATCAGTGTATTCGGACTACTTGCTTCATAAACTTCCATTTTTTATACATAAAATAGATAAGGAAGAAAGTTATTCATCCCGATGTGGCGCATCTTTGTACATTATTTGTATCCTATTTACATTAATTTATTAAGTCTACGATCTGTAAACCATCAAACCTAATTAGGAAACAAAAGGTAGCCGCTTTAATCAATGGTACATAATTGCAACTTCTGTATACAATTTATTCCGAAGAATCTCATTATTCTTACCACCATTATCCACCATGACAAGATTTTTATTTTTTTTTATTTGGGGGGGGGTTGCGATTTAATAAATAGATTGGCCTTCGGAGTAGAATAAGTCTAACAAATAAGATATGAACAAAAATGAAGAGTTTTGGAATTTTCTTAAATATCTCGAAATGTTGCAACATTTTGCTAAGTAGTGCGTAATCACACGAAAGCAAAATAAATGTCCTACAAAATATATTCAGCTGTATCTTTCGATTAGACTACCTCATTCGAATAAAAACTGTTGGTTTATTTCCTCTGAACCGTTTGGAAACACACATACAGCGATTGAGAGCGGAGCGGGGCGATTGAGAGCGGAGCGGGGCGACTGAGAGCGATTGACGTCGCACACTTAGCGACACGAGCGAGGCGACAGAGAGCGATTGTGTGTGAATATGTCTTATTTCTTGTCATTTTCCCCTGAATTATTTCATTTATATAAATCTCTTTTAATTTAAACAACAACAAAAAATATTACATTCACTGAATAAATTGCTCTTTTTAGTTGATACCTTTAGTGAGAAGAATTGTTAGTATTGAATTTAAATAATATTTTTTTGTGTGATGAATCGCTGAAGTAGCTGCCACACAAACTTATTAAACATTTATAAATAAAGGCTATAATAAGATAAGATGGTGAAAAGTGGCCCCCAGCTATATCGTTTTCGGAGTTTGACCACTTGAAAGGTAACCTAAAAATACTCAGCCATGCAAAATTTTAGCCTTCTGGAGGTCATATTAGAGGCACAATAAATTAGAACTTCTTGTATGTACTTTATTTTTTTACTGGCGCAATTTTTTCCAAAAATTCTAAAATATATCATTGAGGGGTAAATTAATAACCATGATTTTTTTAAAAATATTTGGAGCGAAATTCGAATTTTCAGACTAGTTTTAATTTTTAAATGAATTATTTAAATACGAGGATATTATTTGACCAACTTCTAAATAGCATTTTTTTGTATAGTTTTTCCCGTACTTTTGAATGCTGTGGTAGGAAAAATCATTTTCAGAGCGGAAAATTCTCAAAATCTATAAAACCGCTTTTTTTTTTTTTTTTTTTTTTTTTTTTACATGAACATAAATGTAAGTTGCCTAATTCACCCAAACATACTACAAAAACCCTTAGAAATTGTTTTTCATAGTAATTTCATATAACACAATACAGATTAACTCAAAATTCGAATAAGTATAATCCGAATCTATTGGATACGCTGGTATTATACGCCATAGTTACGATTGTTCTAACGAATTACTTACAGTAGGCTGCTGTTCCCGCATTGCAGATATAATATGTTACCTTAGTAAATCAAAGACCATCAGACCTGCAAAAGCGTTGTCTGAATTATTTTCAAGTTCAGATAATGATCCGGTAATAAACGAAGACAGCGATGAGGATAGATTCATTATCATCAGATCATAAATTACATAGTTTTACTTTTTCTATATAATATGTACATACGTTAATTATTAATACTCTAAGACATAATAGTACATATTAAATACGAGGATATTTTTTGGCCAACTTCTAAATAGCATTTTTTTGTATACTTTTTCCTGCACTTTCGAATGCTGAGGTGGAAAAATCATTTTCGGAGCCCACAAATCGACAAAACGGTTGTTCTTTTTTTGTTTATTTTTGTATTTATCTAGATATTTCTTTAAATGTAAACAGCCTAATTCACCTAAACATACTTCAAACTCCCTTAAAACATTGTTTATATTACTATAACGCAAAACAGATTGCCTCAAAAAATTTCTCATTTTTTGGACGATAATATCGTCGATACAAATGCAAAGTATCGAATGTGGAATGTGACTTGGTACCTTATAGACGACTCTATATTCATTTTAAATTATGATTTACTTTAATTAGACTTAATGCACATTCGTTATTTGATTTTCTGTAATTGATAACTATTTTCCTTTAAATTTCAAGATTTTGCCGCAAAGTACATCACTCCAACAGACCAGGGCCGCCACATGGGGGCGGGGACAGCCGGGTACAGTTGTCCCGGGCCCCGGCGCCGTGGGGGCCTGGGCCGAGCCTCGCTTATTGGAAAAAAATGTATAGATTATGAGCTTGTAAAATGAATGGGGTTTAGAAATACAGACAGGCGTATCTTATATTTATTGGAATGGGATCTATATTTGTTTTAATGTAATAATACGACAAAACAAGTGCAGTCCCAGAATAGTATATTTCATTAGGAGTCGTAATACAACTACAAGTACTGAAAGTGACCTCTTTTACGGCATAGATGAATTAAACTCATTCGTTTTCAAAGTACAAAATTATTAAAAAATATTTAAATCAAATTATCATAATTTATATATACTATTATGTTGGCCTATTGTAAGTAATCCGTTAGCACAGTCGCAACTACGGCGTAGAATACCAGGGCATCCAGTAGATTCGGATTACACTTATAGGGATTTTGAGTCAATCTATATTGTGTTAAATGTAATTACTACGAAGAAACAATTTTTAAGGGTTTTTGTAGTATGTTTGGGTGAATTAGGCAGTTTACATTTAAGTTCATGTAAAAAAAAAAAAAGCGGTTTTATCGATTTTGAGCATTTTCCGCTCTGAAAATGATTTTTTTTTCCACCATAGCATTCAAAAGTACGGGAAAAACTATACAAAAAAAATGCTATTTAGAAGTTGGCCAAATAATATCGTCGTATTTAAATAATTCATTTAAGAATTAAAACTAGTCTGAAAATTCGAATTTCGCACCAAATATTTTTTAAAAAATCATGGTTATTAACGTTTATAATTTACACAATTTTTTAGATTTTCTCCAAAAAATCTAAAAACAATCATAGAGGTGTAAATTTTTGAAATAAAAATTTACACCTCTATGATTGTTTTTAGATTTTTTGGAGAAAAATTGCGTTAGTAAAAAAATAAAGTACATACAAGACGTTCTAATTTATTGTGCCTCTAATATGACCTCCAGAAGGCTAAAATTTTGCATTACAGTATTTTTAGGTTTCCTTTCAAGTGGTCAAACTCCGAAAACGATATCCCTGGGGGCACTTTTCACCATCTTATCTTACTATAGTCTTTTGTAAGATTTCCAAATCATACCAGAGATAAGCATTATACGGAAACATGGTAAGCCGTCGCAATTCTTCTGAGTTGGACATTTTTCTTCTCATTTTAAATTAAATAGAATTAACTTAAATTGATGGGCTCAGTGCCAAAGGTGACTAACCCACAATTAGAACCAACTGAGGAAATTAAGATTAAAGTTTAGAAGACTTAGGAAAAAATTGGTGTTGGTGACAGAAACGATTTTAATTGGTCTTTATTCATTAGATACACAAAATTCTTATGAATATACCATAATAATAAAAAGTTTATAGTTAGACATGATAATGAAAAACAAAAAGTATAGTCATGTTTGGCTCTTACATGGATAAAAAATAACGTCACTTAAACAATAGAGGTTACATATCAAGAGATTAAAAATTAATGAAAAATTATTTTTCTTCAGATTTCTATGATTATGCATCAATAATTTAACAAAACAATGATTTCCAGATTAGGTGAGTTGTGTAGTATGTGGGACAGGAACAGTGCAATCTTAATATTGCGGTTTTGTCCTCCATAAGCGTGTTTCATGAACATTCCTTGATGGTTCATAGACAGGCATAGGCGTATATAGAAAATAATTTCGGGAGGGGCTGGGAAAATTTCGGGGGGGGGCTGAGACCATTTCAGGGGTAAAAATTTAGAGCTTGGAATAGTTTTAGGCAACTAAAACGCTGTTACACGTAAAATAAAATATTTTTTATGAACTAAGTGATCTTATATAATTTATTTTCAGGGTTTTACGACAAGATTTTACCATCAAATCAAAATTTCGGGGGCTGCGGCCACCTCAGCCCCCCCTTATATACGCCCATGTAGAAAGGAACTTCCACAGAGCCATCAGAAGCTTCAATTATATCACTCATGTTGTTGCTTACCATTAACAAAGCCATACCTAGTGTGGGTTGGACAAGTCTGCCTCTCACATGATTTAGCTTTGCAGTAAGTTGCAAAACAAACTGACAGGTGTCAGTACTAATCAATGAGGTGTAAAGGCTGGTCATTTCTATCATTTATAAAACTTAAAATTCTCTATCAGAAAAACTCAATAACTCAAATTTGTTAAAAAATGTGGGTTAGTCACCTTTGGCACTGAGCCCTTCAATTAGAGTTGACATTGTTAATAATTCCTTAGATTGGATAGGATTTTCTCGGCATTGAATGAAATTGTTCCAAGAAAAGAGAAGTGTTTCTGCTTGTAGGAATCGTCTGTTCAATAATTGAAATGAAGGTAGGTCAGTTCTTACCATCGACGGAATATTTAACCATCGACGGAAGACTTAATGGAATTGGTTTCTCTTCTGATAGTACTTTGAGTGGTAATTCTCCTTTTGGCATTATTCAACAGCTCTCGAAGAGCGGGGGGGCTTGGAATGCATTCCTATATGGCTGTTCCATGATAGAATTTTTTATCAGCCAGCATATTGTCGGAGATCTTGTGAACATAGTCTATCCCCTTCTATTTTCAATTATTTATTCAAGTACTTCCAATTTTATTGGTACATTCAGTAATAAGTTTGAATTATTACTAACATTAGATTCTTTCTGGCAACTGTTTAACTCTAGAATAAAAAAAATTTCTATACACTCGTAAAACATTTATGCCCACATATTATGGGGCGAAATATCGACACCGCAGCTCGCTTAATTTAATTTAAAATTTAATGTCCATTATAATTAACTCAGAATTTTAGGATGAGTTATCTAAAGGTAACCAGCCTTTTCTAGCCTGGATAGGACTGACGCCTTTTCTTTTCTCCAAATAAAAGCCACCACCCCATAGTGGGAATCGAACCTTCGACACTTGACATGGAGTGTTAGGTGCTCAAGCCTTAACACTCGCGGCCACCGGGCCTCCAGTTGTTCGACAAGAATTTGTTTATGTATAAATCGAGGATCAAAAAATCATTAATAATTACTAAATAATGACATTTTTCACCTGAAACTTGAGCACCTAACGCCTTGGATTTATTTGTAGACTTCGCCGTACCACTTTCGAAAAAAAAAAATATGCCAATAGACTCAAAAAATTGCAAATCGTTTGTAGTGAAAAACATTTCTTTTTTAGTTTAAATCGTTTTTAAGAAAAGAGGGGGGTCAAAAAATACCCCGCACCCCACCTCAACCGATTGGAACCAACCCATTTTTATTCAAGGTCAAATCGTTTTTTGAATTTTCAAAATAGCAACTTTTTCATTTTTAGGGGTGCGAGTTTTTTTATGGTCCCGATGCATTCCAAATCGTTTTTAGTTAGCAGTGAAAGAATGTATGTCTGTAGTTGCCCAGAAAAGAAGTTACAGCCGTTTTTTGAATTTTTAAAATGGCAGCTTTTTCATTTTTAGGGGTGCGAGTTTTTTTATTGTCTCGATACATTCCAAATCGTTTGTTAGTAGTGAAAGAATTTTGATGTTTACTAAAATCAAGCACTCTTGTTGAACTGCAATGGCCTTTGCGAGTCTAGTTGAAGCAACCCGCTCAGTAATGCAAGATTGCAAGAAATAGAGGAAATATCATAAAACATATTTCATCAAGAGAATTAGGCAGTTAGGAAATTTCGTATTACATCTTAAATATCTGAAAAACGGCGAAATTGTGAGAAGTGGAAGATAATCATCCGAAAGCCAAATAAAATTCACTTTCGATTCTTCACGGCAAAATACATCTGAAAAGTGTCCCTGGAAGCCCGGACATACATACAGATACAGAGCCCGGCTTATACATGATTTGAAATCTGACACTTGCCTGGATTTCTCAACCGTCTTGGATGTCGCCGAAAACAGCATTCCTGTAAGCGGAATCTACTGGTTGGTAAACTTATTTCATTTGCCCCATGTCTTCAAAACTGCTCCACTTTTGATGAGTTTTGGCAAAAGAACGTAAATACTGTAAAGAAAGAATATATACATTATTAATTTGTTATTCAGGCATGGGCTCGGTAGGACCACGCGAGGTTAATTGATGGCCATTTAGACAAGTTTGATTTTCTGTGTGCCCAGACTCGTTTCATTCTTTTTTTCCGAGCTATTTTTCTGCCATGAGACCAAGCTATCTGTAATGGCTGTTTCCATCAAACCTGCTGATTTTAAATGTTCTTTTACTCCCGCGATCCATTTAATTATTTCTCATTTTGCCTTGCTTTGATTTTCAAAGTAATTCACGATTTACATTGTTAGTGTTGAAGGATACATTCTTTTGATATTCCCTTAGAATTGTAATCTTAGTTTATTTTTTTAGTTTTTATTTTATTTTATTTTTTTTTTGTATACTGAATGTGCAGATACTGTATTACTTTTTTTTCTTAATACTTCGAAGTCTGTAAGTTTGTTGTTTAGAAGTAATTAAGCCTAATATGTTTCTAACAATTTTCCTTTGTCTTTATTTATTTTGTATGTTTTTATAATGAGAAATACTAGTTTCTTATGGATTCTGAAACATCGACATTTTTTGTTGAGCGTCAATCGGGCCTACTTCATGAGCATGTTTCATCCCTATAAGAACATCACGTGTCGATGCCGAAGACATCACCTGCCTAGAAAGCCTTAGAGCCGAAGTACATTTGTCGACTTAGCTAGAAGCAATTAAAGTTTGTCTCAAGGTCGCCAAAGAAATAATTTACAAAGGAATACTAAAAGAAAGAGGTTTCTAATTGAAGTTGGAGACTCTGAAGAACTAATGAGGAGACCTGGTTTCACTAATACGCCATTTATGTCAAGTGGATAAAAAAAACTACAGCAGAGAAATGAGAAACAAAACTTCAGCTCAGAAATTAATGAGTAAAAAAACTATAGGAGAGGTTTGCCCTTGAAATAGGTATCATCTCTGTTCTTGTCTTAGATGGTATTTTGAAATCCAAGATTCTTAGATCAACTTTAACTCTGCATCAAGGGGGCAATCCATATTTCTAATGTTAAAATAAATTAAAGAAGAAACAAAATATGAGTACGAAAAACTATTATTATTTATTTATTTTGCGGCGGCGTAAAATAACCGACATAAATACAAATTAAGTTTATTTTTTTTATTTAAATTTCAACGTCCATTTTTATATAACACATATTTTTCGGACAGGATATCAGCAGGTTGCCTTCCTTTTCAAGCCATGATAGGCTAGAAAAAATATCAGTACACAAATTATTTAAATATCTTAAAGAAATTGTTTTTTATCGATCATTATAATGAAATAAAGCTGCCAATGACTCAAACGGGAAGGGCAATATAAACGAATAAAATAAAACGATTTCTCGACAAAATCAACATAAAACGAAGAATAATATATTTGAAAGAACTCAAGAACTTGGAATAACGATAAGCAGAACAGATTGATGTGATGATTCTTTTGGTGATAAATAGAAATTTGAGATGGATTGGCAGTAGAAGTGCAGAACTACCCACAAAAAGAAACTATAACTAAATCAATGTAAAACTCTCGTTCTCCGAATTGTTGGGCAACGATTTGAAGCAAGACCTTTCAAGTGTGTGCGTTGTTTATTTTCCCCGTGACCCGGACTACTTCTTGGAAAGGTGACCCGTCCAATGCTTGGGGTATGTATTTATAATTACACACAGGTCGATGCCATGTCTCCAGGGCTACTAGCGACAACAAACCCAACAACATAATCCGTATCCTCCGCACTCAATACACATTCAATAACTCTATCTTATGGACTTCGGTGCTCGGGATTCCTGTATTAATATTCCTTAATAATATAAAAGTATAATATCTTAGAATGTTGATACAAATCAGGAGGCCCGGTGTCCTTGAGTTTTAAGGAACTCCGTGCCAAGGATAGTGGGTTCGATTCGCACTAGGGATGTTGGCTTTTCTTTAGAAAAAAGAGAAGGCAACAGCCTTACCTTTGCTAGAAAGGGGTGGTAACTTATAGATAACCCATCCTACAATTCTGAGTCATAACGTCCATTATAACGTTAAAATGTAATTAAATAATACAAATCATATAAACAAAATGTTCCGCAATGTATTTTATGTGATAGAAAGTAAAATTTCATTAAATACACATTATTCAAATATAATCCTTTACTTCGCTCTACATGTTTCACGTGCCTTTGACGTCTCTTCAGGAGCACATAATCTACAAATCAAAGCCTCAACCTTGGAGAACCTTCCGCAGGCAAGGCCACGTCTAGACTGACAAGATCAACCATAGCTACTGTACATCAGCTGTTAAAATCGATTTACGATAAATGTTTTTTTCCCAGAGAAGGCGATATCATTGTATTAAATTAGTCTTTTAATTTCAAGAGTTGTCTATTAAGTTAAAAAATATTATATCCCAATATTTAATTTAGGTTTTTTTATAAACTATCTTTTTCCTATTCTTAATTATATGTATATTAATTACTTTTATTTTTGACACAGTTAAAATATTAGATAGAGGAATTCCATGAAACGAAAAATAAATGAACATATACATATATCTAATTAAGAATAGGAAAATGAAAATTAATAATAAAATCTAAATTAAATATCTTAATAAAATATGTTTTAACTTACTAGACAATACTTGATATATGAAGGCTTGAAGGCATATGAAGAATACACTGAGAATGACTTCTTTCAGGAAATCGACATTTACATTTAAATCAATCGATTTTAACGACAGATCCACAGTAGCTATGATTGATCCTGTCAGTATAGACATGGCCCTGCCTGCGCAAAGTTCTTTTAGGTTAAGCCAGCGATTTGTATTTGTCTGCCCCGAAGAATCGTCATAGGGACGTGTACCATGTAATAAATTAATAATTTAAGGATTATTAAAGAATAATGTGCAGTTAATTAAATTTCACCTTCCGCCGTATAAAATACATATTAAAATATAGAGTCACCATTTTATAATAAGAACGACTCACAGAAACAGCTTCATCTAAGTCTTTTTCCATAAAATGCTTATCCATTGTGTGATATGAAAAATTTAAGATAGAAACTCTTAATATTATTTTCCTTTCAGACTTGTTACTATTTTTATTAGAAATGTAAATTTCTAAAAGCGTGCTATAATAAAAGAAATTTAAATGTCTGCAAAATTTTAATCTCCAAGAAAAGCGAGCTTTTGGTTGCAAAACATGTCCTAAAGCCCCGAAAGCAGAAATAACCTACTCAATTAGTATTTCGACTTGCAGCAGTTTTAAAGGAACGTATTATTACGAACCCAAAATGCAATCCCAAAAAAATTGAACCTCTTTCTAAATTTTGATGACTATTTATGCGGAGAAAATAATTCTAGTGTTAATTTTAGTTATAAAATCGTATTAACAGTGATCAAATTCTATTCTAGCGAAACCAACATTTACAAAATTTTAAGCACTGATTTCTAAGACTTATATTTTGCTACTGAAGTTTTAGCTTATACATGATTTGAAATCTCACACTTGCCTGGATTTCTGAACCGTCTTGGATATATTTAACTTGGAGGATGAGATATTAAAGATGAACCCCTCTGGCACGTCCTCCCTGAATGTGAGATACTTGAGAGGAGGAGGGCTCTCGATCTTGTCAGTATTCAGCTCATAACGAAACTTCAATGCAGAGACTAGATGAAATTTTTTTGGGACTCGACACAATATGCGGATTTCTCGGACCCATAGTACAATGGGATTTCACAGATCGAAGACCACGCCTCAATTAGCAATAATAATGATTATTTATTTAATAATATATTTTTTATTTTTGCTATGGGGCTATGGATATTGAGAAACATCTAAACAAAAGTCCGACACACAGGAACTGCATCATCATAGCGCGGTTTGGCTCTTATCCCTAGTCTAATTTGGAAAGATTAAAATAAAAACAGTTATTATTTTGGTTCGACCTTTCTTCAAAATGTTTTATGGTCTTACCTGAGAGGGTCGGCCAACCCCAGAAAGGCCCTCGCATAAAGGCAGTTGGAAAGCCTTCGAATCTCTCTCTTTGAAAGCTATATTTCTAACAATAAATTGTTTTTCTTATTGTACTTCATCTGTTTTATTGTCAAATACATTATCCAACTATAAGCAATTAAAAAATAACAATGAATAAAAACAGACAAAATGAACCGTTCGAATAAACGAAATCAATTACCATTTTCGTTCTCTAAGGGTTCTGAAACGCAAAATTTTCTAGTCGGCAGTTCCGGATTGCGTCATGAGATCAACCTTATAAGCGGGGTTCCTCCCTATGGAGGGAGGGAGGAACCGCGCTAATAAGCACAGCATGAAGGAACTTGGGATCTTTCCTGATTGTGGACGAACTCTGAATATATAAAGAAAAATATAGAAGAAGGGAATCTTTGGGTTTGAGGATGTACTCCAAAGCCCATTTCCAAATAACTTTCTAGGTTATTTTCATTGAGTGATTTAGTTATGAATTCCATAAGTAGAAAAAAAAAGTCTGGCGTCCCCTTCGATCAAAAAAGCTGCAAAACGTTAAGGTTTTTCAGTAATTACCTAGATATAAATAGGAAAACTAAGAGAGCAGAGGGTACTTCCTGGAAAAGCTCAAGCACTAAAATGGATCAACAAATTAAAAGAAACCGGTGAACTTAAAATTAGTGGAGTAGACACTTAGATTTCTTTAGAAGCCTTTATTCTGACGAGCGGGCTGAGCTAAGCAGAGAAGACTACCCGTGTATTGTTATTACAATAACAAAATTCTTCTAATATAATAAGGCAAAAATATTGGGGAGCCTTTATGTTTTTTTTTATTTTATATTGTAGCACATTAAATGGTGTAGGACATAGTTGGGGGAAATTTCGATTATTCTTCGTGAAAATGAAATTCAAAAAACGCAAAAATGTTTGAAGACAATGCAAAATGAACTTGGATGCGTAAGCGGAAGTTTGGGTCAAATTAAGAGAGGATTTTAGTTCCCTGAAGAATTTTGAGATTCTGAAGGATCTGGCTTATTAGAAAGACGATGTTTCATTGGAATTTCGGAAACACTTGCGACATGGAACGGATGAAGCAAGATGAAGCTGTGCTAAAAAAAATAACGGTACTCGAGATTATGCCCAAACAAACGTTCTTTCAAGAAACTTCAGAATACCGGAATGCCCAGCAGTATTCTTTGGTTCTTCAATTAATAAGGTATGATTAATTTTAATCTCTAATCTTTTCGCAAAGGTAGAATCCACTTTCTTTACTATAAAATCTTTCATAAAACATGCTTTAAAAATGTTAAACCTTATGGAATTTCTACATTTTTAATGTATTTCAATTTATACTATCTCTACCACCCTTTACCTTGAAGGCGTCACTCCTCGTCTTATGGGAGTCTCCCTTTCTCGTTCAGTTCAGGGGAAGTGTTGCTTGTAGCATTTCTTGTGGTGCCTCCCAAGTACTTGTCGGTTTTATCATAATTCTGTAGAACGCCAGTCATAATATTTTCTTAACATTCAGCTTCTTTAAGGGACCAATCTAAAATTGTTTTAGGAAGTACCATGATAAAGTCAATTCCATAAACTTTGATTTTTTTTTCTTTGTTTCTTGAAATTCTGGCTGACCGTGTCATAAAACGGCGTTGATCTTAGAAAATAGATAAATAAATTCTATTTATAAAATAAGTCAATAAAATATCCGTACGTTTATTATTATTATTGAGATGATACATATGGCGTATACCCCGGACTTCGAAATCCTGTAGTTCTTTGGACACTGGACATCCCTATATAAGGTCATGTCCTCTAAAGGAGTTAGCCAATTTTTGCATTGAGTGTAAAATATATAAAGCTTATATAAATAATAGATATATCTGTTTGCTAACTAAATCCTCAAACAAATATGGCTGCATGTTTTGGTGCGTTGTTCTAATAAATTGGTATTTTATTTATATTACCAATATTCACCCCAAAGTGGTGCATCGTTAAACAAAATAAATAAATATTTCTATTACAAAAGCACATTGTGTAAATACAATTTATTGGGCAATTTCGGCTCTAGAAAGCTATTAGTCAAAAAAATTTGAATTTTAAAGCGTAGTAATAAATGAACTCTGAAATTTCATATGAAATCCATGGCTGAGGGGGTGCAGCCCCCCCCCCCCCGAAATTTTGATTTGATCGGTAAAAATTTCATGAAACCCTTAAAAATAAATTAAATAAGATCATTTAGTTCATAAAACATATTCTATTTTGGGTGTAATAGCGTTTTAGTTGGCTAAAACTCTTCTAAGATCTAAATAGTTAGTATTCCATACGCCGGAAACGGTCTCAGCCCCCCCCCCAGACATTTTCCCAGCCCTCTCCGAAATTATTTTCTTTATACGCCCATGATGAAATCTATTATCATTTTCCGGAAATCTACAGATAACCCGTCCTAAAATTGTAAGTTAATTATCATGGAGGTTAAAATTTAAATAAATATTATAATTTTCGTGAAAGTCATTCTTCCTCGAATGTTTAACAAAATGTTTATAGCGATCTTGGCAAAAATATCATGATGTAATTTCTTAAAAAGTTAAGAAAGAAAAGGAGGAAAATAAACTTAATGAAAAACTAAATGGTATAAATTTACTCCGTAAGATATTTAGGTCTGCATAATATCATACAGAGATTCTAGAATAATAAATAAACAATATAGGTAATCAATTTAAGAAATTTAAAAATAGTCTAATTGATAAATTGTACTAAATCCTACATAATTATAAAACAAAATACGAAGGAATTTCAAAGCAAGCTTTGAGCGAATACTTTTAAAAAATAAGGCACTAATACTTTCTCAAAATACTAAAAGACTATGAAGAGAAGAATAAAATATTGTGAAACATTTTTAAGAATAATTTTATATTTCACAACTTACATGTCACGTGAGTTATAGGAAAAGTTGGCTGAAGTATCGCCGCAGATATTATTGACTACCCAAGTATACAGCTCCTTACAATACAAATTGTTATATTGTAAAATTATTTAAGGAAAATATCTTCTTATGAACTTGGGGTTATAGTTTTATTACAGAATATATATATATATATATATATATATATATATATATATATATATATATATAATGTTTAATAAGGGCAATAATATTAAAATAAAATTATATTTGTAGGCGTTGAACGTTATATACAACGATATGATAATTTTTAATGACTGTGGTTCCGCCTAAAATCTTTCTAGGGAAGTTAATTAAAACTGGAAATATTTTATTAAACTCCGACAACCTCAATGAATCAACAAGTTGTACTTTGTTGCAATTAGTGGTTTGCAAGACAAAATGCAATATACGCAAGTTGTTGTAAAAACGATTAACATAAATGTTTTGCCGTGCATTGGCTTTGGAATTTTGAACCATAAACTGAAATAAGGCCAAATTAATATTACGGAACAAAATAAAAGGGAAACGTACTTGTTTCTTTAAGATTATCTATTTGATGGTAAAATCGAGTTTATTATGTTTTTGAACTTTTCGTTTTTGAGAGTTTTTTTCATCCCCACTAACCCTTTCTTCAATGTCAGATTTATCCTCAGCATGAAAAGCATTTTTGTTTTTATAGAATTTCTGACTGTACAAATAAATTTTATTGGATCTTTCACACATGATTCAGTTTGGAAAGATATATAAATACAAAAATATTCCTACAACCACGGTTAATATATTCTAATGTGTTTTTAATTTGCTCTAAATAAACTACTAATAACTACTGTAGACTATTCAAAGATAAGCGTATGAAATAGTGAAATATGCGTTACTCTATGGTACAGAATTACTACGATAAAATGAACTACTTGTGTAAAAATAAATTATAAAGCAATATATTATTCAAAAGTTACCAGAGTGAAAGTAAATATTTGAAATTTACCTGATGAGGTACTATCAGAGGAACGCATAGTTGTCATAGCAATAGAACATATTTCATCTGTCATATTCATAATAATTGGACGGCTTCAGACGGATTTATTTTTTGGACCCTAATCGAAAATTTATTATTTTTTGTAAGGTAGTTTAAGCTTTAAGTTTGTTTTTGTTTTTTTTTTTTTATATAGTATACTGCTAGTTTATGTTTTCGGAATATATATATATATTTTTTTTTTGGTTTACATTAAATTGGTACGATAAAATTAATTAAAAATAAATCTAATAAGGGGGATTTAGGAGGGATTTGAGGGGAGAATGTTATTGCTTGAATGTGTATCACGTGTTTATTGTCATGCCCGGGGATGAGGGAAGGACGGCCGGAGATGGCCGGGTATAGTTAGGCCCTGGCGGAAAACTGAGGCCAGCTCCCTGCAGTAATGGTATACTGCGCATGCTTCGGTCGATCTACAACAGGGGTGGGGGTAAGTCCGTTCCCAGCTCCGTGCGTCTGTCCCGAGGACCGAAACTAGAACAAATTAATACCTGTTTAGCAATATACAGGCAAGAGTTCCGAGTATCTGGATTATGCAGTATAAAGATTAATTATGCAGTATATTAAACTAAGGTTTAAAGTGGATTGTCCGTTTTTACTGGGGTGAAGATGGATCCCGAAACAGCCAGCAAACATACATCAGAATTATGTTAGAAAAAGCAATAATGCCTAAAGAAACTTTCTAGCTTTTCCCCCCTAATCCATTAACGCCAGGCTATATATAAGTTGCCACCCTTCCTAAACAACCAAAGTGCAACAAGGAATCTTCACAACGGGCTCTGGGATGAAAAGACTCAACCTGCTGCAGTCGGGATTCGAACCTGCATCTCCCACATGAGAATCCAAGGCGTTAACCACTAGACCACGGAGAGACCTTTGTTAATTTTGCACGGCCACTTTTACAGTTAATTAATATTTGATGAGATGCACTCCAAAAACGTTCAGTGGTCTTCAAAATGCAAAAACGAACTCTATTACATTGCAGGATATTTATCGTTTTTGAATTGCCACCTTTCACTCACCAAGATTTCTCAAAGGTTTCCGAGTAAATTTCGAAATTCTCATGTCTGTTATTATTATTATTATTATTTTTTTTTTTTTTAATGCTTTGACTACTCGAAATGTATTCATCATTTTTATAATATAGTTTTCATGAAAGTCAAAACGTCTGAAAAAGTTTCAAAGTCAATCTGTCGATTTGGAGTTACTGAAATCAGAAGCCTAGTTTTGTACACTTTTCTCCAAAAAGATTAATGATGCCGCATTGGAAGTGGTTTTATTCGATTCCCCACGGCATAAAACCTATTAAAAGTACATCTGTAAGCCTACAAATCCAGAGCCTTAAGCGGCACGATTTTTCGCGCGGATTTCGTCGCATAATCGTTGCATAAGTGGGAGGATTCTGCTGGTTAACGAACTTGACTGTTTTTTTTTTATTTATTTAAATTTTAACATCCATTTATTATTGACAACGAATATTATGACGGGTTATTTATAGGTTGCCACCCTTTTCTAGTCAGGGTAGGGCTGGTGCCTTTTCTTTTATTTTCGAAAGAAAAGCCTACACCTCTAGTGGGAATCGAACCCACGACCTTAGGCACGGAGTACAAACGTCTTAGCTCTAACGGCCACAGGACCTCGTTGACTATTTCATAACAAACTTTCAACAAAATCGGCAAATTCTGAGGCTGTTAGAGCGCGAACAGCGTTTTGTTTCGTGGTTTTTGAAACATTTCTCATCGGCACATCTGTATTGCGGTCGACCTTGTGAGGGCGTTCCCTATAGAGAGAGAGGGAGGAAACGCTCTAAATGCCTTGCAATTATTTGAGGAATACACCTTCTTAGGAAAATGTATTGAAGAACTTGGGGGTCTTATTCAAATATTCTCAAATAGAACGTCATATACGGAGGCATGGTGTAAAATTGGTTAGCTTTAATCTAATAAATGACGGATGAGTGATACAAATAAGATGTCAGTACCTCTTGAAAAGGATTGAAAAGCACATGGGAAAAGACAGTACCATAAACAAATTATTATTATTATTATTATATTTCTTTTTATCTAGAAGACAAAGAAAAATAAGTCCGATAATTGTACACTAAGTTTATACGGCATTTTTAGCGCGGTTCCTCCCTCCCCCATAGGGAGGAACCCCGCTTATAAGGTTGATCTCATGACGCAATCCAGAAGTGCCGACTAGAAAATTTTGCGTTTCAGAACCCCTAGAGACCGAAAATGATGGTGGTTCAAATTTGTATATATATATATATATATATATATATATATATATATATATGTATATATATATATATATATATATATATATATATATATTTGTCTGTTCGCTCTCTAGGTAGAAGACGAAAGGTCCGATTTTGATGAAATTTGGTACAAAAATCCGTCCTCCAATTCGAAAGGTCAAGTTCGTAAACCAGCAAAATCCGTCCACTGGAAGATTGCGTTTGGGGCGAAATTCGCGCAAAAAAAATCGTAACGCTTACGTTTTTGAGTTCATAAGCTTGTAAGCACTCGTTTTATAGGCTTCTTGGGCTACGAAAACGAATGAAACCATTTTCAAGGCAATAGCTTTAACCGTTTTCGAGAAAATTGGAAAAATAGTTTTTGAATACCGTTTTTGGTTAGGGTACTTAGAATCATGGGATTCAGTTGAAACATTTTCTGCACGTTCTACTTTCATTAAAACTAATATCTTGAAATTTGTGTTACGTTTGGAGTTAAGGAAGGGTTAGAATAAAATATTTTATTAACAGACATAAAAAGTTTTGGTAACTTTGTATACTTTCCTTAATAGCTCGAAAAAGGTTGAGAATCTTGGTAAACGGAAGAATACTATTAGAAAGCTTACTAAATGCTCTACAAAAAAGGTTCTGATGAAAGTTGTGATTAGACGATGTCAATCGGAGAAATAAGTGCATAAAACTTTAAAGTAATTGATTTCGCTTATTCGAACTGTTCTTTTTGTCTGTTTTTATTCCTTGTTATTTTTTAACTGCTTATATTTGGATAATGTATTTGATAATAAATCAGGTTAAGAAAAATAAGAAAAACAATTTAATCTTAGAGATATGGATTTCCAAGATATAGCTGTTCAAATGCCTAGCGGGGTCCTTCCTAGGGCGGGGACCCATCCAGGTAAGATCGTAAATAAGGCCTTTCTTGAAAGTAAAGATGGAACTGTCAACTTTGGTCCTCCTCTGCCTCTCGGCACTTTCATTGCTGACGAAGGCTACCAATGAGTAGCCAAAACGTCCTAAATATAGATTTTTTTAACAAAAATCGTATTGAGGTTTCTTTAGCCGAATCCCAACGATTCCATCTTTACTTATCACCTCGACGGTTAACTATCTAATCTTCATGCTTTCTAGAAATGTGGACCCAAAATAATAACAGCTTCTATTTTAATCATTTTAAATGAGTCTAGAGATAAGAACGGAACCACGCTAAGATGATGCAGTTCCTGCGAGTCGGACTTTTGTAAATATGTACATGCTTTTGCCAAATGTGGACCAAGTGATAAGATGGATAGTCCACTTACCATATATGTCGATTACCTGACTAACAAATATCGTAATAATTTGGCAAAAAGTTACTCAGATTTTGAAATTCAAAAATAATTGATCGGCTTGTACAGCCCTATTTCCTGAAAAAATACAGTACAATCGACTTATCTAGTACTCTCATTATTGACGTAAGGCCCTGGAATTTCTGTTTAGTCAAACAAACACATATCCTGTCTACTGAAGCAAAGCCCTATAATTGTCTATTAGTTGGAGTCCTTAAGCACATTCTTAAGGTATGTGGCTGTTAACCCTTTGATGCATGATTTTTTCTTTTCGCATAAAAAAAATCTGAGAGGTAGAAATAGGCCTCAGGATAACGCGAAAAATACAGAAAAAAATTCATCGATTTTTTTTGTCGGGAAATTTATGAAAAACTGAAAGATGCCTGTAGGCATCATTGTGCATATGGAGAGGAATGTTTTTGTGAATGAACATGTATAAGCATTCACATTTATTGAAACATATAAAGAATTTATGAGTTAAAGTTAAAAAGAACTCTCTTCTCTTTTCATCAAAATTACAAATGGTAATCCTTGAAACATGATTTGCCTTTAGTTAAACACAAATAAAGTTCACATTTATCACAGTAACCACCATTTATCACAGTATTTAGTAGTTTGGTTCTTGCAGTTTTCCATCCTGCATTTCATCTTCTGAGATACGTCAGACAGTACATCCTCAAACAAATCATTCAAATCTGAGAAGGGACCATTCAAATCGTCGCCTCCTCTAAAACATTGGTTGAAAATACGCGAAGGTTCAGAAAGAACATTGTCGTCGACATCTTCATCATCCTCACTATCATCTGGTGCTGTGATTATATGATTTTTATATGATTATAAAAATGTGTTTCTCCTCTCCCCATTACCGATCTGATAATGGGATCCATCGCTCGGACCTCAGTACCAGATGCACGATGGTGCCCACAGGAAACAAATGAACAACCATAAAAATTGGCTCAAAAAAATAAAACTTCTATAAAACAAACTTTTATTTCGTAAAATACACCACTAGTACTAAGGAGTACAATTTTTTTAAGGTCAGAATGGACAGTTTTAATAGTATTGTGGCCTTGCGAAACGGGTTCCCTCGGGTCAGAAACGAGACTCCTGGTTTTGTCAACATTAACTTCTTTAGCCAACGGCCATAGCCACGTTGAATACACCGGTTCCCCTAGATCACCGAAGTTAAGCAACGTCGGGCGTGGTCAGTACCTGAATGGGTGACCGACCATGTGCTGTTGGCATTAGAAAAGGGTGGCAACCTGTAGATAGCCCGGCGCTAATGACCAAGTTGTAGATGCGCCGTAAAAAAAAAAAAAAAAAAATTAACTTGTTTATTCCTTCTTGGGAACAAAGTACAATGCTCAAAATTTTCCAGTCCCTTTGACACTTGTTGATGCTTACAGGAAACGAAATATAACTTGAAATCACTCGACATAGTGCTCTGGGAGTGTAAAATATAATATGATGCCTGCAGGCATCACGATGCAACAAAGGGTTAACGATGCACTCACCACAGAAGTTATGAAAAATTTCTTCATCGATCAAATTTAATTGGCTAAATATGATTCCAGTTAAAATTTCTAAATACTCATCGATGTATCTATCTATCTTTATATATTTATATATATGAGAGAAAAAGGCTGGAACAGGACACTGCCCCCCCCCCCATCTCCATCACAATGTATATATATATATATATATATATATATATATATATATATATATATATATATATATTGTCTGATCGGTAAGCTCAAAAATGATCCGATTTTGACGAAATTGGGGGACAAAAATACGTTGTCCCAAACGAAAACTCAAGTTCGTTAACCAACAGAATCCGCCTACCGGCTTTCTACTATGTTTTTCGTTTTTGCGAACTTCGCTTTTTTTTTTTTTCTTTAAATAAATTTTACATTAACAAGAATAACCGTTGTTAATTCACCAACTATTTTACGAAGATAAAACTATTTGAGATGGATTTGTCGATGTGATATGGAGACCATCATCAATATACTTGTCTACCCTCTTGGATGTGGAGGAAAGAATCTTGTTAAAAATAGAAGGAGTAATTTACAAGTCTGAGGATCTCTTGAGGGGTAAAAAGGAGGCCATTGAATACCAATGCACCTCTATGCCCTTGGGAAGTTAGGAAATGTAAAACCATGGTTCGGCGGTTTTTAGAAATATGTTCCTCTTATTCTAAGCCAGATATATGCAGTCATCGCGAATTATCTTTTCACCATCTTAGGCGAACTGCGCAATGGAAATGGCCACCATAAATAAGTATTTGGATATATTTTATTTTATTGTGATTATAATTGACAAAGTGATAGCACAATCTATTTTATAGTTAGCGACTATACTTCTTCTGGAAATGAATATAATAACTTTTAAGAATCGATATATAATCAGCTGGTATATCTGCCCACCCTATTGACTTTTTTTTTACTCAGCCGGGGTTGGTGGATGGCTTACTCCTATGGGCTGTCAATAATTGTTTACTCCACAATACCAGAAATATTTTTAGTTACAAGCTCCCGAAGAAGCGCCATAATGGCGTGATGTAGAACAGCGAATAAAGGATTTGGAGCTGAAATAACCGTGTGTTTTTACAAATGCCCTGAATATTTCGTGGCTTCCTTGCCACTTCTTCATAAGCCTTTAGAACACATATTTCGTCTATGAGTCTTAATATGGAGGGCGAAAGGACTTCTAATGGACCGATAATATGCTCTGGGGGGTCATAATATGCGGATTCTAATGGACCCATGAAGAAGGGGCATGTAGGCCACGAAATATGTAAGACATTTATAAAACAACATAGTACAAGATAAATACGCACTAAGTTTTTAAAGATATGCATCCAAAAAAGTGAAATTTAATTGAGATTGCAGAATTACTGCCGATTAGAAAATTATTGATTTGCCCTTACGTGCCAAAGTTTTTGGTTTCTCGCAAGACAATTCTGTACACGCGTGCACAACTAATGGGAAACATTTTTTATGAAACTAAGAGACACTTTTTAACGTCACAAGCAAAATTTTATTCGAAAATAAGAAGTAAAAGTGGGTATATACCAGGCAAAACGTTTTTTAGATTGAGTCAGCTGATTGAAAAAGTGGCCAACTTTTTATATTGATTTTAATTAGAACTTGCTGATGAATGTGCTTAATTATGCAGCTCCTCCGTGACGAAATTTTTATAATTGTTGTAGTGTTTATAAATGTTATTGCTAAAAGATATCTGAGTAAGTAGCTATAGCCTAAATTACATTCTTTTTTTTTCCTTGGTTTTTAAAGACCACTCAACCACTATTGGGTCATTTGTGCCTCTTGGTCGGTCCATTGGTAGCATCGAACGCAGAGACAGAGCCCGACGGCCAGCGGGAGGCGGACCTAGCCAAGGTCGAGTAGAGTCCTCGTGCCAGTCCTACCTTAGTGGCCCGCATCTGGTGACTGGCTGCTAGGTCTATGATAGAAGGTGTGCTTGCTGGTGCCAGGGCAACCAAACCTTCACAGACCGCATGTGGGGGGGCTCGTCCCCAACCCTAGCCAAGCCCATCGCTCCCGCCGACCCACGCGCCCCGCCTCCGCCCCGAACGCCACCAACGGTCAAAGATAAAAAGTAATTATAACAAAATTTTCCTTAGTAAATGTCTTAATAATTTGAATTATACCAATTAATCATGGCTTATACAATTTTTAAGGGACTAATATGTTTTACATTTACTGTTAAGTGAGTTTGAGATGAAATTTTTATCGAAATATATTCTAGAGGCCAATACTGTTTATAATAGGTGTTGATTGGGTAAAAGATTTTACTTTACAATTAAGAATCGTTAAAGTCAGAACTAAATTTTGTTTTTCAAATTGGTTTTATCAAGGAAAGAAAAAATATTTGTCAGATGAACTGAATTATCGCCTAGTAGCTCTCTAAGATGTATCGGGAGACTCAGTCGAACTCGCTCGTCTTCACATGCTCTACACTCCGTCAGGATATGCTTTACAGTGAGGGGCACGCCACAAACCTCGCACTCCGGAGGCTCCCCCCTCTCCATGAGATAGCCGTGCGTCAGTCTTGTGTGGCCTATCCGCAATCTTGAGAGGATCACTGATTCCCTCCTATTATCCCGCTCCGAACTAGCCCACTTACACACTTCATCCTTAATCTCCCTGAGTTTATCTCCCAATTCCAAATTAATCCACTCCCTTTGCCAAATCTTTATTGTTTCAGACTTAACTATAGAATTAATGTCTCTGAGTGGGATACCTAAGAATTTAAAACCGCTTATAGAAGCGTTTTTTGCTAGCTCATCCACCACTGTATTTTCTTTAATGTCACAATGACCAGGGATCCAGACGAAATTAATTTTGAACATATTTTTATTCAATTCGTTAATACTGTATAGAATGTCGGAAATCATAGTATCATGGGTGTAAATATTCTGTAAACTAATTATTGATGATAATGAATCAGTACAAATAACTACATTAGAATGGCTAGGTGGAATAATATTTAATGCTTTTTTTAATTGCTAATAGTTCGGCGGAATAACTAGAACAATGAGGAGAGAGAGAAAACAAGTATTGTCGTCCTTCGCAGAGGGCGGCAGCTCCCACACCATTAGCACTTTTCGACCCATCTGTATATATGTACGTGGAAGGAGGCATACTTGCTTTAATTTTATTTAACTCTGCAGAGTAAAAATATGGCGGAGTTTCTTTTTTTATATGTTTAGTTAATGTTAGATTAACAAGCGGTGGTATGAGAGTCCAAGGTGGAATTTGAAGTGGTGAAGAGGTTAAAATGTTTTCATATTTTAAATTTATTTTTGACAGGAATATTTCAGCTCTAGCGGGGAAGGGTGCTTTATTATAGGCCATGTAATCGTTCTCCCAGTTAGTTTCCAAAATAATGTTATTAATAGGATGATGAGGTTGTGACTTTACAGATAGATAATATTTCGTTGTTAGAATTTCTCTCCTGTACTTGAGGGGCAATTCTCCAGCATCCACTAGCAGACTTGGGGCTGGACTAGAGCGAAAGGACCCCGTGGCTATTCTTATCCCAGAATGGTGTACGGGATCAAGCATTTGAAGAATACGAGGGCTCGCTGACCCATACGCCATACATCCATAATCCAGCTAAATTAAATTACATTCAACAAATAGACACTACATTTGTATGTAGAAATGTAGTTTTATTAACTATTAGACCGAAACCAGGCTATCTCGACGGCAATCCATCTCTTTTCAATGATCTACAAAAGACTCATTACTTTTCTAAATTTTAATTTCGGGAAATTAAATGGGTCAAGTATAGCGGATTAAATCTAGTGTTGGGCATAATTGCGAATACGATTATAATCACAGAGCCTGGAGCAGGGCCTCCGAGGGGAATTACGGGCCCCTGTCCAAATAACTTCACAAGCCCCTTAACCTTCCTCCCCCCCTCTATTAACATTACCAAAAACAATTATTTAAAACTGGTATTTCTCTGAAAACAAAATTAAACACATTGGTAATTTAACAGTGGATGATGGTAAGTATATAACTTTATTGTTTCAAACGCGAGCACAAAAAATGACGCCAGGTCCCTGACCCCTCCATCAAGTATATAAGGGGGGGGGGGTCTGCAGCCCGCCGCGAAAGAGGTAAAAATGTGTCATAAAAACCTTGAAAATAAATTAAATGATAACACTTAGTTCAGGAAAAATAATTTATTTTGTGTGTAATAGCGTTTTAATTCGCTAACTATACCAAGTTCTAGATTGTTAGTATTCCATGCCCCCAAATGCTCTCAGCCCCCCTCCCCGAAATTCTCCCAGCCCCTCCCAAAATTATTTTCTATATACGCCCATGTCTTCCATGCTAGCGAAGACCCTGACTTGTATACAGGCCTATATACTACTGTAACCAAACCTTTTTTTTTATTACAAGTGTAATCACCTTCGCCCTTCAGAGTAGACAGACCCTAAATTATTGCACGTTCCAGACTCTCAAAAACAACACACAGCTGAGTAGGAGTTATAAAACTAATCGCATCAAGATAATGGTAGTCATAGATATGAATAGTAGAGTTTTGGACTCTAGCCAACCGTTGGTGTTACGGTAATTACCGTTAAGAAGCCATTAAAAGTAATCTAATTTATTAAAAAAATAAACGGAAGTAGTGATTACAGAAAAAGTTTTGATTAGGCTCGTAATCACCAAAAGAGTTATGATTACGTTCGTAGCCACAGAAATGTTGTGATAACAGACCTAATTACAGAACAAAATTATGATCTCAGTAGTAACCACTGAAAAAGAGATGTGATTATAGACGTAATCACAGACAGCACTTTTATTACAGGCGTAATCGTAGAAAAAGTTTGATTTTGAGTGTAATTATAATCAAAGGCGTGATTACAAGTGTAATCCTAATCAATCTCGTAATGTCCACAATATTCGTAATCTCGAGGCTCTGTGATTGTAATCGTAATTATGATTACGTCCAACGCTGATTGAATCTAACAGGAAAGCATTTTATGGAGAAGAGTCTGTTTTGATGATTTTTCAAATAGTAGATATCATTACGAGCCTCAAAAGAAGAGAAGTTTCCTTCAAGCAATTCTGTGCCTACACAAAGTGCAAGGAGTAACGATCAAACGAAATAATTATTGGCTGAGGGAACCATCTAAGATCATAAGTCAATAAACCTGTTGAAGAATGAAACCTTCCCACTTAACTAGAATTGTTTATGTAAAAATTACATCATTGAGCCTAGTCCTAAGGGTGTTTGGAGAGATAATAAAAGACTATTCGTCAGTGAAGTTGGTTTTTCAAAGTAAAGAATATCTAAGTATTTTCTTTGACTTACCAAGGTGCCTGAAGAGTGCCTTTAGGTGGTGCAGATCGTGTTCTTCAAGCCAAAGTTCCACATCCTTCGTCTCACTGGGAGGCTGGTTCCAGTGGTAGGTGTAGGTGTAGAGTGCAGAAAAGCAGAGTAGGAGGCAGCTCAAGGAGAGGGCTAGCAGATTCGTATAGCCCGCCATTGCCTTGTTGACACTCGAGGGTGGGTTATAAAGGGAGAGGTTAGGCTATGAAATAGCAGCGTGTTGAACTTACTGAGCTACGCTGATGGAGGCAAACTGCAGTCTTCATCTTGTATTTTACTCACTCCTTAATGGCAAAGTGAGCATTTGGAAGACGCCGAAAATGCGAGACGTGGATTGGTGGAAGACGAGTCCCGTCCGATCGGAGCAAAGTGTAGGAGCAGCCTTCATTTCCATTGTAGAGTTACTCACAGGGACAGCGAGCTCCTAGTAGCAAGCTTGAATAGGGAAACACCTCTGCTCTTAGCTGAGACATGACGAGATAAGGAATGACAACTCAGTCGAGAGTCTGGCTATGAGCAGGCGCTCTGTAGCTCATCTTCAATGGCGCCAAATTCAAATTACACAATAGATACTCCCTCTACTAGAAACAATACACGAACTGAATAATGATTACTTATCAGTCTGCAATAAAGAATACGAAATAAACGTAATATTTCTCTCTCTATGAGATAATAATATCAATCTTAAATAAGTGCAATGACCTTTTTCTTATAAAGGTCATTCATGCCCACTGGGCATTGCGTAAAAAAAAAAATAACTGTTTAAAATTCTACGGGCACATGAAAAGACTGGATCCTTTGAGATGAACAAAGCAAATTGTAGAATTTTTTGACAATCAAAATAATTAAATGAGTTGCAGCAGTAAAAGAAGATTTTAACAAAGCAGATATCATGCATTTCAGATAGACACATTCAGACAAAAATGGTTGACTGGAAAGTCAGTTGGAAGGAGTTTAAAAAAAAAGACTGGAGCAGCTTCGTCAGAAAAATAGTTCATTCCGTAAGAACAGTGATTAACTTTAAATTACTCTTAACTGGGTAGAGTTCTAATTAACAATTTACTCCATTACCAAGTTAATCGTGAAATTTACTTTAGCTGCACCTCGAAAGAATCAATAACCATTTAAGGAGAAAGCGCATGGAGCATTGAATATCTTTGGCCTTAAGCATATGATGCTTCACAATGCTCTTTAACAGGCCTTCCTCCGTACCTGACTCTCCCGGGAGACCTCAGTTTAGCTTTAGTTTACTCCTGGGGAGTTGACAGACTCTGTTACTAGTGTTGTTTTTTTGTGAGAAAATCTTTCTGCCCCTGGTTGGTCCTCGTATTGTTTTAACACATTTGTACATAGGGATAGTAAATACATATTTAGTTTGTAGATGTATAAAGTATTTAATTAGTATGTAGGAAAGTAAAATTTATATATATTTTTTAATAATGAAAATGTTGTAAATACATGCCAATTTAAACAAAAAAATACATATAAGTGATAATAATATTAGTAATAAAATTAAATAAAAAATTGGTTTTTGGATATAGTCAATATGTATAGTTTTAATCTATCAATAATTAGTTTAAAAAAAAACAAACTTTTATTTACATTTACATTAATTGGTAGAATAAAATTTCATTGTTGACATTTCTACTATAAATACCGCCCAACAAATTTATTTCATGAAGTAAGAAATCCTGACCTATGTACAATACCCACAACCCGCCAGGCAGGTTGTGCATTGCCACATAGGGCTGTACGTAAAAATGAGGTTAATGTTACATATATTGGTATTGTAATGCTTACTTTGATTTATTGTAGTAATTTTCTCAAGATTGCTGTAAAAAACGGTTGGGCCATTAGCAATTATACCGGTCAGCTAATGATCAATAAATGTATTAATAAGTAGAACCCATCAGAACACTGCTTTTTTTTTTAGAAAAACTTTAGTGCTAATGGCTTTGTATCAATAGGCTTCAAGCTACACATTCAATGAGATTTTTGACTTGGAGATTAAAAAAAAACTTTTCAAGGTGATGACTTTTTAGATATTAAAAAAAAAAAAAACAAGAATTTTTATCTCTATTACTTGAGTGAAAATTTACATCCAATTAAGATGTATACATTTTAGATATGTTTGGTGTAGAGAAAGTAATACAAAAATTATCAACAGATAAGCAGTTATGAACATTTCATATTTTTCTTTAAATATGTTGAAGACTTTAGTGAAATCATGGTAAGTGGACAATGATCGTTCAAAAGCAAACAAAATTGGTTCAGGTTTAAATTTTTAGAGGGCTACTGCAATGCAGTATGTTCATTGGAGTAAAAAATTGAGAAGATATGGTCGACCGTTCGGAAGTAGGAAGCGTTGATCGTCGGGGTCTCGGTCAGTGTTCTTATTCAATAAAACACATTTTATTTGCTAAAATGTATATTTATTGCCGCCAACGTTTCGGCTTGCTATACAAGCCATCTTCAGGGCTGTAAAAACATATATGGTATAACAATGATAAGGACAAAAAAAAAAAAAAGGCTTGGAGTAAAAATATTATTTTCTGTTCTAAAGTTTTCAAATGAAGCCAGTTGTCAACATTTTCTGGAAAAACAAAAAATATGCAGTTCCCGCTGGAAAACAATCCAAATTATGATTGACATCCAAAGTGTTATTCATGATGGGTTTTATTGAACTCATGATAGTTAACATTCTAAAAAAAAAAAAAAAAAAAAAAAAACAACAAAAGGAAATTTCTCATGGCAAAGGGTAAGAAAAGGACCAATATAACAATTGCATTGCAGTGTATCGAATATAATATTTATATTATATCTTATCAAAGTGACTTTTTAGAATGAAGGATACAATTTTAATAAATCTGTATGAACTATTCATTCAGCGTCATCTGTATGAAGTCTTTGGAAAATGATAAAATGTGTATAACAAATGGATAATCTGTAACTTTCTAAAAGGCAATACTTCTTCAGTATTTTGTGGCTATAAATGAGGAAAAAAAGAATGATAAACAACTTAAAAACATTGAAAGGATACTAACATGATCCGTTTTTATAAAAATTATTTATTTACAAAAATAATCATTTTCTAAATCAAGTACATTACATTACTTAAATGCTAACCTTCTTAATAATAATAAAAAAAAAAAAAAAAACTATATTATTAAGCAATATTTCTGGTCTTATTTTTACAACATTCGTATGTGCAAATTATTTTATAATGAACTAGGAAACATAAGAAAAATGGAATAGTAGCTAATTCTCTGGATTGAATGGAAACGAGGTAAGCTATAACTTGAGTCAATTTAACCCTTTAACTCCTATAAAGTGCCAAGGACTAATGTTTTCCAGTTATGTGCTGGACTCTCTCAAAGTTACATCTCCTATAAGGTGATATAGGGTTAATATACCTTTCCATGATGAGTAAACATTTTAAAAATTACAAATAAAACTAAACATGATGAGATCACAAAATAACAAACTCCTGTTTAAAATAATTCTGATTTAAAGCAAGAGTGTTTATAGTTATCACACTACATTATCAGAATTTACAATATTCTGTAAAATAATAAATACAGGGCAGATAATATAACATATAACGTATTAGTATAATATTTGAATATACAACTAGCATAATAACATTTGAATGAACTAAATATGTTCTATAATGTTATAAAATTCGAATGGCACAAAGAATATTCCTTCCAAGCTAAAAATAATATAAAATAATTGTCAGACATTAAGAAATGGGGAATATTAAACTCAGACAGATATTTAAATGCAGAATATAACATAGTTAGATCTTTTAAGGGGTAATACCTTAAATGGTTTTTTAACAATTCAAAAATGATATCCTTAAGTCATTATAAGTCTGATTTTTAAAATTGTTCAAAAAGTCTATTTTTCAGAAAAAAACTGAGGTTGCAAAAATTATTTGAAGGTAATCGCGGAAGTCGGGGGACTACCCAGAGGAAGGTAAATACAGGGAAACCTCAGCACAAAATACAGTAGAGGTGTAATCACCTGAGGGGGCGGGGGAGGATGTTTTGATACCAGACACCAGAAGAATTGGGAATATAAGAACAGATAGAAAGTACATGGGTTGATGATCTTGAAGGGATGATTATCAGCTGTTAGCTTTTACTAACTCCTGTTCTCCTAATACTCTGGAAATTTTCATCCTCTTATAACTCAGATTTTAGGACGGAGAGGATGAAAGTGGGTCCTATTTTAGAAGATGGGCCACAAGGAATTGTAATTGACAAAATCTCTTTCTGACTGATGGCAAATAACTAAGGACAAAGATTGTCACAACAAGAGATTCGACAATAGTGACCTTTGTTAAGAAAAACTGAGTAAAGTTCCACTCTTAATGACTAAATTACTATTCCAAAATCAATCTAATGCCAGAGTTTATTAAGGTATTTTTCTCAAAAATATACTTTTCTAGATGGGGAACCAACTAGGGCCTTCTATTTTGACCAATAATTTCTAACTGTAGCTTTTCAATGATATTTTTTATTAAAGTAAGTAGGGCTTTTTTGCTCAACTAAAATATAAAAATTTTGTGACGGATTTTCAATAGATTTTTTCATTAAAAAATGAATGACTTTTCATCATTTTTGTGAAAATTGATATTTCTTAAAATTTCCCTGTACTTTACTACTAATTTTTTTATTTTTATTCTAGACTAAAAATTGCAACCTGCAGCTTAAAACGCACATAAAAAGGGAGGAGTATCTGTGCTTCAGAAAACACACATAAAATTTTTCTAGAAAATTTAAAAGCTCCTTTTTGGTACTTTAAAAACCCCTTAAACATATGATATAGGAATTGAAAAATATTGATTGATTGATTTTATATACATTGGAGAACATTACCTTGATTTTGGGCACAGAAGGCTGTACTGCTCCTTAAACTACGACTGCAGGTGTTGATCAATATTTAACAATACAGTCTAATACAAAATTAAAGCTATATAAAGAATTAATTGAAAATTAAATTAAACTAACAATGTACAAAGAATATATAAATATATGATAGAAAATATGAAAAGTATCAGTGACCAAGAGAATAATTTTCATAAAATGTCGTCATAAACAAACACAAGTAAATTAGGTTTTCATTAACAAGCTGTTGAAATTTCTTTTAAGAACAAAATGAAATATCTTGCTTTCGAGAGAAATATATCAATTCTATAAATAGATCTTTTAAATTCTTGTCTCTTCCATCTCTTAGAGCAACATCAACAGTTACTAAAAGAGAGTTTTTACTCTTTTTTATAATAACATTTTAGAAAAATGTTGATAATTAAAATAACAAAACATTTTCTCCCTTATGTTTTAAATGTTAAAAATTTTATGAAAATTAAAAATTCTCAATCAAAATACATCAATATTTTCAGCTTTTTTAAGATAAACACACGCTCATATGTTTAGACTTTCAAAAAGGCCACATCACAAAATAACTATTTTTTTGTACTTTCAATAATTTCTCACTTATTTTATAAAGCAGATTCTAAAAGTATATCACAGAAATGTCAGCAATTATTTTGCTCATCAGAATTTTTTTGAAATATTTCTTAACTAAATCAATATATACAAATAAATAATTAACAAAAAATAGGAAGAAAATCATCCTTAACTGCTAGTGAACATCAATAAGAAAATTACGTCCCAAATCATACTTTTAAGGAGAACAAAAAACACTGGTAACGTCCGAATGGAAGCAAGAAATAAATAAAAAGCAAAGGTGCCTATTAATTTTTGAAACATTCATTTTTTGAACATACCAGCGTCTCCTGAATAAATCGACACCACCCTAGAAAGGAAACGAGGTCTCCGCGTAAGAGATTCTTCAAATACTTCATTGCAATGAAAAAAAAGTCCAGGAATGCAAGGATGCTTTTTTTAAAAATTCTTTACTTGAAAAAAAGAAGAGTGGAGGGCATATTGAAGCGTTCTGCTCAAACTGGTGCAATGCCTAAGGGAAATAGAGAAGGAGATAGGTGTTCATTAAAACTTAAATTGAAAAAAGAAAATGTCATTCATTACGTTTATCAAAAACTTCAACATGTTCAATATGAAGGAACAAACAGACAGACAATAGATAGAAAATAGATAATTTTGACCTAGCCTATGACACTCCCTGAATCAAGACTGACCTGTGTGGCAAGTTTGGTCAAAATCGGTCAAACAGTGTGGATTTGTAAAAGGAACAAACAGATAGACTGACAAACACCTGATATATATATATATATATATATATATATATATATATATATATATATATATATATATATATATATACAGGGTGATTCAGGTCTAAGTAGCCAAACTCTAGGAGGTGATTGTAAACATAATTTCCAACAAAAAAGTTCATTTCAAGTATGGTCCGATTCCGAAAGGTAAAGGAGCTACGCCCAATTTTCTGTTTATGTAACGTAGTCATGATTTTTAATGAATAAGAAAGGTTTTATCAAAAACTATTCAAAATAATTAAATTCTAATTATGCCACCATAGAATAGACAAAATTTAAAGAAATTGTGCACATCAGTTAGTTCCCCTTAGCCCAAAAAAAATATTCCAACATTTTTTTAGAATTATAACTAATATGTGTTCAATCATTGGACTCTCTGTCTGAGAGAGAGAGAGAGAGAGAGAGAGAGAGAGAGAGAGAGAGAGAGAGAGAGAAGATATTATATTTTTAGCTGATTGTAAAGTGACTAAAATTATTAAAAAGAGGATTACGAATAAGTATATTTTCCTTTGTAATTTCCTTAAGCTCTTCAAAAAGGGGCAAGTCCATTTTGATTTAACGTTTTTCACACAGCAAACATTTTTTTTTTTTTTTTAAATACATTAAATCTCATGAAACAAAAGGAAATGACTGTTAGTGTGACCTTGTAAACATTCATTTCATAATGAAATTATACTAGCTTCGACGGTTTTTGTGTTTCCTGAAAAGTAGTTCGATTTGGACATATCCCTTTTTCAAAGTCAACGCCTCATGTACTAATAAATGAAAAAATAAAACAATATTACAAGTCTTGAGTAAGACAACGAAAACTCCCAAAGATATAAATAATTTTGTGGGAATATTTTTTCAGATTGCTAAAAAGGCTCAATTTATCAGTACAAGAAAATAAAATCACTTGATTGATCCGTACAGTACCTTTCACTCAAATATCAACAAAAGTTAATAAAATATCTTAAACTATAAATGTCACAAAACAGTTTTTTTATCAAGTCTTATTATTTTTTTTTTTATCGATTAAAAATTAACAACTAACTAGCAGAGTGAATGTTAACATTTTTAATAAGATGTTCACCTTAGAGCTAATCATTCAATGGATTTTAATAAATTCAGAGGAATAAAATAAATTGCTAGACCTAAACAAGAAATCAGTCTATAAATTTCTAAGCTTGAGCTGTAGAAATAGGCGTTTGTACATCAGTAGAAGGTAGATTGGACTGCTGCTCACAGGTAGTCGGGCGGGACGATACCTTGAAGAAGCGCAATATACTTCCTCGAGCAGGTGACATGTTATTATTGCTATGTTTCTTCTTATTAGTTCCTTGGGGAGATTTACTATTAACTTCAAGGAGTTTAGGTTTCAGCTGGTTGAGCCAATTCTCTTTAGTTTTTGGCCTAGGCGAACAATGATGTACATGTGGTGATGTGCCGTCAATAACAAAGTTAGGTAGATCTCCAATAAGACTTGACTCTAAAATATAATAAATAAAAATCAATGCAGTTCAATATCGAATAATTATTGATAAAGGGGAAGAACTGTGACAAGTAGATAGATAATTATTTATTTTGAGATTGAAAAATAATTCATTAAAATCAATGTGAAATAATAATTTATTTTTTTTAATATAAATTCATTAAGTATTATTTTAATAAGTCCAAGAATAAAGTTTAGGGTTTTGTCTTGCATAAAGAAAGAATAAAAGAAAAAATGTTATGCCAATGTTAGATTTTAAGTAGTGGATACATAAATTTCAGTTGGGACTTCAGTGTCAACTAACTAACAATATTATTTATATAATACAGAATCTGTAGCCTAACACTAATGTGTCATTTTAATCCCATAATACAATATTATGTCGAATAAAATAATGTAATGTAATTTCTCATAGACAGAATGAAAGAAAAACAGTTAATAGTCTGTTGTTGAAAGTGAATATTAACAAGCCATTGTCTATAAAATAGGTAAAAGAGGCATCATGTTTAAATTTTATAGTAAGAAATTACTTACCAATCGAATTTTCAGAGCACAGTTTCTTTTTTACTTGCAATTCTATAGGACGAGTATTTTCCTTTTGAGAAATATTCACTGGAGTTCGACCTGTGAATCACCAAAATTGTATTACTTGTTCTGGTACTTTTGTAAGAAGAAATTATTTTTAAATATTAAAGAAATTGTGCACATCAGTTAGTTCCCCTTAGCCCAAAAAAAATATTCCAACTTTTTTTTAGAATTGTAACTAATATGTGTTCAATCATTGGACTCTCTGTCTCAAATTATCAATGTGTGCTTGAAAGAGTCATCTTATACTTAAAAGTTCCTGTGTAAACAATTGAATAAAGAAATTGTTATTAGTTTTATTCTGAAAAAGTATATGTGAATTTTGTTAACAACTAGACACAATAGGGATAGATAATAAAATATAGTAAAGAAAATTTTTCTGACATTTGTCAAATGGGCTGTATAATATAAATTGTAAAACTTAATAATAAATCAAGACTTGTTTTGAGTAATCCTTTATGAGGTTATTTTTTTTATTTTTTACACATCGACATCTGGCCATTAGCACCGGGGATATCTATAGATTGCTATCCTTCCTAAACATCCGAGGTGAAGCAGGGTATTTCTTCAACAGGCCATGGAATGAAAAAACTCAGGTGGAACTGGAACCCACATCAGAATTCAAGGTTTTAGCCTCTGGACCACAGGGAGACTCTTCCAGTGTTATTATGCAGAATCTCATTGAAAAATAAGACAAATGAACAGCTTTGGAAGAAAATGTATATATGTAGGACTATTATACACCAGATGAATATATTTTATAAGCAAATCACTGTAGCAATAAAGAATACAATCCAAATGAAATAAAGGAGGTATTACAGAGAACATAAAACTCATATTACTACCAAAAAAGTATTTGAACAATTAAAAGAAAAATAAACTAAACCTTTCAACTTCTAGATGAAGTAATACGAAATTCTATTTTGGAAAACGAATTTGAATTGTGCGAGAATAATCCCTGTACCTATATTGTCATAACTATAAGTCTTGTATAATATAAAACTTCTCTAAAAGATGTCAAAAAAGTGTTTCAACATTTGAACTATTGGATCAACAAAAAATACTACGAATATTTTTGACAAATTAATTGCCAACACTCACTTGATTCAAGATGGTAATTGCAATACTTCCGTTTTCTTGAAGGTTCATTCTTTTGAACCTCAAGGTTTATACATTCTTCAGCCCAGCCTTTGAGTTGTGGGTCATTATTAGAATAATGTTGAGGGTATAAATTCCAAACACGAAATGTAGCATCATCAGAACATGTTACCATCTGAAATGTTATTAAAAAATCAGAGCATACTTTTTTATTTAAATGTAAAAAAGAAAATTAATATGTAATGTATTTAGTAAAGTATATTTTTAAAATAATCGAAAATTAATAGCAATATTTAGAAAATTATTATTAATTTGTTAGATATCGAGATGTTTAAAATAATAACAAGTGATACATCTCTTTCAATACTTTAGCGAAATCTGAGAAATCCTCTCAGTAGAGATGAAAAGACGAGCCAACAAATTAAACGTAGGAGTTTTATTTATTAGATAAGGTAAATAAAATTACCTTCAAGTGTCCAGCTTTACACCAATCAACACCAGTGACTTCTGCTGCATGGCCATTAAGCATGACAAGAGGAGTTTTTTGCTTACTCCCTACAGACCATATGTATGCTTTGGAATCACTGGATCCACTTGCTATGTAACGACCATCCGGGCTAATACTGTTCTTTATGTAGAAGCTAGAAGCCATATGACCTCCGTATTGGGCAACTGTCAAGGAAAAATAAACAAAATTAATATAATGTTTATTAGAAAACCCTTAACAGGCATTGTTATTCAAATCCAATTAGAGAAGATAAAAATTTGTGTGAGCCATTCAGAAGATTTGTCATTATCAAATGAAGGCTGAAATTATCCAACACAGGTTTAAAATGAAATTGAAATGCACTAGCTTGTGAAAGATTATAATTAATACTTTATTTATTATTATTAATTCTTACAGTCTGTTTTTTTTTTTTTTTTTTTTTTTTTTTTTTTTTTTTTTTTTTTTTTTTTTTTTTTTTTTTTTTTTTTTTTTTTTTTTATGGTGCACCCAAGTACTGGCCACGCTCGATATTGTTCAACTTGTTGATTTATGCAAACAAATGCATGAATATTTAGACATGTATACATGACAGTTTGATTAAAGTGAATGTAAAACAATAATTTACTTACTTGGTTTTTCATAATATGTGCCAACATCATAACAGTAAATATAATTATCAATGCAATTGGCGTATAAACGAAGCCGACAAGGGCTTATTGCAAGATCAGAAAATCCATTCCTTCCTTGTCCAAAATATCGAAGAACATATTTAGATAGAGGTAACTTTTTCTTATTTGTGCAGTATGTTTTCCTCATATCCCATACTTTAATCAGCCTATAAATAAAATGACGGAAATAATTCCAATATCGTTAGAATAAAGATTAAAGAATGAATTAGTTTTGGTCTCACATTTTTTTTTTTTTTTTTTTTTTTTTTTTTAACTTTCATGTATAAAACTCTCAAATGAAAGCACAACTTATAACATTTTTCACTCTATATGATACAACTCATATTTACTCGTGGAGTCAGTGTTTCAGAACTTTATCCAATTTGTGGGACAAGAATTGAAAAAATCTACTAACTAGAAAAAAAGCATGACACTGAAAATAATAATAAAAACAAAAACAAAGTAGTTCAAAATGAAAACTTAATTTGAAAAATCGAATACACTATTTCTTATAATGCTAACTCAAATTGATTGTAGTCACGCTTCGTACACTATAAGAATGAAATATGTCTACTTTGCTGAATTAATATTTAATAGAATTATTCTTCAGACAAACATTTGACAATTGCAGTTCGAAATCATAAAAAAAAAAATCAAAAACAACTCACTGTAAAGGGGGGGGGGCAGATTCTTTCCCCGACACACTTAACCAAATACCATAACAACCTTTTTCATCAATGATAGTGAGAGAGGAATTTAGTCTCACAAACTAAACTATAAATCAGTAATAAATAAATTATTCAAATGTTGTTCTGCCATAGCAAAAAATAATCCAGCTCGAAATAACTTTCAAAAATTCAATACCTCCACTGTTTTTAGATGCAAGAGAAACATATCAAGCTTAATAAAAAAAAAAGAAAAAAAAAAGATTTTCTTGAGAACCTGGTAGAAAGTGACGACCCGTCACCAACAAGCCATGAAATAAATATTTTGGTAATTGATATTCCCCATGAGATTCTGATCTTACTATGAATGACTTTATAGTACTTAATAAGAATGAACATTGACAACAAATTCTTCAACACTTCCATTGCAATGGCCAATCTCATGCTGACTATTTCTGTATTGGAAATCATGAAAGCTTCTGGACTTGGTGGTATTGGATAGGCATTTATTTGTGATGTCTCTTCTGATGATTTTGACCAATTTATCAATTAAAATATCGGGATTTGCGTGTTCAATTATTATTTTAAAATAATGATCATGGTTTTATCTAACAAGAAAATAGGAACTATTGAGGAATCACATTATTAAATAGTATTACTCAAAAATTATCCCAGATTAATAACAATTGTTTACAGTAGACACCAAAACATACTTGAAATCAGCCCATATTTGAATCAATCCATGCAAAAAGAACTTCAGTCCATTTTTTTTCTAATATGAGTTCCGATAATATTTTCGTTTGTATGAGTGATGAATTCTTTGTATCTAAAGGTAACTTCACATTCCTATGTTAAACGGACTTCAATCCAATACATAGTTGCCATAGAAACATAGTCCTAATTTTATTATTCCATGTAGAAAGGGCTAAAGTCTAGTTTTCTCAAAACTACTGATTTTGGACTGAAGCTCTTTTTGCATGGATCGATTCATTTCTTTTGAATGCTAAGGAAAGTAACTAACTACCCTACTATAATAGTTTTGGCAGTCCAGGGTGAGTATCTTCTACAGGTTTGCTCTCTAGTTGTTTTGTTTCATTTACGGCGAGTCTGTGTCTAGGCCATTAGTGCCTGCTCTCCAGTATCTCTCAGTTTAAAGTAAAGAAGCACATTTTATTTTTTATAGTATATGGACCTTCTTGGCTACCAATGAGCCAATAACGCCATTATTCAAAGAATTATTAAGTAATCGATTCTCCCAAAATATTGATCTGAAACCATTCAGATTTGTAAACTGTTATTCCACAGTATCAAAATAACTGTTGTATAAAATACCAATTGACTGTTTAAACATAAATTATGATGTCAGGGGCCAAATTAGCACGAGTGTCAAAGCTGGAACTTTAGAATTTCTTATCTAAGGCTTTGGGTTTAATGGTATCACTTCTATTCTGGCTAGAAAAGGGAGAAAACACATCTCAAAGCTCTCCACCATAGTTAGGAATGAAACAAAATAATATAAGCTTTAAAATGTTATAAATATATTTTTTAAAAGACATTGGACTTAAAAAAACAAGTTTTGCACACACAAAAAAAAAAATTAAATTATGAGTGTCCTTTCATGTTTCTCGGAGAATTTTTCCTGTAAATAACGTTTTAAAAAATTCATTGCTCCATGAGAAGCAAACCTCAGAATCCTATAAAGACAGCTTCGACAGAAAAAAAAAAAAATGTGTAGAGATACACCATAAATGAGGCAGTAGGCGCTTTTACTGTCACAAGCGCTCAAAAGATCCTCGCCATTAGAAAAACGCTTTCCTTAAAGCTAAATATTCACATGTCCAAAGTCACAGGACAACTTAGGCAATGAAGGTCTAATACACATGCTATTCAATGCAAAAAAAAAAAAAAAAAAAATTAGTTAACAGACTCAGGTGTAATAAAAAAATAGGTTAACATCTAAGTACTTTTATTTACAATTATAGATACAAAATAAAAACAATTTATTAATAGCAAAATTCTAATCAACTGAATGATTGTATGAGCATTTATTGAGAAAAGATTTTATAAACAAGTATATTAATAAGACACAGATGACATTCTAACAATAATTTAGAATATTTTAGAAAACATGTTCATTTTTCCCAGGACTTCCATTCCATTCCTTCAGGTGGTTTGACAGAAACCTTTCCTTTTGAAACTGCATCCCAATTGGTATTGAGCTCTGTACCACCTGATTCGATGAAAGACTTATTCATTGCTTTCTTTACTTCATCGGATCCCTCATTGTATATTTTTTGAAAGAGAGCATTCAAAACTGCCTCGCCCTCAAGTTTATCATCTTCAATTTCAGAGACAACCTTATCCCAATTGCGCTCACTTTTCTTTGGTTGTTTCTTCATTTCTTTTTCAAGAGAAGACCAATGAATGCCAACTTTCTTCGGAAGTTTCATTTCAATTTTGGTAGATAAAACTTTAAATGTGCATTGGTTGGAGATGATGTCTTGAAGTAGATGAACTGTTCGCTCATATTCTATGCCATCTTTAAAAACTATTTTTAATTCTATCTCAGAATCATTAAATTTGATTGAAAGTTTATCTGAATCCACGTTTTTTGCTAATACACTCAAAACAACATGTGTTTCCGTTTGATACCAATCAAATTTGCAAGTGATAGATGGTTGAGGCTTGCTTTCACTTGCCTGATCACTGTTAGAAACCGAAGCACCTTCACTTGCAGTTGAAGACATTCTTTTGGAATGAGAACAGACGTTAAACACGAACTTACATTTAGAATTAAAAAAAAATATGTAATTAGAAGCGAAATAACGTCACGGAATCCGACAACAATAACAAAGCCATCAATGGACAGGTTACGTTAGGTTATATTACAAATGGCCTAGAACGTTCTGTAGGTTGCCATAGACATTAGAAATATTGAAGATAGTGATCAATTATATTTTATTCGATTACTAAACTCAGAAATACCTACAAGCTGAGAAGCCTTTATAATTAAAAGTAACGCAAAAACTAATCAAACAATTGGCCAATACTTGGGACGGCATTCGCTGTCAATGATACATCGTTTTTAGAAATGTTAGGGCGCCAGGCTAGGATTTAAACTCAGAATTTACATATTACGCTCCAGTTCATTGTCCATTACGTAGCTGTTTTCAACATGAGAAGTTTATTTAACTAATTCAGCCAATATATAAGTATACATAGGACGTTTTGTGCGCTGTGTATTATACAGTGGTTAGAAAATTAAAATCCTAGCATGGATGAGCCTTGTATGAGGATTAGACACAGTTTCGAATAAATATGAAGATCTGTAGTTTGTGGATTTGAAGCCCACTAGCGCAATTGGCTAAGCAGCATCCTAGCATAATAAATGAGATTCTGGGTTTAAATCCCAGTGATGAATAAATTGTTCTAAGAAATAAACGTTTTAAAATTACAGTCAGTAATAAAAGTTTCTGGACACTCATAGTTCTTGTAAAATAATCACGATTTCCAGTGAGATTGACCAATAAAAATAATGATGATAATTTTTCTCTTATTAATTCGCTTTTCTTTTAAATAACAAAACATGTCAACACTTAATAGATTTATTATTTTTAAAATGCGGAGATAGTTTGAAATTATTGCTTTGTTTTGAGGCAACAAAAGTTACTGGACGTTTACTTACTGTTTACAAACAAGTACTAAGTTCAATCCTTCTAGGATTACAAAGGGGCGTTCAAAGATCATGCCTAGGTTTAAAGTAATACAATTTCTTGTTAGTCAAAGTTATATTTTGCTCTGGTGCGGATATCTTATTAGTTTTGGCGCGGACAACATTTAAAGAGCAGCAGATAATTGTTTTCAATTATGAAAATGGAAAAAGTGTTCGTGAAATTATCCGTATGGTAAATAGATGCAAAAGCACAGTGCCGAATGTGATAAATCGGTACAGGCATGAAGACAGATTCGATTTTAAAGTAAGTACCGGCCGTCCAAAAAAATTAATCGAACGTAATGAAAACAAAGTTTTAAGAAAAATAAATCCAAAACTAAGTGCTCCTGCCATTGCAGCAGAGATATACGGAGAAACTGGGAAAAAGTCCACCCTCAAACGATTAGAAGAGTATTGAAAAAAAATAATTTCCATGGGTGTACACCTAGGCGTAAGCCAATGATCAATGAAAAAAATAGAAGGAAGAGGATTGAATTTGTAAAAACTTTCTACAATAAAACATCTGAGTATTCGGCGAACGTTATATTTAGTGACGAGACAAAAATTGAGCTTTTTGGGTCACATAGGACGGGAAAAGTGTGGAGAAAAAAAAATGAAGCGTTAAAAATTAAAAATATACAGCCCACAGTAAAACATGGGGAGGCTCTTTGATGGTGTTAGGGTGTATGGCGGCTGCAGGTGTTGGGCAGTTAAAGATTATTGACGGTCAAATGAATTCAGCACTGTATGTTGACATTTTAAAGAAAAATTTGATCCCAAGTGCAGACATCTTAGGACTTAAGGGTAAGTTCCAGTTTTATCAGGACAATGATTCTAAACATACAAGTCTGACAACCCGAACTTGGTGCCTATATAATTGCCCAAAATTAGTCAATCCGCCACATCAATCTCCCGACTTGAACCCTATTGAGCACCTGTAGGATCATTTAAAGCGGGAATTAAAGAAGATTCCAATAAGCTTCAAGGAAGACTTCAAAAAGCGTGTTATCGAAGAATGGTCAAAAATTCCGACTTCTGTGACCTCGAAATTGTTTTTTTCTATGCCCAACAGGCTCAGGGAGGTAATGAATGCTAAGGGCAATCCCACAGAATATTAATTCAATTTTTTTAATCATAAATATTGCTGTTGTTGAATTTTGAAAAAAGTTTGTTTAAAAGTGTCCAAAAACTTTTGTTACCTTCTTTTTCATTGATTTTTGTTTACTAATTCTATTGTTATCGTTGTTCACATGAAAAATTTAATTTAATTATGTTAAATTACTCGTGAATAAAAAACAGGGTGTAAAAAAATCATGATTTTTTTAAAAAAAATCAAAAAAATCGGATTTATTTGATTTAAATCAGATTTTTTTTATTTAAATCGGATTTTTTTGATTTTTTTTTACTAAAAATGGATTTAAAAAATAAATTAAACTTTTTAAATGTATCTAGTCTACATAGAGAGCTGGTTATTACCTAGTTGTTCATTATATAAACCTGTAACTAAAATATTTGTTTATTTACAATGGAAATAATGAAATAACTATTCTAAAGTTTTTTGTCTTAAGTGGATAATTTCGGGAGCACAGTAGTATTGACGGATCATATATACAGGGGTTGAAGTTGTCCTATATTTTGAGACCGGAATTTCTGTAAATTTAAAGACTTAAATCAATGAAAATCTTTAATTTTCAGCAATTAAAGACATTAAATTTAAATGTACAGAAACTCTGGTCTCAAAATATAGGACAATTTTGACCCCTGTATATATTCAAATTAACTTAATTTTCAAATTTTAAAACAAAGACTTTAGAAATGAAGCTTTACAGAAATATTAATCGCTAGGGAACAGATGTTATTATATTTACATATTTCTTCTGATTTGTAAATCGTAAGTATTGATGTAATTCTTCAAAACTCCATATTTTTACATTTTCTGCCATAAATATATATGTTTGCTACATATTTTCATATTTTTTTTATTTTGCAACCTCCCAGCACCAAATTTAAAGCTTAATAACACGAACATTAAACACAGCGACACATCAAAATTCCTTGGAATGACATTAGACCAAAAACTAACATGGGGACCCCATATCACAAGTATTCTTAACAAATGTAATAAATCGCTGAATTTCTTAGGAATTCTTTGAATACTAAATGGGGAGCTGACAAATGTACCATGCTAAAGTGTTACAGAGCCTTCACCAGGCCTTTGCTGGATTATGGCTGCATAGCATATTCATCTGCCAGTTCGAAAACACTAAAAGCATTAGACACAATACACAACACAGGTATAAGACTTGCAACAGGAGCTTTTAGGTTGAGTCCAATAAGTAGCTTTTATTCAGAATCTGGAGAACTGTAATTGGATTATCGACGTTGGATAATATGTCTTAAATTTATCGTGAGATCAAAAACTTTGAACACCTGTTCTGTCAACACGTTTTTAAACAACCCTTACATGAACAAATATATACAGGAAAAACCAAAGCAAAAACCACTCCTAATCCGATTCCACGAAAACACAGAAAATGCTACAATGATCAATACACCTACATATCCTTACAGAAACCTCTCAATCCCACCTTGAGAGTAAACAACCTAAGAATCAACTTGACTATGACAAAATTTAAAAAAGCCGACGCATCATCTCAAAATTACTACACGGCTTCATTTAACAACTTGACAAGTTCTAATGGAAATACTCCAATAATATACACGGATGGGTCCAAAACAGCAAGTGGCATGAGTGCAGCTGCTGTTTTAGGAGAAAGTATATACAACATCAGCCTCCCAGTAGATGCAAGTATATATACAGCAGAGCTGCACGGCATACTTTTGGGCCTATCCAACGTACAAACTACAATACCACACATAATACTGGGTACAGACTCCTTAAGTTGTTTACTCTCCTTAAAGAACATCTACACCACCAACCCGATCCTTGTTAATATATTACAAGAACTATCAAGACTAAAAGACTTACACACAATGGTAACAATGGTGTGGGTTCCTGGTCATGAGAACCTTGGAGAGACTTCAAAAGCAGATGAACAAGCAAAACTTGCTGCAACTATGCAGCCATGACCAGCACTTACTTACATCACAAGACTTACAAACAAAAATAACACACACTATACTGAATAGTTGGCAAGCAACGTGGCACTGCACACAAGATAACCACCGCAGGAAAATAAAGTGCAGTATACAGCCATATTCGTCAGGAGAACTAAGGACGAGAGGCGACGAAGTAATACTAACTGTGAGGAAAATCATGGAAAAGAAAGGAACCCAGACACTAGCAATATTGAACATATAATATTGAACATCAGCAGCTAGAGACCTGCATTGCTCTATAATTCCCCAATCCTACCTGCCTGTTTAGGCGGGGCTGAATCCTAGGCCCCCCTCACTCTCGCTCACTCTCCACGACTCTCTACTAGACTCCACGCTCGTCACTCTCCACTCTTCTCTATCACTCCTCCCGTCCAGGCCAGTTGTCCTATCAATATACGCTACCACTTACACGCTGCCTTTCATTCAGACCCCCGGAATCTCCATCACACTAACACGACAGGATTGGACATACACGACTCACCCATTCGTACCTCTTAAAAAGACAAGACAAACCACTATGTGAGGCATGTAACGTACTTTTAACTGTAAAACACTTACTAACAGACTGCCTTAAAAGAGACAACTTACAGATTCCTCAAAGCCGCAGTGAACTGTTATCTGATAGGAGCCCATATATTGATGCCATACTGACATACTTAAAGACGACAAAGACATATAATAAAATATAGTTATACCACACATAACTCCCAAGTCAAAGTTTCTTATTTCAGGATAATATACCTCAAATTTCAACTCTACAAATATCATTATGGTTACTATTTATTATTACCATTAAAATTATACATTTAATTCTGTATTTATTTATTTTATTAATTGCTTGTATATTTCTTTATTATTATTCTTTTCTTTATTTTTATTTTATTATTCATTCTCCATATACTTTATTTTTTAACTTTGTTACTGATCCTTGGCTTATAATTTATTATTTTATTTATTATATTTTATATAAATTCGTTTAGGGCAGATCACCATTGCTGTGCAGCTCTTAAAGTAAAATAAATAAATTTAAAAAAAAAAATTGTAATTGAAGAAATAAAAGAAAACCGAGAAAGGAAATAAAACGTTACACATTGAGTCTAGGTGACTGTGTCTTTTCTAATTCCAAGGAGGTGGCTATATATATACTATGTTAATATTAGATGAAATAGGCATGTTGTTAGTGGATAGCATTAGAAACATACGAGAGTAATAGAGAAAATCCAGGTTTTAGAAGGAGATACTGGGAATCGATTAAAAATAAAGTGAAAAGACAGTCCAGAAAAAAACCCTGGGTGGAAAAATATCCACATTATTTGGTATATCCATAGCGGCAAAACGATTAACAGTTTAGTTGAATCCCACTCTTCAGAGCAGTTGATTATAGTCTTAAAATACACAACAGTGACTTAGTAGATATTGAAGGATAATTCAGACGCTTCAAATGTATACTCAGATCAGACCGGCAACATTTCACGTTAGAAAATTTCAAAATAATGTTCATCTGTAGAAATTTTCAACTTTTTCCCATTTTTGTAATGAATTCCTAATATTTATTTTTGCTTTATTTTTCAATATGTTAAACAGGTTTTAGTCATTTTGTTCTAGACTTTTGTTCTTTCCATTAGAGAAGAAGAGAATAGCTTTATTCAATAAACAAACAAATAAAGATGGCTGCCCAAGTCTATTGGGTTGCTATACACACAGCCTGCTAATCATTCTTTCGAAAATTTATTGAATTGATTTTTGGAATGTCTGTTAATTAATTTTTTAATGTGGAGGAAAAGAAAAGGAAATTTGGTAAAATTATATTTAAAAATGACTCTATATGTATTTTTTTTTTTTTTTTATGGTGAATTTGGATATTTTTTATAATTTACAAGGTGAACAAAAAATAATCTTCGAAAGAATGATTAGCAGCTGTTCAGCTCCCGTAAATGTGATAGCTGAGAATCCCCAGGGAATCAACAAGAATTGATTCCGCGAGGCTAGCTAGCTTGCTTGTATCTAGTCCCAGCGTTTCAAGGAAGTCATTAGTTGCTTTAGGGATCGTCCCTCTCATGCCGAACCACAGGCCTTGTACAGTATAATTCCTTCTTCCATAGGCTTCTTCAAACTTCTCTTGGTATGTCTTGATGCATTTAGTGTATATAGCCTTCTTCTCTCTGTCAATTGCCTCTGCCTGCAAGGGATCGTTAGTCTCATATCTGATTGTCGGATCAATAATATATGCTGATTTACTTTCTGCCTGAAATGCTATGATGTCAGCATATCTCGAGGAGCCTTCTTCATCCACACCGTAGACTTCTTCATGGCATTGGAAGCCTTTTTCTTGAAGGAGAGCAATAAGCCTATGTTTGAGGTTATGGTGACACCTAGTGACAAGAAGCATACTATTTGGACAGTTTCCAAGCACGTGTGCTGGTGTTTCGTTCTCTCTCCCGCACTTGCGACAGAGGGGTCCAATATTTGATGCTCCCATAACGCTAGGAACGCCTCTCAATGGCGCATAATTGACGTTCAGTTTTAGGGCATTTGTCCATTCAGAGCCAGACAGACTTTCCTTTTCATAGACAAACTTGTTGGCTTTGGGACAATCTTTGAAATGTATCACCCCTACACCTTGCTATTTGGAGTGAGCCCATTCTTCAAAGCACTTTTCCCGTAGCTTACGTCTGATCATTTTAATATTGTGCTCTTCTTGGAGTTCGGCAATTTCAACAGTTAGTCTATTGGCGCATTCAGATGACTCTTTTTCGTAGTCGAATATTGCCTGAAACTGATCATCCGACACTTGATTCAGCTTCTGGGCAGTGGACCAGTGTTGAAGCGGTGCTTCCCAAAGACAGCGCAATAGTCCCAGACCTCGGTAACGTCTTGGTGCATAGAACATTGCAGTGCTACTATTGGCTGGTAAAGCTAGCATCGCATTAACACTCCGTCTTATTATAATATCAACTCCTTCCAGAAAGGTCGGGCTCAATTTTATTAAAGGAGCTGTTTGGAGTGGATAAATCAGAGAAGGGAAAAGGTACTGATTTATGACATTGAGCTTTTGATCAGGTCAACAGAGTTCCTACTTATTATTTATGCTTTTCTTTTCAATATTTTATAGTGATTAAGGTATTTGTTTACTAAATATTTTCAATTTTTATTACATATTTTATTATAAATAGTTAAATATATATGTACATATTTTGAATTTTATATTACATGACCATCCGTTCCCTATAAATCACGTATAATAACAGTAATATTATTTATCTAAAGCTTTGAACAAAAACGCCAGTTTGTCAGCCTTTTCACATCTAATTAGGTAGTTTCTCGTTTGACTATGAACAAAACCAAGGGTTGAGAACATTCTATCAGCCCCTGCAGAAGTTGCCTTTCCAATCATAAGCTGCTCTATTATTAACAGTTCTTTTGAGGAAATACAATATTGTAACGCCGACGAAGACTTCCACCAATTTAAAGCATTCACTTCGCTCACTACCTGCCAATCTGTTTTATCTTAACGGTAAAAGGAGATTTATTTGCAGAATTAAAAACAAAGAAAGGGTCATAAAAGAAACAGACTTTGAATAGATAAGAACGGTCAAGTTAGGGTAGGCTCTAGGGACAAAAATAAAGACAAAATGTTGAAACGGCTGAAAAAAAGGCAGAACTAGTTAGATTTAAGATAAAAAATAAACTAAAGTTAAAAAATATATAATAATAATTTTTTTAATAGAATCAATTGGTTTAAATCATTTTTTTTTTTTTTTTATGAAATCATTGATTTTTTAAAAAAAATCAAATGATTTTAATCATGATTTAAATCGTTGACACCCTGATAAAAACACTAAATGTTATTACTTGTTTTATTGTTTAAAACCCCAACTGGTAATAATTGCAACATTTTATTTGCTGAGCCTGTAAGTGTCCAGAAACTTTTGTTACTGGCTGTAATGTAAAAATGTTTTGCAATTTATTTAAATTTTAACTTCTATTATTATTAACTACAAATTTTAGGACGGGTTATCTATAGGTTACCACCCCTTTTTTTTTTAGCTAAGACAGGGCTGATGCCTTTTATTCTTACTAAAGAAAAAAAAAAGTAAATTTAAAATAGCTTGAAACATCTAGGTTGATTTTAGTATTTTCAATAAAAAGTTTTTGTGTTTGCTTGATAAAAATATAGGTTATTGGGAGATCTTTAATAAGCATTAGGTATAATTTTGTCATTCTGGAATTTTACAAAAACAAATTGAATATGAATTGTTATTTTATCTTTGCAGATCTTTCCTAACTGAACTTCAAAAGTTGAGAAGAGATACTTAACCGTTAAGATTGCAAAGGTGGAGATTGTCGAGGCCCATTCATAGGATTTTATAAAACCATTATTTTAATATAAAAATGAGTTATACATATTCGCCAAAGTGTATGTACAATGAGCAGAGGAAGAACTACTGAAGGATTGGAGGGAACAGGTATCGGGCACACACTCACAATAAACTACGTTTAGGGCACTACCACCCCCATTCTTATAGGAACTAAGTGAATCCTGAACAAAAAATTAAAAAAAAAGAAAAAAATCCTTTCGGGATTATCACTCAATGAGGATTCCTGCGAATCACATGAGAGTAAGAGATCTGAAACAAGCCATTTGGTTACTGAACTGGTGGCAAGCATAGATCTCATAATCACCAACACGACGGTCTCTAGGTACTTTAGTGACACAGAGGATACCAACCTTGACCCAAGGGAAATATCGATAAGGAGACTTCTTGGTTACTGGAAGGTAGTAACACTCTTAACAGAATCAGGCAATGCAATCATCGGTTGTATAGGCCGCACTGCGCTCCCTTAAGGAGGACAGCCCGAGTTTAGTGAATTGTACTGTATAAAAATATCAATCATACAAAGGAAGAGGAACTTATCAATTCACTTTGCTGCAATCAAACTTCTAATATAAAATTAGAAACCAAGTCAATTTTGGGAGATTTTCAGAATTGATGTCTCAGAATTTCATTTTTTTTTGTTTTGATATCATAAACTTATGAAAAAATGCCAAATTTCAGTCATTTAGCATAATTATTTTTAAATTTATTAATTTTTAAAAATTCAAATTTTTATGAAAAAATGTCATGTTTTGGCATCTTTGGATGCCTATAGACTGGCAACCAGTGATGATATATTTTTTCCCCCAAAGAAAAGCCACCATCTCTAGTGGGAATCAAACCAACGACCCTTAACACTCACGGCCACCAGGCCTCCGTTTTGTGTAATCACAAGCAAGATTTTGGAGCTATGGCTTAATGGCATTTTTCAGTAACAGCACATTGCAAAGGACCATCAGCTGGGGGCCACAGTAAAAACACTTGCAGGCAGAGCAAGCCTACAAATACCATATAAGGACCAAATTATGGATGTAAGGCAACTGTTTGAATGGCCACATCAGAACATATCGAACAAAGACTTTGTATTTGTGAACTTTGAAGAATAAATTACAACTGAAGAACTAGCCAACCGGTAGAATACAGCTGTAACTATAGCAGGCATCTAGAAATTAAATACTTTCATATCTCTCAAATGTGGAACCAAAGTAAATGTGTAATTATTTTCTTCTGCAGGTGTTTCAAGCATATTTCCTGCTCTAAAGGATAGATATACAGCATATATTAGTAGGTATGAAACATCAATCTATGATGACACTTGGTGGTTGAGTTATGTTCTGGATAATGGTGAAGATTGCAGTAATGTGCTAGTTACATTCCTCCATCCTTCAGCTCCTCACGCACACTTACATAACCCACATGTTATTTTTTACAAAACATGTATTTCTGAAGCCCTGTATCTTTTGATCCCATCATAGAATTTCGCTATAAGTATTAAGACATTAAAAACTATATTTGATATTTATTCGAATTTTTAAAATTGCCACTTTTTGAGAAATTTAAATTTTAAAATTTTCAAAAATTGTAACCCCTATTGTGGAATCTCATATTAAAGCCCCTCCCAAAAGCTTTAAAATGAGACCACTCCCAAGTTAACATCATCACTGGTTGCCAGCCTACAGGCATCCAAAGGTGCCAAAATATGAAATTGTTTCATAAACATTTAAATCTTAAAAGATTAATAACATCAAAAATAATTGCGCTATGAAACTGAAATTTGGTATTTTTTCATAAGTCTATGGTATATTACTGCATACTCATGAAAAGCTCAGACAATAAGTCTGCATATGTTTTTTATTTGGCATGGAATGACCCACCTGTGTTCTTGAAATTAGATAAAGTGAAAATAAGAATTCAATTATTATTATATTCATAATTAAGTTCACTGTTAAAAAAAGTATAAAAAAGAATACATTTTAGGTATAATGCAATAGCTGCCTTGCTGATGAATACACTCAATTCATACAGCTCCAGCTAAACGGAATTTTTCTCCTAAAAACTAACGCTAAGAACATTTTATTAACTGTTTTGGGGGAAAAAACTTACCCATCACCCGCAGAACAGGATATCAAATTGTTGTCATCTTGAAAAACCAAGCCTGTTACACTATTCGTCTGAGAACCTCCTTTCTTTACTTTAAAAAACCCAGGAGCTGAAAAGAAAATTATGATTTTATATGCTGATTCTAACAACTAAAATAAAATCAGAGACAATCAAATTTTGTCTTACCTTCATGACTGTGTCTAATAATTTTATCAGGGCTAATAACGAGTGCACAAGATGACATACGCCTGTCCCATACCAAAAGGGCACCATCTCTCCCTCCAGTCGAAAATACAGCTAGAACAAGCAAACTTTTAGGGCACACAAAGTTTATTAAACTATTCGAGGCTGATTGCCTCTTTTGTGAGGCCCATGGACTGAAAACCACTTTTGTGACTGCGGGCTGTCATACAAAGTGGACTGTTAGGCACAATTGTACCAAGGGCATTTCTTCCCTTCAAGACTGAAAGCCACTGCTGTTAGCTTTTTCCGATATCTAGAAGAAAGTTATGTGAGCTCTAGTCACTCTTGTATCCGCTAGAGTTCATAAAAATGCAGTCTGAGCCTATTGAATGGTGGTTACCCAATCCCTTTGCAATGGTTGGGTCCCTCTGAAGGTCCTTATTTGTGTTTACAAGTTGATGAGTACATGGAGATCACATTCCATACATATTATACCAACGCCACGGTATTTGACTTGATATTGTTTTGAAAAAAAAAGTCAACCATTTTTTTTTTAAACAATGGAAAAAAAATTCGAAACAAGTTTTTAAGCCTGCCATTGACTTGTACAAAGACCAGAATGAGAAAATGGGGAAGGGAAACTTTTTAAAGAAAGAATTAACAAAACGCTATAAGGAGAAATGAGAAGAGATGAGCAGTGCAGGCTCAGGTATTTTAACGCTGTCTTTGGAAACCAGGAAGGGGAAACGGGCTATGCTCTATGGGCATCTAAGGTCATGCGAGTTGCCATCTCGTAAGGGTTAAAATTCTTCATGTTTCATATCCATAAAAAAATTGATTGTTCATTGTAATGTTTAGTTTTTTAATACTTATCGGATTGCGTATCTTTATTCAATTTGTCACTGTGGATCACATACTCAATGGGCAACTAAATAATTGAGCCATAAATAATAATAAACTAATAATGCAACTATAAAAACATATTGTCTTACCATGATCATCCGGTTTGCAAGAAATGGATTTCACACTATGAAGGTGTCCATGATATTGACAAATGGGCTTCACATCCCCCTCGGCTATTTGCCATAAAGTAGCAGAATGATCACCCGATGCACTTATGAAATTCATATCATCGTTTGTCCAAGCCAAGTCAAAAATAGCATTGTCATGTGCCTGGAAACCTATTGCAACATACTATTATTATTATAATCATTTAGATAGGTGTATGAAAAATCAATTAAACCTAAAAAGATATACAGACCATCAGTGACTTAATTTTCAGACCTTTATTTTAAAGAAGAATTAATTCACTCATAAGGGTGGGATTTGAACCCAGGCCCTCTCATATTAAACTCACGTTCCATTCCATTAGGTTATTGCTCTTCATATTACAGCACACCAAGGAAATAGAACCAAAGCTCCAGGTACCCTTACAAGGATTTTTAAATTGAATTGGGAAGGTGAGTGTAAAATGGGAAGATCTGGCAAATTAAGTTAACTTAAAAATAAACATCTAAAAAATGTGTAAAGAGTGTCAAAATAGAAAAATATTATACCATGACTGTAGTACAAAGTGATTGTCTTTAAAGCACACTTTATTAGTTTTAAATACTCATTAGATGACATTCACATTTACAAAATAAAAGTTTACACATTGTCTGAAGGAAATTTTGCTTATTTAAAAAGGATGGTAACAAGATGTAAGAAATTTACTAGTACAAGGTGACAATAACCCTTATTAAAATTATGAAATCAGTACACCAAATCCAAATGTAGGTGTTTTAATAATGAGCCCCAACCTAGCATTAAAGTTAGCGGCTTTCAATACTAAAACAACTAGAACTTAATTATTGAGAAAGTCGATTTTTTTTTATATAGATTGATTTCTGATATTACAACAAGACTTTGAACTTACTGAATTGTTTAATTTAAATTAAATGTGACAGAAAGACTATCTTTTGATGATAATTAAAAGGCATTATACGCACTAGATAAGATTTTCTTTTCAGGTTCTTTATTGACATCTAGAAGTACTATCCTTCCATCTTCATTTGCAGTAACTAACAAATTTTCGTAACCTTTGTTGTGACAAAATTTACTGGCAAACACAGGACAGTAAACTCTTTCTTCTTGTGTGTCAAGAAAAAAGTTGAGATCATTTGACAAGCACTTTAGTTTATTATATGCGACATCAACTTGTTTTGGAACACCTAGAAAATACATGAAAGTACACAGTTAAATGGGAACGTTTCAAATGTTAATCTGCCAAAACAGACAACCACAGTTCATGAAATAAAATTGCTTACTGTAGCCAAGCCTCTGCTTTTCTATAATTTCTGTTATGTTCTTAGGTTTATCCATAATCGCCAAGCTAAGTCATAAGTATCAATACAGCCCAAAGTTTTTTAAGCAAACCTGTCAACAAGTAGGGAGGTTTCTTTTATGGCGGGAATACATATAGCATAACCTGAATCCAATACTGCCAACATTTAAAGTAATATTTGTTAATTTAAAGCAAAATTATAGAATCGAATTTGTGAACATACAGTCCAGGCAACGAACAATTATAGATGGAAATGTTTGGAACAATATTTTTGACTTCGTAACTTTGTTTTGGCTAGTTAGGAGGCAACATATCAAAAGTCTCCGCCCGTAGCCTTTGAGCCGGGGGAGGGGGTTTAGAAGGTCTCATTTATCGGGTTTTCACTCATATCGCGGAAACCCTGCATCCTAGCGACATGACCATTCTATAACAAATGAAAGCTGATTAAATATGCTACAAGTTGTACTCAATCAAATTTGACGAGATATCTATAGTTCTCGAAATATCCGCTCTCGAAAGATATGTCGAAAAACTTGATTAGGTAGAACTTGTAGCATATTTAATCAGTAGAGCCCGGAAGTTAGGCATTTATTTTAGCTTAAAATAGGCAGGCAAAGAGGCACTTGAAATACTGAAAATAGGCAGTACTTTAATTAAAATAGGCATTTATTAGGAGTGAAGGCAAAGAAGAATCTTACTCATTACTGCTACTTCAAAAGTAACTGGATGTGGTCTTCGCAAAAAGACCCATGTATTTTAAATACTCATTCATTTCTTTATTACCAATTTATCACAGAATTAGTGTACTTACTCTTACTTTCCCTCGTTACAAGCAACAACAAGATGCTTTTTCAAAGTATCAAATGTCATAGACCTTCTCAGAAAAAAAATGTTTTTCATCATGGAAAAACTTCCTCTGCATAATCTTATTTCGAAATCCGGAATACCAGGTAACTACACCATTGTCACATCAAAAGGGGTGTGAGGAAGGAGACGTACTTCTCTCGTCCTCTCTCTCTTTCCTGGTATTCATTATGCTTGTGAATTCCGTCTACTAAGGAAGGTTCTGTTATTTTTAACCCTTCATTTCCATCCATGGGTTGTGAAAATAAGCTTTCGAATAGATATTTGTGACGGCAATATGAAATTTAATTTGTGCAACCTTTTTTTGTCTTCGATGAACGGTGCTTTTTTAAAAAAGAATGTTTAAATCGCAGAAAAAATTGCATAACGAGCAACAAAAGCAAAAAAAAGGCTACGGAAGCCAAAATAGGCAAAATAAAAATTGTCTCTACACTTCCTAAATGCATGAAAACATATTTATTTCTATCTGATTCTTCAATATATCCATTCAGATAAAAAAGGCATTTTGCCTGACTTGCGGGCTCTATTAATCAGCTTTCATTTGTTATAAAATGGTCATGTTGCTACGACGCATGGTTACCGAGATATGAGAAAACCCGAAAAATGGGACCTTCTAAAACCCCCCTTCCCCCGCCTCAAAGGCTACGGTCGGGGACTTTTGATATGTTCACCTCCTAAATAGTCCAAACGAAGTTACGAAGCCAAAAATTTTGTTCCAAGCATTTCCATCTGTAGTTGTTATTGAGCATTCATTACCTCGACTGATATAACATGTGTATTAAATACACATATAAATTTTATACAAACCTACAATCATTTTTATTAATTAATGAGAAATAAGTGTTGCCATCATTCTTCTTTCCACAAACTTTTAGAGTGATAGAGAATTACAGCCTACACCCTTCGAACCATTAAAGCCTCATCATCAAGAAATTTCATAAATTGTATTTAAATGTGTAAAGCTAAGAAATAAACATTTAAGAACTATTTATAAGTTTAACTATTACATACATATGTAAAAACCATGTAATAATGACGTCAAAGACCCTCAGACTGGCACCCATTTGAAAAAAACGGGAGTAAAAATCAAGGAAACCCATTTTTTCGTGTTTATATTTTTTAACTTAATCCGCGCGAGGTAGCGATAGAAACCTGTTTTGAAACATTAGGTAAGTAAATATTAAAATTTCTGTTCATGTTTTAAGAAAATTCAGAAGGCCCAATGGCTTTGAATGTCGTCAGTACTTGAGTGCATTGTGCTATCAAATTCCAATATTTTTAGACGTTGTTGGATTTTCTTTTGAAAGGACTTTAACTATCCTAATATCTCTACGAAATAAAAATTCGGCGCTAATGGCCTAGACGTCGATGCGCCGTAAAAAAAAAAAAAAAAAAAAAAAAAAAAAAAAAAAAAATATATATATATCTACGAAATAAAAATCTCAATAGTTCCCATCTTTCCTTTTAGAATGTAAGATATTGCTTGGAACTTAGAAGGAATGTATAATTATGAACTTGAAATTATTAACTTTTCAACCATAAAAAAATTATATTATTATCACATGAGCATTTTTGAACTATTAATATATTTTTTTAAATATTCTAAGAACATTTGAAAAATAGTGGTAAGTGTAAGGTAGCCATTTGGCAAAAAAAAAAATTATGGACGTTTCCAAAACGTAGACTTTTTCGATGTTTGGCGACTTTCTAGGCCAAAATCTCAGGAACGGCTCATCCTATACACCCGAACTATGTCTTAAATTATAGATATATTATATTTAGAACAGCCTTTATCACAAGAACGGGGAGCAGTACTTCTAACACGAACTTCGCATTTTATGACAGAAATGAGATTTCTTTTGCTCAAATAAAATAAATACTTATCGAAATGTTGTCTTAAGTCTATTGATGGTTCTGAAGAGGTATGCTAGGTATTTTAGACTTTTTTTTTTCACTCCACCTTTTCTATATTTTGAGGTTTAAGTCAGTTTTCATGTTGAAAAATTCAAGATATGCAGTATTTTTCCTGCCGCCACCATACCATTAAAGTGATGTTGCGAGGTGTTTTCGACTGTAAAATGAGTTCTTCAAAAAGATCTTTAAGTCATGACTGATTTTGGAACTCTGGTCTTCCAGAACATAAGTCGAGTGCTCCTCCACTGAGCCAAAATCGCCCCCAAGAAAACAAAATAATATTGTGTTGAGGCTAGAAGACACTTCAGGCAGGAAGTCAAGCATAATTATTCCTGAAAACTATTTTTGACTCTATTTTTGTGAAGTAGGAATTGAATTTCATCTTTTTGAATATTATATATTTTTAATATAATCGCTTGGGAGATTCACAAAGTATATACATTTTAGTGCCCAAAAATATTCACAACAAAGTCAAGGGCTTTGTTCCTTTTTGACTTGAGATATAGAACAACGCTTTTCGACCCTACGCCTCCATTTCTAATGTAGGAGCATCCGCCATTGCCATCATTAAATTGGTCAAGGACTTCAATATAGGTGATCGTCCCCTTGCTGCGTTCTCCTTGGGGTGGATACTCCAAGTTTAGTGTTGTCTCTCTCAGGAAGCTAGAGGGCTTCTTTATTTTCACGGTGTAGAACAACCTTAATAAAAGAAGAAAAACTAAATTAGAATGAAAATCGTTAGTATAGGACCGAAAATATAATTTTTTTATTTAATTTCCTAACGTGGAATTCAAATCAATGTTTTGCGGTCTATCAAAAATCTGAAACGATATTTTCATGAATAAAAAAATACTATAACTTCAGGGAATGAAGAAATACACATGCCTCTAAAAATGTGTTTATTAAAATTTTCACTTTCCCTGCATGTGGAGCAGTAACACATACAGGAGCTCCCGTTTCATTCAGAACTATAGAACATTGATTTGGATAAATGTTCACATTGAATTCACGGGAGGTAATACATAATGTGTTTTATACATGGATACCTAATGGACTTTGTGATCTGGTATTTTTTATTTATTTTTAGGACATAAAAATAAACCTGAAATTGATGAAAGATGGAGGAAAATAGGTAGAGAACTTATAATTGACGCGATTCAGATAGCCTTATCAGAACTAAGGAAAACTATCGCTGGAGAGGAAAGCCATTCTCCTGGAAAAAATAATTATAATATTCATCAACTACAGTAAGTGAAGTTCTACCTTTTAGCACTTTCCAAAGGAATTTAGCGGGGTACACTCATGGAAGAATTTTTATAACCCATAAACAGGACAACATTGACAGAACACGCACTAACTTTAAAACATAACTTTAACTTTAAGGACGTTCACATTTTAAATAAAGAGAGGAACACTTTAAAAAGAAAAATCAAAGAAAATATTTACATAATTAAAAATTCCAACACTGCCATAAATAAAAAAACAGATTTAAAGAATGTGCACCAAATTTTCCATAGTATAATAAATTAAACCTCACAAAACAAATTTCACCAATAATCGATACCATGAAAATAGCTAAAGAATCGATACAAACAGCCATATTAATTACCACAGATGACTTTTCAGTACTACGCCTGACTCAAGCTAGACAAAATGACGAGAGGACTTCTTGATAAGGTAGGATTAAGATTAAGTTAAAAATTATTATATATTGAAATGTAAATTATTTAGGGACAGGATATGTGTATTAGTGTAAGCAATTTAAAGTTTAGGATTTACAAAAAAAAAAAAATATTGTTACATAGGAAAGCCCCTGAAGAGGTGCGAAAAGGCACGAAACATGTCGGGCGAAACATAACAAATAAAGCAGTTAATGTGAACAAAGGTGTACTGCTTTATTGACCCCCTGCCAGAAAGTGGAATATATATATCGGGTCATCTTTCACAAGAATTAATATATATATATATATATGGGCGCTGATGGCCCAGACGTCGCTGAGCAGTAAAAAAAAAAAAAGTATTTACTAAATGATGTCCTTTATGAATCTTATCGTTTGTAGGAACATTTAATATTTAATAAATGCTCTTTTTCCTTTGTTTGTTCCTTTTTTTCGATGGAAATCAATTTGTTCTGAAATACCAGCTATTTGTAAACATGCGCATGCCCGGGTGCGTAAAAGTCCGTAATAAAGATGTGTAAATTAAATTTACCATTAGTTATTTAAATTTACCATCAGTTATTTATTCAGGAAAGTTTTTTTTTAAATTAAACATTCTTTACATTTTTTGTTTCGCTGTTGAAAAGCATTTTATAAAAGAACTCCCTTAATAATTAGCTATTGCCTTTATAATTAGGGCGCACTGATAATTGCGAAAAAGTAAGATAAGTTTCCTTTGTAATAATAATGTAGTTGCTCGATTTTATAGCATTTATTCACAATTATAGCAATTATTCCTTCTTTTAGTCGAAAATAAGCTTCTAACCAATTCCATTGATTGTGTAAAATGTGCAAGAAAATAGAGTTAAATAAAAATAATCTTTTATTTTGCTGAAAATGAAAGGTTAGATGATGTCTAGGATTTGAGGAGAATGAAGTATTTGTATTTTTGATTCAAGCATTTATCTTTTATATTTTTTTCATGTTTATATTTTATACTTATTTTTACACTAGCTTTCATAACCTGCATAACAGTGAAATTTAGTGCTTAATAACTTTTTCCTAGTTAAGAGCGACTTTTTTTTAACGAAATCGGCGAGGAGGGCCCTTCACAATTACCAAAAAATTAGAACGCTTATGTTTTCGCGTTTATCGGCTTGTATGTACACTTTTTGTAGGTTCTTTAATTGAATACAACTCTCTCTTGATTTTCAAATGACCGAAAAACTTTGCTGAATAGAATTTTAATTCATAAATTAATCAAGCCTATTGTTTCGACCATTCAGAAAATAAAGAATACAATTATACTAGCCTGTCATAAAATGCCTTGCTTCCATAGAAGAAGTTATGAGTCTTGTTGTTGCTGCAGTCAGAGCCGAAGTTAAATATCCCTCCTTCTGATGGAACTATGTACAGAACAGACACAACTATTGCAGTAATCAACCAGCAAGTTGCTGTCTTCATCTTGATTCGATGAATCCGGAATGGTTTTAAGAAAATACCAACACGTTGAGCTTACATTCTAAGGTGAAGTTTGCTGTTTTTATATATGCTCTGAAATATGTTTACTGGTAGAAGGAGGGAGGGAGTATTTAACATGACGTTATGGAAATAACAATTAAAAATAGCGAAATAATTAGATTCAAATTAGATGACAAACAGACTCCTTGAATTCTGAAGGTACACGTTGATTCAATTCCATTTGTCTAAATAAAAATAGAAATTATATCACTGTTGAATGTGAACACTGTTAAAATTATGAGCACTATTTAATTGCGCATATATATATATATATATATATATATATATATATATACATACGATGATAATAAACAGTGTGAGAAACTACTAATATAACTAATTAAATTACTTTTTCCTGAACCCTTTTGCTACGCTATAAGAATGATGATATATTTTCATATAAATAATGACCAATTAATAAATAATAATAAATAAAATTAAAAGTTAAAAAGAAAATCTATTTTTTAAAACGTCTCTACGCGTTTCGCATCCCAAGTCCGCCACATTAAAAGTTATAAAATAAAAATAAGCACACCCTAAAAAAACATTATTGTTCTTTTAGGGTCTTTTTAAATATTCTAAATTGAAGCAGCTCCTACGAGTCGGGATTTTAATTCTTCAGTCGAAGTTGCCTAGAAAAAGATAATTCAAATCAGTGGATTTAAACTTTCTTCTAAATTTGATTGTAGTGATTTCGCTAAATCAATATCTTTAATCCCTTTGATATGATTACATTTATCGGAATACTAATAATACCCTTAATATCCAATATAACCTCAGTTCACAATTAAAGCTTAGACTCGTAGCTACGCAATGAATGTATTGATGTATTTATGCAGCGCAATTTTTCTGATATTTTTAGATTATGTCGTAAATGCACAGGCACTTAATAACTTGGGTCAGAATTCTTATTTTGGGACTAAAGGATCAAATGACAGGTAATGAAGTCAATTATAATTCAACTTCTCATTTTTATATAGTGAGTAGTTTTTAGCTTTAAATCTTGGATTCTGAAATTAAAAGTTGATACAAACTTTTATGAATTGTTAATTCTAACCTCTCCGTCAATATTTAATAAAATGGAATACATTTATGAAAAGAGTGCTAGAGATATAAAAGTTACGTGATAAGTGCAAAACTTTTCATAAGTGCGAACTATCTAAAAAAAAAAAAAAAAAAAAAAAAAAAAAAAAAAAAAAAAAGTTTCAAACAAATGATGAAAATGTTTCTTATTAAAGCACCTAAAGTTGACAATATCCAAAATTATTATGTATTATTTTAATTAAAAAGTTGCTAATTATTGGGTTCGCAAATAAATCCTTTCGGTTTTAGCACTTTCCTCCGAAGGAAAGTAGCTATTGAGGTTGGACTCATGACGGAATTTTTGAAAAATTTCTTCAAATCTTTATCGATCCTACCTAGTAGACACCGAAAATGACCCCCGTTAAAATTTATATATATATATATATATATATATATATATATATATATATATATATATATATATATGTCTGTTAACACGATAGCGGCCAGAGTTTTTGTTTTTTCGTCACGAAACTTGGTATATAGCATTCAATTAGCAAACGATTGAACGAGTTCGTTAACCACCAAAGTCGGTCCACCGGAAGGGGGGTTTACCCCGAACCCAAAACACTAATTTGACTATGTCAGCCGTAATATTTGTTATATTTCAACGAAACTTGGTATTCGTAGTGGTAATATAGAGAGAAAAGTGAGATATAAAAATGAACTAAATCGGTTCATTAGAAGGGGGGGTTTACTCCGGACCCACAATACCAATTCGCCACTACCAGCCGTGATTTTTGGTATATTTCAACGGAACTCGGTATTCGTAGTGGTAATCCACAGGTAAATAACTGTTGTAAAAATAAACTAAATCGGTTCATTAGGAGGGGGGTTTACTCCTGAACCAAATTCTTAATATACTCATACCGGTCGTAATTTCTGCTGTATTGTAACGAAACGTGGTATACGTCGTGGGTAACTCATGAGAAAGAAGTGTTGTAGAAATGAGCTGAATCGGTCAATCGGAAAGCGGGGGTTTAATTTGTAATATATTTCAATAGAAAAGCCCGTCAGACGTAGGTTCACAAAGCCGCCGCAAGGAGCGCTTTCTACCACTAGAGTGACTGTATCCTATTCCTGCGTTAGATCAAAATACGATAATATGAGGTTTTTTGTATTTATTACGAAGTGTAATAGGTACCATGTGTAAACATAACTCTAGAAGCAAATTATTAATTGATCAGTTACTCATTACAAATTTAAAAGAGAACTATTCATGTTTTTATTTTATTTATGTAGGATATTTTAAGCAAATTGTTCTGGAAAGCAATCTACACTACCCAAATTCTGAGGAAAGTGCTTAGTTATGCAGCTCCTGCGTGACGGACTTTTTCTGTTTATTTTTATGATACTATAATACACTTCTTATCTAATGAATTCCTAAGGTGGATTTTTTATCCTGTTTTAATATGTAAACAACTATATCCGTTAACTCTGGTTGAAATTAGCTTAGTATTGTGTTTGATATTGCACCGTGAATATTGAAGAAAATATCATTCATTATCGACATATTTTGTAGTATTATTTCAAAAAAGGTTCGTGTTGTAGACGCACATAGAAAACTTTGCGGTGCTCGTGGGGATCATGTATTAACCGAACGTACCTGTTAAAATTTGTTTGACAAACTTCATTCAGGTCATTTTGACATCAATGGTGCTCAACGGCCTGATCGCCCACAAGAAATTGAAACGATCAATCTTAAGGCCTTTATTGATTAACATCCCAGCCAGAGATCTACTATGGCTCTAAATGTTTCGCACAGAACCATTGAAAACCATTTGCACAAGCTCAGCTATGTTTCCAGGCTTATTGCTTGGGTCCCACACTCTCTAACCGCACTGAACTTGACAACACGCATTTATGTTAGAGATTCACTCAGGAAACGTCAACAACACGATCCATTTTTAAAAAGGATGGTAGAAAATCTTGGGGACCCAGTAGTGATAGTAGTCTATAGTATCTGCCCCTCTGGGCCCTCGTGGCCTGTTACGGGGCTGATTTTTTTTTTTTTTTTTTTTTTTTTTTTTTAATATATTGTAAAATAAATTGTATGTCTATAATATACTGATTTTCCAGAAATTCGGTGTATCTGACTATTTTGTAAAATTAACTAGAGAGTCGATCCATTTCATTAGATCGCAACATTTTCTTCCTAATATATAGTTTAGGCAAAGACTAGCAAAGATTTATGACTTTTCCAAATTCATACTCGACCGACTTTATTGAGTAAGAAATCAGCATTAAATAAAGACAAGTGATCGAGACGCGTAAAAAGAAATTATGTCAAATATATGTCTATGCTTAAATTGATTATTTCCAACCTGTAATATAAGATTAATCTCCATCTCTTGTAAGCATTAGACATGTCTGAATAATATTTATTATTTTTAGATTACTTTACATATGCCGAGCAGCCAGAGATTCGAAAGCCTTTAGGAACGTCTCTTTGGAAGTGCATCTTCCTCCTCCCGATCAAGAGCCTGCAGGAGTTATAACCTACGTGGAGGCTCTGGACTTGGACAAGGATGGGACAGGTGGATATGCTGCTATCAAAGATGGAGGTGTCGGCCATAGGGAGGTCACTCTAAGGCTTATGTCTCAAAGAGGAAAACCTTTAGACTTTTTTATCAGAGTTTATGGAAAACGAGATTTCAAAAAATAATGTTAAAAAAAAATGTCTTCAAGTTGAGGCTGAGGTTGTGTTTTGAAGAGGCGCCACCTCTTATATTCCCCTGAAGAGGGGCCAAAATGGTGCGAAACATGTAGGGAAGTTAAAATAAAAAGTGTGAAAGCGTGTGGTGTATTGTTGTTGACCTTCCGCCTTTTTAGATAATTCAAAGAATGTAGTAAATTAATGAGAATCCGAGAAGAGGTTATGGATTTGATTATAAGCCGAGAAGAGAGGGAATAATATTCGCATGCCGCATTAGTCTCGTCTCGTTTGGATTTGCCACACGGAAATCACGTGCCAATATGGAGTACTGCTGAATACTAGTGGGCGAATTACTCGGACTACGTGAGACCAGGCATGTACCTCATCAGTTGTTATTTTGTATCATCAGTGGTCATACTTTGTCACTCACTTTTCGCAGCTCTAAGGGTTTCACAGTGGTACTTTTACCTGATCTAGCTGGACAAAATTGTTTTATCACGGATTCTTATTGGAAATGACTTGCTGATCACGAATATGCCCCATTTTAGGGGTCGGAAATGTAGTCTTACCGTTGTTTTCTAACTTTTTCAGCAGAAAAGGCCGTTTTTTATTACGTTTTAAGTGTTAACGAAAATTAAAATGTTTTAATTTTTCTTTATTATTATACTTTTTTTAAAATTTTTTAATGGCAACAACAGCAAAAAGCTTCAAGACTAGGTATTACAAATAATAATAATAATAATTGAAAAAAATATATCTAAAATAATAATTGAAAACACAACAATACAACAAAAAATATAATCAAAATTAAGATATCAAACTACGTTCCAAGTAACGTTTCATTCAAAAAATTAATTATTTCACCGGGGAAGGAATAAAACTCTTCTTTATGTCGACGAATTTCTGCACTCATACTAGAAATATACGGATCGCTCGAATATAGTAAAGAATGAAATACATCTTGAATATTCGATAGCCCCCCACTACAAGTAGATATACTTAATTCTTCTTCTACATCTGATTGTGTATCGTAATCCAAACTTGTATCAAGCCATTCGCCAAAACCTTTCTCAATAACACTTTTTGTACGGTTTGCTGTTAGCCACTTATCACGTAAATGTCTTAAGAATGTTTCCATTTTTTTCTGTTGGTGTACATTTTCTATCCTGCTTTTTTTTTCTTTTTTTTTTTGACTTTGTAAGACCCAAACTTCAAAAAGTTCCCTTTTCGATATGAGCATTTTTTTCAGAAAATCAGTTATCATTATTAAACAGGCAGATTCTGGCAGCTAATTCTTGCTTTTCCAAGCCAATTCTTAATTAACAAATAAGAAAAAGTTAACTACGCCGGACAGCAAAAGTTCTGTACCATAATAACTTACCAATAAGGATATTACAAATCGCATCGCGTTAAGCAAACATTAATGGTAATTTATTATGATAAATAATGAAAGACGATCATACTTACCTTTCTGAAACATGAAATTAATTTGTAGTACTGACAAATCATTTTTGTAACTGTAGTATTAATTCAAAGATGGAGTAATAAACTTTGCAGCATGAAATACCCTAATATAAACAATCCGTAATCCCTAAATGTTGACGTATTTGAGCTGAGTTATTCTTGTTTTGTAATCAATATACTATCTAAGAAAATACTGCAAGGTCCAATTATAGATTTGTTTTTATGTATTTTTCGAATTTTGTCCAGCTAGATCAGTTAAAAATACCACTGCGGGTTGTGGGCAAAACACGAACTTTGAGTAGTCCCTCATTCTACAAGCTCTCAAAATAAAAAAATAATTTCATTGAAGGTTCAAAGTATTAAAAAGTTCGACTCGCAGAAACTGCGTCATGATAGCACGGTTCCGTTCATATCCCTACTGCCCTTGGTAAAGGAGTAGAAGCAGTCATTGGTAGGTTTTCATCATTCGTGAAAAATATAAAGTAAAGTCTCCAAAAGAAGGAAGATTTAAGGCGTCACAACAGGAAACTGGTACTATCATAAGCGGATATGAATCCTCCCGCATTCTCAACGTTCGTTCTACGAAAACACTATGTTTACATATATTATCAATACGTTTCTCCTTTTCATACCTTTTTACTAGAATAACTTTTTTACTGTTATATCCAATTAAAAAAAATCAATCAGCTCAACAAAACAACTGTGAGTTAAACAGAAACTAAACCCTCTCAAAGGAACAAAACTAACACTTCCGATGTTTTAAGTACATACTTACTTCTCCACTTGACACTACACCATCGAACATTAGTTCAGAACCTTTTCTCCAGAGATTTTAGTAAGCTTTCGAATCATCACCTTCCACTTACTACGATTTCCCAACTATCTTCGAGGCATTTTAGAAATTATACCAAGATCCCAAAACTATTCACGTCTATTAATAACAAATTACTTTTCGAATATTTCCTAAACTAAAAAAAAAAAAAAAAAAAAAAAAAAAAAAAAAAAAAAAAAAAAAAAAAAAAATAAATAAATAAATAAATAAATGGTTACAGATATCGCCTTAAACATGGTTTTATTCTTTTTCCTATGGCAAGGAACCTATAAAACGAGTGCCTACCTGGAAGCATATTAACTCGAAATCGTAAGAGTGTTATAGAGTACATTACATAGGTTCATCGGGTGGACCTAGCCTTACAAAAAAGTGTCACAAGAAGGTGTCCGCTGGCGTTCGCGCTTGCGTGGTGTCCATGTACGAAAAAGAAGACTATATATTATACAGAACTTTACATAGGTTTGTCGGGTGGACCTGGGCATTCCAAAAAGGTGTCACAAAAAAGTGTCCGCTGGCGTTCGCGCATGCGCAGTGGCTATGTACGAAAGGTTTGTCTGCTGGACCTAAAGCATATTTATGTTCCTGAATTTAAGCAGAAGGCTCTAAACGAAATATTTTTTTCGTACGAATTTCGCACCAAAAACCATGTTCCGGTGGTCCGATTTTGCTGGTAAAAGAATTCGACCTTCAAATTAGACGAAAGATTTTCGTAAATTTTATCCAAATAGGACCATTTTTTTAACCTGTGGGAGATCTAACGGACAAATATATATATATATATATATATATATATATATATATATATATATATATATATATATATATATAGGGGTCTCCCGTAGTCTAGTGGCTAGCGCGCTGGATTCATAAGCGGGAGATGGTGGGTTCGATTCCCACCTCCGGCAGGAATTTTCTCATCTCAAGGCTCGCTGGGAAAATTCCTCGCTGCACCCTGGATGTCGGCGCTAATGACCTAGAAGTAGATGCGCCGTAAAAATATATATATATATATATATATATATATATATATATATATATATATATATACCAATGTCGGTCGCTGTCAGCCTTTGTCGGTCAAACGAAATCGGATCAGATCGGATCGGAAGAAATACTGGTCCAATATAGAGGCAGCCTCACGAGGTAATCATAATGCACTGAACTCAAATTGTCCGTTTCTCCAATTGCCAACTTCTTTCTTGTGACCATTAAAGAGGGAATACAAGTTGTCTACAGTTTGTAAGCATGTGTTTAAAGGTAACAGTCTCGTTGCAATTCCACAAGTCGATTTGTCCTTTCTATTTGTTAGTATACTAGAGTTTAATTAATATAATTAAAATTCCGAAAGGAAATGAAGCCTAATTGTCCTTGAGTAATGAGGAAGATGATGGACTTGAGAGGGTTGGGGTAGTGGGGGTGGGTAAGTCGGAGGCGGGCGCTGGTAGGGGTGGTGGGGGCAGGAGGTCCGTCAGTCCCGGCATGGGCGACCAAGAGCGGCTGGAGCTTTGGTACGCCGTCTCTGAGATAGTCGTAGCGATCGTATCGGTCGTCGGTAACGCGCTCGTCTTAGCGGCATTCTCCCGTGAGCGACGACTCCGAAGGAGGACTAACTACTATATCGTGTCTTTGGCTGTGGCGGATCTACTAGTAGGACTGCTAGGTGTGCCCTGTGCACTCCTAGCCAAGGTAGGCAGGCCTACGACTAGGCTGCCTTGTCTATTCACACTGTCGTTGCTAGTAGTGTTGGGCACCATATCCATATTCTCACTCGTAGCAGTCTCAGTTGACAGGTATTGGGCCATACTACATCCCATGGGATACTCCAGAAATGTCAGGACCAAGACAGCAATCTGTAAGTAAAACTCTATATTTTATGTAAATTGTGTAGTATGAAGTTTGACACATTAGGTTTGAGACAAATGGATATTAAAACTCCGCAATATTAAAATACTAAATCAAAAAATATTTAAAACGCAAAGTATATGTAAAAAGGAAATACTTTGTCTAATCCGGTCCTTGAGCTTACAGGTGGTCCGAGAAGATTGATTTAATATAAGTATTTAACCAATTAATTAATATATCCAAAATAATTAAAATTATTTTGTTTAAAGCATCTATAAAAAATATTGTTTTTGGTGAAAACTGGAAAGTTTATACTTTAGTAATATAAATAGAGTAGTAAAGAACGAAGAAATATACAATTTATGTTTAATTTAATTTAAGATAAACAAAAGGAATTGGTCAAAGAAGAAAATAAAGATTAAATCTAACTAAATTTATAAATTTAGTGTTTTGAATTATGCATTATTTGGAAGTCATTGATATTTCAGATACATTGGAATCGGTGAGAGCAGAAACGAATTCAGTCCGAATAGAAAACTCGTTTTTCATTACATTTTAAATTTTCCTAAGGAAGTTTTAAATAGAAACTATTTAATTTTTGTTTTATAAAACCAACATAAATGCATGTTATGACAGAGGGAATAAAAATGTTGGATTATTTGAAAATTTAGAGAAGTTATGGTTTGATGTTTTTTTCTATCTAGAATTCCAATTACATTATTAAATTGAGAGATAATCTCAGATCTGAGTTTGCCGTTGGAAAGCTAATTAAATGTTGCAGATTTCGTAAGATTCGGCACCCTGCAGGAATATTTTGGAAAAGTAGTGATTTTCGAAAAGTTGTCGCTAACCAGGAGCTTTTATTAATTTCTACTTTTTGAATTGGTATTGCGGTTGTAATGAGATAATTGTGAACATTTGACGTGCATTAGTCTTAAAGAAAATTTAATGCTGATTTCAAAAATGTAATGAAATGTCGAAAAGAAATGTGTACTAGCATAGAATATAGGATACTATCTGTATCTGTATGGTTTTCTCTAGAGAACGTTTAGAACAGGATTTGTCTGGAACGGAGTGAGATAGAAATGTGTACTAGCATAGAATATAGGATACTATCTGTATTTGTACTGCAAAACAACACGGTTTTCTCTAGAGAACGTTTAGAACAGGATTTGTCTGGAACGGAGTGAGATAGAAATGTGTACTAGCATAGAATAAAGGATACTATCTGTATTTGTACTGCAAAACAACACGGTTTTCTCTAGAGAACGTTTAGAACAGGATTTGTCTGGAACGGAGTGAGATAGAAATGTGTACTAGCATAGAATATAGGACACTATCAGTATTTGCACTGCAAAACAACACGGTTTTCTCTAGAGAACGTTTAGAACAGGATTTGTCTGGAACGGAGTGAGATAGAAATGTGTACTAGCATAGAATATAGGATACTATCTGTATTTGTACTGCAAAACAACACGGTTTTCTCTAGAGAACGTTTAGAACAGGATTTGTCTGGAACGGAGTGAGATAGAAATGTGTGGTTGGTGTTGTTGAATTAAATGTTGTGTCTAGTTTCACCACATTGAGTATTTCATTAACTTGCGATACACCCTGTATATTGACTCCCAGCGGAGTCTAGATCAGGCATTTTGTCCGGCAAGTCATAACTTCTCACTCAACAATCAGTCAAGATGTGATTAATTGTCAATAGGGTGTTATATAATTTGCATGTCGGTCTGTCTTGTCTTGTTATAAGGTAAAAACCAGCATAAGTGACCTATTTTCATGATCTAAAATTTTTGTTAGCTTGTAATTTTGTATATTTCTTTTTTATCTGAAAACAAAGCATAACGAAACGTTAAAAATATGAATTCTTCGAATATCTGATGTTTTCTCCTAGCCGAATCCCATTTATTCATTGACTTCTTGCATGTATTAATGTTTTATAAAATATAACATCAAAAGCGTTATTTCGAATAAAATAGTTAGAAGAAATGAACAATAATTAACATATAGGATGTGCTAAAAATTTCCCTCGCGGTCTCATCGGGCAATAAAAGGGAGTGAAACGTGTAGAAGAGAAAAGTGGGGCAGAGAAATTAGATACCTTTAAGAGTGTGAAGTAAAATTTTGTCGATCTTCTGCCTAATTGATTATTCCGTTATAAACATTCTTCCTAGATATTTTTCTCCAATTTGCACCACATCCATGACCAATAGCACCGGCCTACCCATTACCAACCCTCCAAAAATCGATGGTGAATTCGAGTTAGGAATTTTTTCAGGAATTTCACGTATAAAAACAAATACCCATTTCAAGCTGGATTCCATCCACTAGCATTTCCTCGGGGGTGATTCGATGAGAACCATTCCGCCAGGATGTGATACCACGGTCTAAACTCTTCGGAACTGTCCAATTTATAATCCAAACCAATATTCACTGAGCGTATATTTTTGGAAAAATTGCCTGTTTTTTAAAATTTTTGAAATAATAGATACGACTACCAATAATGGCGTAAGGTGATCTGGTAGGTCTCAGTGATTTAAAGACAATTTTTTTGATATTGTTATATAGGCGAGATGTTTTTATTATACATTAAAGTGGTTTGTGGATATGTATTCTAATTAGGTATATGTGCGTTACTAAAATAGGTATTTTTTCCATACATGAAAATTATTTTAAGATATTTTTTCGAACATTTCTTGTAGTATATTTTTTGAATAGGCTAAGTTAAAAAAATACATGTAGAAAGACGGAAAACTTGATTTAATTTGTAGGCTACATATTTTAATTAATGAGCTGAAATTATTGATACCGACACTATAACATTGCAGGGAATTGCACTTTCGCGTTCATTCCTTGACCGTTTTGTACGTGATTAATAAAATTAAAGCTCTTCATACCTTATTTATTTTCTGTGCTATTCCGAAATTACTACTTTGAAATTATAGGTCTTATAGAAGTTGTTTTGGGTAATATTGTCACTTTGTGGTTAAAAAAAAAATACATGGGCAAATAACATTTTAGAATAACATTTAAATAAATTAGGAACCAACAGATAGTCCGGTCACATTTATCTCATTGCAATGTAACTCGTGCGTTTGGTGTCTCTCCACTAATGGACATTTTCTGTTGAAGAAAACTGTCAAAGATACTGCCCAAACATCCAACATAGATCTGACAGAACAGAAATCTTTGTTTTTCTCTATTCGAATTCAAACAATCCATTGTTTTCTATCACTCTGATGCCTAAGTATTTGTACTTCGATTTGAAGTCAATGTTTGTACAGAATTAGATTGGAATTATTACTCCATTACTGAAATGGTGATTTTGCTCCTGTTGTTCAAAATGCCGGGGGATCCACTTTCAATAAACCATTCATGTTAATGATTTTCTTCGAAATTATGCACGTGTTGCATATTCATTAAGTACAAGATAAACATATAATGTCAATGTCCACCATTACTCCCGAAAGTCTTTTTTGTCATTTTTTATGGGATAAAATTCTTTCTTAGTTAATCAAAGATGATATGCAAGAGTGTTTTTGCGACGATTTTTGTTTTGTTTAAATGGGCAAAAAATACGATTTTCCGAATGAAGTCCCAATGCCGACTGAACGCGTTGCTGATTTGAATATAATGTTTTGAGCAAGCTTCCATTTGTGCCTATTTAATTGTTACGGTTTTTTTTGTTTTTTTTTTGTGTCCTCAAACGATTATTTATTTATTTAAATTTTAACGCACATTTATCATTAATTACTAATTTTAGGATTAACTACTTTTCTAGCCAGGATAGGGGTGATGCATTTTGTTTTTTCGAAAGAAAAGCCACCGCCACTAGTGGGAATCAAACCCACGACCTTTGGCACGGAGTGTTAAGTGCTCATGCCTTAACCCTCACGACCACCGGGTCTCCCTCAAACGATTAAACGACCTCATTCAATCGTTTGCTAGGGGAATATTGTGTGCCAAGTTTCGTGAGGAAAAACAAAAACACTGGCGTGTATCGTGTTAACAATTATTAATATTTATTTATTAATATATATATATATATATATATATATATATATATATATATATATATATATAATATTTTAACGGGGGTCATTTTTGGTGTTTACTAGGTAGGATCGATAAAGATTTGTAGAAATATATAAAAAAATTCCATCATGAGTGCAACCTCCATAGCTACTTTCTATCGGAAGAGGGCTAAACGAAACGTATGTAAAAAATTAATTTCGTTTAGAGCCTTCTGCTCAAAACGAACGAGGAACATAAATATGCTTTAGGTTCATCCGACAAACCTATGTAATGTACGACATACAGTCTTCTTTTTCGTAAAGTAACGATTTTTTTTTTAGTTTACTCATCGCTAAATCATATTTATGCTAAAAACATACTTCAGTGGAATATGTTGTCAGATATTAAATTCTGGAAACTTATTTATTTATTATTAGTTTCGCTGCACCGCAACGATGGCGATTTGCAAATTTGAAGGTATGTATGGAAACGTCAGCTCTTAAATATCTAAGAAACTTATGTCAGAAAAAAAACCTATACCATGGAGAAAAAAAAAGCGAGGTCAGAAAGAACACTTGCAAATGAGAATAAAGCTTCGCGTGATCCAGGCTAAGAAGCTTTGGCCTATCAGGGAAAAAATCAGACCCATAATTATCTGTGAGGGCCCAGAGGGGCATATAGAAGGTATCGGATACTTCACGTCTCTAGTACTCAAGAGAGATAGAGTGGTCAGTATCTACTGTATTTCGGCTTGAGTTTCCCTCTCGAAAGATCCCATTGAACACTGAGTGGGCCTAAACTAGGTTGCAACCCAGACTACAATCGCCTAACCAAGACAATTTCAAATTCTTAGAACACCAATAACAATTTTTTCAACAAACATATAACCCACTGTATCCTACTTACTTAATATCACAGCTTAAAAAAATATCACAATTTTGTTCGTCATTCATTATTATTAACAGGTAAATATGACTGTCCCCAGACTGTAACTCACAAGATAACCCCCTGAAACCTTCTCCCATTGTCCAGTTTGACTCCCCCCAAGCCATGCTTGTTATTGTTCTCTGCATTAATACCGAATTATCACAAGTGTGTATCTAATAATTTGACCCCCCCCCCCTCATTCTACCATTTTATGTAAATTTTCTTAGTTAATTATTCTTTTTGCTTAACAAATCAATGGTTTCTGTGTAATATTTCATTAAATTTAGAGTGTCTGTTTTATAATTGACAGGTTGATAGAAATATGTAGTGCTTCTAAAATTTTTCTTTTATTATGATTATTTTCTTTTTGTAGACTTTTTGTTGACTCAAAGTCAAAATTATGACCTGTGTCTTGGCTATGCTGCACTAGGGCTGTTTTTCCTTCTTTATCAACTTCATTCTGATTATTGCAATTTTTAACATACTTTTTGTGTTGGCAAATTTTTACTCTCGTTTTGTGGAGGCTATTAATACTGTATGTATCTGTAGTTACAACTCAAGCGCGCATTAAAGATTTTATCGCGTAGTTTCGTCGTTTGAGGGTTGGATTTAAGGCCCGACCTTAGGTACACGCAGCTTTTAATTATTTTATTACTGGGTAAAGGGAAAAATGAGGCGACCGGAGCATAGTACTGACCACTCGCCGGCGTGGTCAAGAAACACCTCTTTTATAGTAAGTTTAATAGACTTTTGAATGATAACCTCCCATTTAACACAATTCCCCTTACTGTCTTAGAGATATTCAATAAAATATACTAGAATATGTTTTAGCGCGGTTCCTCCCTCCCCCATAGGGAGGAACCCCGCTTATAAGGTTGATACAATGAAACAATCCGGAAGTGCCGACTAGAAAATTTCGCGTTTCAGAACCCCTAGAAACCGAAAATAACAGTGGTTCAAATTTGTATATATATATATATATATATATATATATATATATATATATATATATATTTGTCTGTGCGCTCATTTCTGGCTTCCCTGATGGTCCGATTGTGATGAAATTTGGTACAAAAATCCGTCGTCCAATTTGAAAGGTCAAGTTCGTTAACCAGCAGAATCTGCCCACTGGAAGATGGCGTTTGGGGCGAAATTCGCGCAAAAAAATCGTAACGCTTACGTTTTTGACTTCATAAGCTTGTAAGTACTCGTTTTATAGGCTTCTTGGGCTAGGAAAACGAATGAAACCATTTCCAAGGCGATAGCTTTAACCATTTTCGAGAAAATTAGAAAAATAGTTTTCGAATACCGTTTTTGGTTTGGGTACTTAGAATCATAGGATTCAGTTGAAACATTTTCTACATGTTCTACTTTCATTAAAACTAATATGTTGAAATTTTGGTTACGTTTGGAGTTAAGGAAGGATTAAAATAAAATATTTTATTAACAGACATGAAAAGTTTTGGGAACTTCGTATACCTTCCCTAATATCTCGAAAACTGTTTGAAATATTGGCAAACGGAGGGTTACCATGCGACAGCTTACTAAATGTTCTACAAAAAAGATTCTGAAACAATTTTTGATTAGGCGATGTCAATCGGAGAAATACGTGCTTAAACTTTGAAGTAATTGATTTCGTTTATTTGAACGGTTCTTCTTTTTTGTTTTTATTCCTTGTTATTTTGTCATTTCTTATAGTAGGATAATGTATTTGACAATAAAACAGATTAATAAAAATAAGAAAAACAATTCATTGCTAGAAATATATCAGGCTGTACCGTGTGAAATGTCAGTTTTGGATTTGCCGATTTCCTTCAAATGACTTGAAACTTTCAAGGCTCCTACTCCGAGTTCTTTGGCATGTTACCTAGTGTTTGTAATTGCTTATAGTAGTCAAATGTATTTGTCAATAAAACAGGATACGTATAATTAGAAACCATATTCAACTTCACACAGGTTAGATACTTTGAGGGAATAGAGAGTCCGTTCACTGCCTGTGGGTCCTGCTACGAGTTAATCCTCAAGAGTTGTAAATATACCCCAGGTATCTGCCGACACAAATACAAAGCCTAGCTTGGTTTTGGTACTTACAATCATGGGATTCAGTTAAAACATTTTTTGCATGTTTGAATTTCATCAAAACTAACATGTTAAACTTTTGGTTACGTTTGGAGTTGAGGAAGGGTTAGAATAAAATATGTTATGAACAGACATGAAAAGTTTTGGGAACTTCGTTTACTTTCATCAATATCTCGAACGCGGTTGGGAAATTATGATCAGTGGATAGAAACTATTTGAAAGCTTTCTAAATTCTCTACAAAAAAGATTCTGAAACAATTTTTGATTAGGTGATCTCGATCGAAGAAATAAGTGCTTAAAACTTCAAATACGTCTGTTTAGCTCTTATGAACGTTTTTTTTTCGTTCTTTTTGTAATTATTGTCTCTTTCCCTTAGTTTTTTATTGCTATTTATTTTTGTAATTTTTTATGTTACGAAAATGTATTTGTGTGTAAAACAGGATAGGTAAAATGAGACCCATTTTCTGTTGCTAAAAATAATGAAAAGTTTTGGGCACTTCGTATACTTTCAATAATATCTCGAAAACGGTTGAAAATTAGGGAAGCGAAAGGTTACCATTCGAAAGCTTACTAAATGGTCTACAAAAAAAAAATTCTGAATAAAGTTTTGAATAAGCGATGTCAATCCGAGAAATAATTGCCTAAACTTTGAAGTAATTGATTTCGTTTATTCGAACAGTTCTTTTTGTCTGTTTTTATTCCTTGTTATTTTTTAATTGCTTAAAGTTGGATAATGTATTTGACAATAAAAAAGATTAAGTAAAATAAGAAAAAAAATTCATTGTTAGAAACATAGCTTGCCAAGAGAAAGAGATTCGATGACGTCTTTTGAATATTTTCAATTGACTTTATTCTGTTGGTTTTTTATTTTATTTTTTAATTGATTTTATTTGTAGAATTATAACTATAGTAAAAGAACACAGGAATATGTGAATAATTTTGATATTTTCCAATTCATTGAAACGTATGAAATGAAGTATCGGTAGAAGAGGATTCTAGGGTCTGGCGGATCCGACCAGTCATAAAACCCTTTGAACAAAGGCCGAGGAAAATATTATCTGTTTCTATTCTAAGCTTTTCAAATGACAATAGGGATATGAACAGGAACCGCGCTAAGATGATGCAGTTCCTGCGAGTCGGACTTTTTATAATGCTTCCTAAAATCCACAGATATTAAAAATTTACATGTCTCACTTCGAATTACGGGTCTAAATAATAAGCAGCTTTCACGGGAACAATCTTACATGAATAAGCTGAATTTGTATTTTTTATAACGAAAATATGAAAGCTATTATTATATATATCAAATAATTGGTTGAAGTAACAAGAAATCTTTTGGAGTGTTTCCTTTCCTTAGCCACTCGAGCAAATGGCTGGGATTGCCGTAAGAGCAGAGAGAGACCTTTAATTAACTCTCTACCAGCGTTCTGTAATAAACGGAGAGGGAAAAATATTTTCTTTTCTTCCTAAATTCAAGATTAGTTATCCTCAATCTCGAAATCCCATAACTAAAGCTCAACGAAAAGTCAACAATTGAGAGATTCGGTCGAATTTTTGTTTGTTTTAATTTACAGGTCAATCAAACCCTAATTTGGTTAATAAAAGTTTGATTGAAAGTAGTTCTCAGTTCTGTCAAAGTATTATTGAAATGGTTTCTGGATTAATTTAAACCAGAAACGTGTAATCTAAGCTACGTAGAATGTTATTCAGTATAAGCTCTGATAGCTTAAAAATTTAACAGTGCACTTTATTCATCCGAATCCTTAAATTAGAGGCTAAAAATGTTTTCATAGCAAAAGAAAACGAAACCCCTATGGAAACGTCGACAATTCTCTTTGGTACTTCAACATCTTTCTTTCATGTTGGGAGGGAGTAAACGCTCTAAAACGTTATTTGCCTTAATAAATTAATGATCGTATCAATCATTCAGACCTCATGACAAAACGGGTCCGAATTGCCAATAATGCACCTATACAGGGTGTCCCAGCATATGTGTCCACCCCCTTTTCCTCCTAGAGTTGTTGGAATTTCGAAATGAAACTTGGTGGGTCATAGTTATGTTGCATGAGGTTTCTTTTGAAGGTTTAGTTGACTTTGTAACATTCTCCAGTTTTTCTCCAACGCATCTAACTCGTGAGTTTCCAATGACAACAGGTATATTTTATGGCCAATTCTGATAGAAAATTTAATTTTAAGACTAATTTATTCACAGGACATCTTTTGATCCGACGCACCGTTTGCGCGTAAAACGCAAAAAACTGAAAAATATCGCCCTTTTGTAGACAAATTCCTATTTATCAATGAAACCAAGCTTTGTACGTAAAAACACCTCTTTACAAACGTTGTAGCCTATTAATTTTCCTTTCAGATGATACCAAGATCATAGTTGTAGATTGAATATTTAACGGGATATTATGAAAGAAAACATATGTTGGGTCGATTGATGAGATGGAGGGAAAAACATGGATATTAATTGCTTAAAATAATTTAACCTACTCCGACTAAGGTGGTAAGTGAAAGTTGTGTGTTGCATGTACCAGATTTTATACTTATTCTTTTTGCCATGTTTCTTCGGTAGAGTATGAAAACCAGATTTTTCATTAATTTTCAACGAAGACCACCGCAAATCAAGGAAATTCGAGTTCCTTAAACTCGACACTTATTCACTGGGATGATTTTTATGTATTAATTCTTTAGTAATAATGATAAGAAAGAAAAGGATGAAAACATATGTGAGGATTTACTTCTGCTCCTAATCCTCATTGTTAATGTACTTAGTTGAAAGAGGCTGTTTGCTGTTACAATGGAATTATGATTATTTGGTATAATGTGGCATTGATAAGAAATTGGACTTAAAAATTAGTTGCTAGTATCAGTTGACCATTCAGTGATAGAACGTACCTTCTTCTTCTTAAATATGCCGGCTTTCGATTTTTATGTAGACATGCTCCTAATTTTTGGAGCATGTCGGAGGAATTCCAGCGCCGCAGCACGTCTTTACACTCAGCGATTTCCCAATAGACCACACCCTTCAAGAAAGCTCTTCCCGAGACTTGAGCAAAAATTAAGAACAGCAGGTTCATTATTTTGCGCAAGGAAGGGAAGGAAAATGCGAGGACCTGCGATGACCGAAGAGAACACAATAAATGTCCTTACAGCAATGGCAGTTAATCCCCATGTCAGCTGCAGGGACATTGCTAGGGACTCAGCTATGAGTAAGTCCTCGGTGGGAAGGATTGCAAAACAAAATAAAATGTTGCCATTCCATATGAACCCGCACCAAAAACAATTACCTGAGGATTGCAATAAGAGATTACGCTTCTGCCATTGGATGCAACAAGCCTTACCAGAAAATAGGAATTTTTACAGACATATTCTATGGACTGACGAATCCACATTCGGCAGCGATGGAAGCATTAATAAACACAATTGTCATTGCTGGGCGGAAGAAAATCCTCACTGGTCGACGGAAGTTGATCACCAGCATAGGTTCTCGGTAAATGTATGGTGCGGGATTTTCGGACAATACGTAATTGGCCCTCATTTCTTTCAAGAGAGACTTACAGGAGAAGTTTTTTGTAATTTTTTGACAAATACTCTACCCACATTATTGGAAGATATTCCACTGCAACAGCGATGTAACATGTACATACAACTTGACGGTTGTCCCACACATTTTTCTTTGATAGTACGGGAAAAACTTCGTCAGTTATTTCCAGGTATTACATGCAACTTTTATAAAATTGTGAAGTATTATTTAAATTTATTATTATTATTTACATTTATTGTTATTATTATTTAAATTTATTTATGATCTAATTCAATTTTATTGCTAATTTCGGTACTTTCCTCCCTTCTCCCACAGATCGCTTTATAGGTCGTGGGATGGGGCCAGAATGGCCGCATAGATCACCTGATTTGACGGTCATGGACTACTATCTGTGGGGTAGATTAAAAGCCCTGGTGTACCATCAAAGGCCCTAAAATAAAGAGGACAACTCGGTCAGTTGCACAATTAAAAATAGATGAGATTTTAAATGCTCAGGATGATTTCCCGAAGAGACTTGTGTAATGTATTAATGTTGAATGTGGACATTTTGAACATTTAAAATGATTTTCGCCATATTTAGTGAAGTTAATATTTTTTTAAACAATGTAACTTTCTTTGGAAACTGATTACTTTTTTTTTAAAACAAAGGGAAATTTGTTTTTTAGTTTGTCGTTTAATGTAATAATAATTTCATATGAATAGAGAAATTTATTCTGTTCTGTTTTATAATAATTTGTATTTACTTTTTTTTTGATAAAGTAAATAAGTACATACTTTTTTTTATTGTTTATGACAGCTATTTTTTAGCGCGGTTCCTCCCTCCCCCATAGGGAGGAACCCCACTTATAAGGTTGATCTCATGACGCAATCCGGAAGTGCCGACTAGAAAATTTTGCGTTTCAGAACCCATAGAGACCGAAAATGATAGTGGTTAAAATTTGTATGTATATATATATATATATATATATTATATATATTATATATATTATATATATTATATATATATATATTATATATATTATATATTATATATATATATATATATATATATATATATATATATATATATATATTTGTCTGTTCGCTCTGTAGCTCCCAGACGAATGGTCCGAATTTGATGAAATTTGGTACAAAAATCTTTCGTCTAATTTGAAAGGTCAAGTTCGTTATCCAGCAAAACCCGCCTACTGGAAGATGGCGTTTGGGGCGAAATTCGCGCAAAAAAAATCGTAACGCTTACGTTTTTGAGTTCAAGCTTGTAAGTACTCGTTTTATATGCTTCTTGGGCTAGGAAAACGAATGAAACCATTTTCAAGGCGATAGATTTAACCGTTTTCGAGAAAATTGGAAAAATAGTTTTTAAATACCATTTTTGGTTTGGGTACTTAGAATCATGGGATTCAGTTAAAACATTTTCTGCATGTTCTACTTTCATTAAAACAAATATGTTGAAATTTTGGTTACGTTTGGAGTTAAGGAAGGGTTAGAATAAAATATTTTATTAAAAGACATAAAAAGTTTTGGTAACTTTGTATACTTTCCTTAATATCTCGAAAAAGGTTGAGAATCTTGGTAAACGGAAGAATACCATTAGAAAGCTTATTAAATGCTCTACAAAAAAGGTTCTAATGAATGTTTTGATAAGGCGATGTCAATCGGAGAAATAAGAGCTTAAAACTTTAAAGTAATTGATTTCGCTTATTCGAACTGTTCTTTTTGTCTGTTTTTTATTCCTTGTTATTTTTTAATTGCTTATAGTTGGATAATGTATTTGAAAATAAAACAGGTTAAGAAAAATAAGAAAAACAATTTATTGTTAGAAATATTGATTTCCAAGATTCCAAGACCTTGTCACTAGCGGGACAGTTTCTAGTGTTAACCGACCTTTCCAGGTAAGATCGTAAATCATGACCTTTCAAGACTTTACTACACACAGGAATGGCGTTAGTGACCTTAAGGTTTGACACGCCATTATAATAATTAATTTTAAAAAAAAGACTGGTGGAACCAAAATAATAACTGCTTCTATTTTAATCTTTCCAAATTAGACTAGGGATAAGAACGGAACCGCGCTAAGATGATGCAGTTCCTGCGAGACGGACTTTTTTTTCTATTCATATCGATTTTCTGAATTGTTATTTTTTAAAACTTTTAAGGTATATTTTTCATTCATAATATCCCGTTAAATATTCAATCTAAAACTTTGATCTTGGTATCATCTGAAAGGAAATTTAATAGGCTACAACGTGTGTATAGAGGTGTTTTTACGTACAAGAATTGGTTTCAGTGATAAATAGGAATTTGTCTACAAAAGGGCGATATTTTTAAGTTTTTTGCGTTTTACGCGCAAATGGTGCGTCGGATCAAAAGATTTCTTGGAATAAATTAGTCTTAAAATTAAATTTTCTATCAGAATTCGTCATAAAATATACCTGTTGCCATTGGAAACTCACGAGTTAGATACGCTGGAGAAAAACTGAAGAATGTTACAAAGTCAACTAAACCTTCAAAAGAAACCTCATGCAACATAACTATGACCTACCAAGTTTCATTTAGAAATTCCAACAACTCTAGGAGAAAAAGGGGGTGGACACATATGCTGGGACACCCTGTATAATACCTATATAATACTAAATGATTATAATCGTTCAAATTAAGTATTATTGAAACGAATTTATTCATTGATTATTTCATTCATCCATTCTTTTATTCTATGAATAAGAGGATTGGATCATTATTCAATAAATTTCATATTCAATAATCATTAAAGAAACATTTCTTGTATGTGTACAGAAATTAAGAGAATAGGTCTATTAGAGGCAGAGGTTTACTCCAGAACCAGACTCCAAACTAATGAATATGTGCATCTTTGGGGTGTATTTTTTTTTACATCAGTAAAAAAGTAATAACTAAAATTAGGAATTTTTCGGAATTAGCATTTTAGATTATTAATTTATTCGATTGAAAAAAAAATGAAAATAAATAAACAATAGCACATAAACCAGTTAACAAAATACAGCATGTATATGATGACCTTAATGATAAGGTAAATATTAAAAAGAAAACTGATCTGGTGTACCAATTGGGGTGTCTAAATTGCCCAACTGTATATATAGGGGAAACTGAGCAGTACATACAGGATAGGTTAAAAGAACACCATTATGACGTAAAGAATAAGGTACAAAATCCAAAGAAAACTGCCTTTAAGATAGCAAAAAAAGAATATGGTGGAATTTTGTGGTCACATGGACTGTATTGTAGCCTAAATAATAAAAAATTGTAAGTTTTTTTAGTTATAGAATATGTAAAAGCTTATCAATGAGGATAATTCGAATGTAACTAATTTTTAAAGGTAGGAGCTGCGATATTACAATGATGACCCCTTTAAAAACAGGGTGAATGATTTGTGAACAGGTTATTTGAAGGTAATATTAGCTTTAAAGATAATTTTAAGAAATATAATTGGGGGGTTATTATTGTAATTACATAGCAAAAATATGGGTGAATTTTTATTAAAATTTAATGCAATGTAATTTGTTTTCTTTTAGTTTTATGAGGATGGCGCTGAGGCCGAAACTTTAAAAATGTAAAAAAGAAAAATAATAAGCAATAAATAAAGATGGTTGATATGAAGATCGTATGCAATTAAGAAAGTAAATAATTGAAACCTCAGAAATTTCCTGTGAAAATCATTAACATGGCAATAAATAAACAGTTTTTACTAATGTATGATTCCTCAGAAATGTGGAGTGAACTGAGCACCTTACTGAAAAATGTGCATACTCTTTGCAGATTTCGAAATGTTTTGAATATAAGTTTTTGAAACACAAACGATTTTTTAATTCTTCTTCCACACTGACATTTTAAGATGTTCTGGTATATTATAATTATCAGAATTCTGTCTAGCTAATGCATTACCAAGCAGAGATAAACCTCTCGGATAACATGACACCGTTTAAGCCCCGTGTAATTAATTACTTCGCATGGAAAGAAAAATGAACTCAACTGAAGGATACATCCTGGAAATCCATATATTATCATGAAACTGAAGAAAAACATTTATTAGTTTCCTCTTTCTTCTTCCTACCGGAAGAAACATTTATCAGGTAATGTACTTTGTTATCAAGTAATGTTTTTGCCTGAACAGTTGGTCGATGTTCTTGTTCATGTATTTACTAAATAAAGTGAAAAAGTCCGTCACGCAGGAGCTGCATACCTAAGCACTTTCCTCAGAATTTGGGTAGTGTAGACTGCTTTCCAGAACAATTTGCTTAAAATATCCTACATAAATAAAATAAAAACATGAATAGATCTCTTTTAATTTTGTAATGAGTAACTGATCAATTATTTATTTGCTACTACGTAATAAATACAAAAAAACCTCATGTTATCGTATTTTGATCTAACGCAGGAACAGGATGTAGTCCCTCTAGTGGTAGAAAGCGCTCCTTGCGGCGGCTTTGTGAACCTACGTCTGGCGGGCTTTTCTATTGAAATATATAACAGAGTAAACCCCCCCCCCCTTTCCGATTGACCGATTCAGCTCATTTTTACAACACTTCTTTCTCATGAGTTACCCACGACGTATACCGCGTTTCGTTTCAATACAGCAGTTTCGTTACAATACCGGTATGAGTATATTAGTAATTTGAGTCCGGAGTAACCCCCCCCCCTAATGAACCGATTTAGTTTACTTTTACAACACATATTTACCTGTAGATTACCACTACGAATACCGAGTTTCGTCGAAATATACCAAAAATCACGGCTGGTAGTGGGGCGAGTTGGTATTGTGGGTCCGGAGTAAACCCCCCTCCTAATGAACTGATTTAGTTTATTTTTACAACACATATTTACCTGTGGATTACCAATACGAATGCCAAGTTTCGTTGAAATATAACAAATATTACGGCTGACATGGTCAAATTAGTGTTTTGGGTTCGGGGTAAACCCCCCCTTCCGGTGGACCGACTTTGGTGGTTAACGAACTCGTTCAATCGTTTGCTAATTGAATGCTATACACCAAGTTTCGTGACGAAAAAACAAAAACTCTGGCCGCTATCGTGTTAACAGACAGACACACACACAAATATATATATATATATATATATATATATATATATATATATATATATATATATATATATATATATAGATATATAGATATAGATATAAATAAATTTTAACGGGGGTCATTTTCGGTGTCTACTAGGTAGGATCGATAAAGATTTGAAGAAATTTTTCAAAACTTCCGTCACGAGTCCAACCTCAATAGCTACTTTCCTTCGGAGGAAAGAGCTAAAAGATTTTCATACAATCCTCATGATTTGAAATTCATTTCACATTCAATGAGGCTAACCTTTATTAATCTTTAATTACCACGATTTCTCAACTATTTACGAAATATATGAAAAGGGCAAAAATCCAATTCTTTGTTAATAAATTATTTTCTTTTAATACTATACGTTTTCAAACGAAGCGAAAAAAAAAATCGAAGCAAGCGGGGAACGACATGAGAAGTGCAGATAATTGAAGGTTTCTCTCAAAAGTGACAGAATGACCTTTATTCATAGGCTGTTCTCGTACTATTTGAGAATCAAAAGGATTAGACTCTTCATTTTCTTAACAAAATATTCCTGGATTTCAGAAAGCACACAATTTTTATGTCTCCCCAACGGAATTCTTTTCCATCATCGAAACCGGTAGTATTTTATATAATTAAAAACTTAAATTATTCTTTCTTGACAATCATTTTTGTATCTCAAGAAACTCGAGAAATCAATCTTCATATTGAGAAGGAATCAGTGACAAAACTTCCTAAAGTTAATAAAATGCCATAAATGATTCTATATTTGTACAATAACTGTTCCTGCAATATTTAAATTTGATAGTTTAAACCTGGGATTCCAATAATACAAGTAAACCTGCCCAGCCAATGATTTATCCTATTCTACCTGAGTTGTCCTGTGTTATTACTGGGTCCAGGAGATTCACACCCAGACTTGCCTGGGCAGCTCTTTTCTTATACTCCATTTATCTCCGGACCACTTCTTCAAACTGTCTTCAGCAGCTGGGCTATTACCTACATATCAGCTCCCAGGTCTCCTCACAATGCTTTCTCTGCAGGTACAACAAGGAGCATTTTTTTCCTGACTAGCTGAAAGCGTAAATGAGTTTTTTTGTTTATAAAAGCACCACAATAACGGCCCACAGCTCATTCGTGTCCCATAAAAGCTAATAAGAAAACCGTGTGAGCATGTTTCCAAGTAATGCTTATATTTAGTGGTATTTGGAAATCTGACAATTGAACGAAATCTATACATTTGACAAATCTAGTATCGTTTTCTCACACTGAGGTGATCCATTCGGAATTTAATCCTGAACCTTTTCTTTTCTAGGAAACATTTAAAACTTTTTAAAATGTCCAACTCTACATACTAAAGATTTTCAGTCAATTCTAGTCGGCCTAAAAACATTCCCATTCGCCCGAACCAAAAAATTATTATTTTTTCGGATTGAGTTTTTTTACTCTCGCTTAATTACATTTATAAAACACACCCAATACTGATTAAAATTTTGGACCAAATAAAACTACAAGAACATAACATATACGTTGTAAGATTTTTGCTACCTGCACAAATAAATTTATCTGAATACACAGGCACAAAATGGGGAAGCCAAAAATGCAACAAAATATTACACTGGGACGTAGAACGTTTTAAATTATAATATATTTGTAAACTAACTGACAACTATATTACATCTTAATCGAATGGCAAGAAGAGAGGAGGTGATTACGAGGCTTAGAATTGGTCGTTCACTACATACTCATTCACATATAATGACGAGACGTGGGCAGAATTTCTAACATGCAACTATCAATTTAACACATACTGACAGGACAGGGACTACTTTAACAGTCCATATGACTGACTGAAGGTAGCCCACACTTTGGAAAGATATTAGAACATTTTCTGAATACTTTTTTATATAACAAATTATAAAAACTTTCACAAACAGAAATTTTGAATACATGTATATGTGCGCGTATTGAATACATGTATGTCTTCATATTGTTGCTGAAAAAAGTAAAAACAATATTTTTTTCCAAATAAGATTAATTGTATAATAATTATTTCAATCGTGTAATTGGATTTATCTAATAATTGAGTTAGGCGAATCGCCGATGATGCGAATGCCCATAATGTTTTGATAAATGTGGACTATGAGAAGACATGCAAGGTTTGCGAGTTACCGATAAAAAACTGGTATTTCCCACTCTTCTCAAAAAGGCTCAAGATATAATGTGGAAAAAGGTTTAATTAGATTCGCTACGTCGAAATACCTATAAAAAGTATCTAGAAATCTTTTAGCCCTTTCATTATCAAATTTGATAAAGAAATATTGTGTATATTCCATTTTAGAAGCGTTGGACTTTATTCATTGCCATTACATTAATTTAGTTTTTAAAGACCCTTAGGATCTTCTCGGTAGGATGAGGTAGGAGATGAAATGGATTCGGATGAGTTGGCAAATTGGAATAAAAGATTGTAAATGAAGTATCAATAATTAACTAGTAAATCGGCGCTAATGGCCCAGATGTTGATGTACAGTAAAAAGATAAAATCAAAATAAATTAACTAGTTAAGGCTCTAATGTTTATTTATTTTAGGAGCTTCGCGACTAGGCTATTTTCTCCTTCAATTTTACCATTACAGTATGAAAAAATAAAGTGTTGGAAATTACATGAAAATAACTTCCTGAACATTAAAGTAAATAAAAAATAAAAAGATAATTAATAAAACAAAATTAATTTCAGAACATTAAACCAAAAAGTATAAATTATTGATAACACTTCGTACAGCTGAGCGGTATGATCTTGATAAGGAGAATAGAAACACTATTTTTAAGCATTTTTTGTTCTTTCAATTTATTCCATTTTATTAGGCTCTAATGACTGCACATTTTGTGCGCCAACAAACCCCAACTTACTATTACAACTAAAACAATTATAACTCAGAGATGAAGAAAAGGAGTTTACCTTTAGATATCAATTAATTACTTTTGTTGATTTTTGTTTCTTTCTTTTTTTGGGAAGTGTATCATTACGAAGCTGTATTGATTAAACAGATCTGCCATTATAAATATTAATTATCTATATGGAGGAAAATCACCACTTCCAATGTTTGTAGAAGCTGTGTTTGAAGGGGTAGCTATGATAGCCGGGATGATGGGGGAGGGAGTGGTCCAACTCTTAATGAGACGTCCAGATGATGAAGAGGATAAATCAACCCGCATTCCCCAAATCTACTCATTCAAGCAAAAGCGATATTTGGAATAGATCGAATTTGCTCGAGGATCACTTTAAATAATAAAAATGAATGAAAATGATAAGAGGAAATATCCTAATTAATAATTAAACAAAAATAGCTTAAGAAGAGAGCACAATTTAAAAAAATACAATGGAATTAATATTAATATATTTTAATTCAATGCTTTAACTAAGATTCAACCCTTTTTGTATTTACATTTCACAAAGGAGTAGGCGAGAGAATGTAAAAACCTTCTTCGCACAAACGTAACTTTTCTATTGTTTCAACTTGAAGCTTCTTTACTTGATTTATAGTTCTTACATATTTAGTTTTTTTGTCGACTGAATAAAACCAATGAACTAAAGTAGTCAATCTAATAATGTTCTTAACAAAACGATTTTCTGCTTCCGTAGCTTTCATGTTCACAATTACAGCCCTTTTTTTGTATTTGTAGTCAAGTTATCGAGCCGACAGAAGGGATAAGGTTGTATTGGCTCAGGTTAGGATTGACCATTAAAGGCTTACAGATCAGTACCTAATGACAAGACAGAAGAATGGTTTATGTGAAATTTGTGATAATGAATTGACATTAATACATATGCTTACAGGCTGCATAAGACGGAATTACTTGAAAATCCCACACAACACATCAAACTTCTTCCTGAAGTATGCAAGTATTTTTTTATGGCATTTCAATGCTCCAGGACTATAATACAATTCCTTCGTAAAGCGGATTATCTTTTGTAGTTATAATCTTTAAAGATTTTTTGCTTAAATATACTCACATACAAATTAATACTATAATATAACAAAATTCTTCGAATGATTAAATCTTGTCAATTGGTGAATTGCAAATTCACTGTAGCTGCATATTGGAGGGGTTGGTAGCCTGTTTTAGACAGTACCTACATATAAACAACGAATAGATTAGACGATGGTCTTATGAAGGTCTTACATCAGTTTAATGAATTCCCATTTTTACATAAAGTTAAAATTAATTTTAATTATTTTTATTAGAAAAATACTTTTATGTAAATCCTAAATGAATGAATACCTTTCTCATAATATGAGAAGATTATATTATAATCTTCTACTATATATTTGTCAAATACCACTCACTCACTGACTCACTCACTCACTGACTCACTCACTCACTGACTGGCCTATCATCGCCCAGCCCAAACCACTCGACAGAAAATTTTGAAATTTTGCATGGACACTCCCTATATAACGTAGGCACTCACTAAGAAAGGATTTTTTGATATTCGAATTTTTAAGTATTTTTAGGGGGGTTTAAAGTTTTAGTTGGTTAGAGCAGTCAAGCCAAGGCAGCATGTGTTCCTAGAAACAGAACAGCTGTTACCGTACATTATCTATTTCATAGTACTATTAGCACTTTCCTCCGAAGGAAAGTAGCTATTGAGGTTGCACTCATGACGGAATTTTTGGAAAATTTCTTCGAATCTTTATCGATCCTACCTAGTAGACACCGAAAATGACCCCAGTTAAAATGTGTGTGTGTATATATATATATATATATATATATATATATATATATATATATATATATATATATATATGTATATAACGGAGACCCAATGGCCGTGAGGGTTAAGGCGTGAGCACTTAACACTCTGAGCCAAAGGTCGTGGGTTCGATTCCCACTAGGGGTGGTGGCTTTTCTTTAGAAAAAAGAAAAGGCATCAGCCCTATCCTGGCTAGAAAAGGGTGGTAACCTATAGATAACCCGTCCTAAAATTCCTAGTTAATAATAAATGGACGTTAAAATTTAAATAATATATATATATAGTTATATATATATATATATATATATATATATATATATATATATATATATATATTATTTTTGAGGTTTCTTCGCTGGGGAGAATTATTTGTGTTAATACGGCATTCTCCAGCGGTCGATTTATTTGCGTAATATTTCGCAGAAATCACATTCTGCTTCTTCAGACGGTCCATGGCTTTAAATTTTTTGTATACTTGTTATTTTTTAATAACCTATATACTCGATTGATCATATTGCCATATGGCAAGTTTCAGATGTGCATTGTTGTACCGAGGCCTGTTGACATAGAGTAGAGCCGATGGGACTGCTTTGAGACTGTTCTACGTCTTGCTTCTTTGCGCTTGCTTGTATATTCCCACCCGATTTTCCTTCAATAGTTCTGAGAACGGGTTTCCATGTAGGATGTAGAATGACACCTTCATCTCTGTTCAGAGTCTTTGGTTGCTTGAATATTTCGACAGCCTCTCTTACTAGTCTTCTTTGACGATTGTCTTCTTTGGCTAGGACTCTGGCTTCGTCAAAAAGCATTTGCCCGGGACATTCTTCACCATGTCTTGTAACGGCAGACGTTTTTGTGCGTCTCAGGCGGTAGTCAGCGCAATGTTGACCTATTCTAGTGGCTATTTTCTTCCCCGTCTGTCCTACGTAGACTGTCCCACATTCGCAAGGGAGAAGATAAACGCCTTTGTCTTGCAGTCTCTGTTTATCTTTTGCCGATCCTAGCCAGTCGCCTATTTTATCCAAAGGTCGAAAAGCGACGTCTACTCCTCGACTTATGAACAGTCTGCCTATCTTCTCACTTATCCCTCGGACGTATGGCAGCGATACTCTGTGACCCAGTTCTTCATTTTGTGTCTCAACAATTTCTTTTTGTTTTATCTTTTTAATACGACTGACTGCTCTATCTTCTTCCCTTATTGCATAGCCGTTAGACTTGAGGTCGTTCTTGAGGAAAGCGAGTTCTTTATCCAGGTAGGCTTCGTTGCTACATAATTCGAAAGCCCTGTGAGTCAGAGTCTGCACAACTCCTCTCTTCTGCGCTGGGTGGTGGTGGGATTCAGCATGCAGATATCGTCCGGTAGATGTAGGTTTCCTGTAGACTGTATGTCCCAATCCGCCGCCTGGTTCCTTGATGATCAGAAGATCCAAAAATGGAAGCTTTCCATCCTTCTCTTCTTCCATTGTAAAATTGATTGATGGGTGGGAAGCATTCAGAAAGCTTAGGAACTTTTTTAATTCTTCAGGACCATGCTGCCAGACTACTAATACGTCGTCTACGTATCTGAGCCACAATTTCGGCTTGAGAGTTGCCGTATTTATCGCTTGCTTCTCAAATTCCTCCATAAAGATGTCTGCTACCACTGGTGATAGAGGGCTCCCCATCGCCACTCCATCCTTTTGTTTGTAGATAACATCTTTATATTGGAAAAAACAAGACGTGAGGCATATCTCTGCGAGCTTCATCATCTTACCTTGGAGCAGACTCTTTTCACGGATAATGGCAAGTGAGTCCGTAACTGGTAGATTTGTGAATAAGGCCTCAACATCAAAGCTCACCAAGACATCACCTTCCTCTATTTTGACTTTGTTAAGGATCTCCACTAGGTGGCTTGAGTTCTTTACAGCTGAAAAAGAGTTTCCAACCGTGGGTTTTAATAGCCTTGCCAAGACCTTACTGGTTCGATAGGTGGGAGCCCCAATCATGGATACGATAGGCCTCAATGGGACACCTTCTTTGTGGATCTTGGGGAGTCCATAGATACGGGGGATCCTTGAATCATCAGGAGTCATCTCGTTCAGCAATTTCTTTTCAATACCACCACTCTTCAAAATTTTAAGGATATTATTTTCCGTGATGCGAGTAGGGTCCTTTATCCCACAGTCGTAAGTCTTCGGGTCTAAAAGGATTTGCATTTTATCATCGTATTCTTTTCGACTCAGGATGACTGTAGCGTTACCCTTGTCAGCCCTAGTGATGATCACATCATCTTTTTTCCTTAAGTCGAGTAAGGCTCTCCTCTGAGCGAATGTAATATTCGTTTTAGGTGGCCGTGCTCTTTTGATGATGTGTGCAGCTTCCAATCTAATTTCGTCGGCTGTGTCATTATTTACATAAGAGAGGGCTGTCTCTACGCTGGTGACTAGATCTTCGACTGGAATTCGCTTAGGTGTCACAGCAAAGTTCAGACCTCGTTTTAGTAATTCTATAGTCGCTGCGGAAAGATCTATGCCGGCAAGGTTAATAATGCGTCTATCGTCATTGTATTGAGTAGTTTGGTGTTCCCTCGAATCGCTGGTATTTGCCTGAGAGGCTCTTTCGTAGGTCATCACATGTCCATTGCAACGGGAGGCGTCTTTTATTGTGGCCTTAGAATTGTTCTTAGTTATTATTCTTCTTAGTGGATCCTGAGTGAGTTTCAGCCACTTCTTTTCCTTCCTTTTTGAATTGAGGGCCGATATTCGGCTGGCTTGACTACAATATATATATATGTATATGTATATATATATATATATATATATATATATATATATACATATATATCGTTAACCAACAAAATCGGTCTATCCGGGGGGGGGGGGGGGTTACTCCGGAGCCAAAGTAGTTATTTGTCAATACAAGCCATAATTTTTGTTATATTTCAACGAAACTCGGTATTTGTTGTGGTCAACTGAAGCGAAAAAATTGTTGTAAAAATAAACTAAATCGGTTGACTAGGAAGGAGGGTTTACTCCGGACAAAAATTACTATTTTCCTTGTACCGGTCATAATTTCTGATGTATAGTCACGAAACTCTTTATACGTCCTGGCTATCTAATAAGAAATAAGTGTTGTGAAAATGAACTGAATCGGTCTATTGGAAGGGGGGTTGTTACTTTGTACTATGTTTGAATTGAATTCTCCCGCCAAACGTAGGTTCGCGAAACTCATCAAGATCAATAGATTAATATGTGAAGCTTTGTGTATTTATTACGTAGTGTACTACCACGCATACACAAAACTCTGGAGGGAAATTAATTTAAAAAAAATAATTGAAACAGCTGCTCATAAAAGCAAAAGAGCAGAACAATTTATTTTATTTATCTATATAGGTTATTTTAAACAAATTATTTAGGAATGCACTCGACCCTACCCAATTCTGAGGAAAGTGCTTAGTTATGCAGCTCCTGCGTGATGGACTTTTTTTAATTGGGGTTAATTTCCACTATGATGGCAGTCCTTTAATTACTAGAAATAAAATGTGATTTTGTCCCTCGTAGAGTTTACGCCTCTGGTACAAAAATCTTTCTTCCCATTTAAAAGGTCAAGCTCATTAACCAGTTGAATCCGTTTACTGGAACATGGTTTTTGGAGCGAAATTTGTGCGAAAGATTCCTTAACGTAGAAAAACGAATGAAACCATTTTTTAAGCGATTTCTGTAGCCATTTACCAGAAAAATTGATAGACATACTTTTCAATACTAATTTTCTGTTTGGGTATTCAGAAACGAAGTATAAGGGAAAAAAATTGTATGAATGGTGATACAATGTTTTCGGATCTCAGTAGATTTTCTAAAATATCTCGAAAACGGTTGGGAACTCGTAGTAAGTGGAAGGTGGCTATTCGAAAGGTTACTAAATTCTCTACAATAAGATTCTGACGATGCACCGTTAAAAAAAATAAAATAAAAAATAAAATAAATAAAAATAAAATAAGATTCTGATGTATGTTCGGTGGGGCGATGTCAATCGAAGAGATGTGCTTAAAACTTTAAATTTGTTAGTGCTTTTCAACGTGTATTTGTCTCTGTTTACCTAACTTTTTGAGCGGTTGTTGTAATTTTTTTTTTTTTTTTTTTTTTTTTTTTTTTTTATTCTCCGACGGAAACAAGCACGGTTATTTCCACATGGTGTTTCCTGGGTAACTTTAAAGTCCGTGCATAATAAGCAGTACCAAATTACGTAGTAGTGTTAATTTTGATCATACCTTATTTAACTCAATATAAAAAATACTTATCGGCCGTGGTGAAGCACGGGTATTCAGCTAGTATAATATTAGACTTACCTTAGTGTGTTTATCGTTCACGAGACGTAAAACACACACACACATATATATATATATATATATATATATATATATATATATATATACATAAAATGTTTATATGTTATATTTCATACGCTTCCGTTTTATATTTCGTTAATCAAGTCGTTTATTTTTTGTTTTCATGGGTGAGGATATTTCTATTATTTTTTTATGTAACTGTAATAAGAATTAGTAATTAGGAATGATACATCCTACAAAACGATTACTCCCAATTTCTGAAGGAATTCAGGAAATTATTTCCTTTGAATATGTTTGTTCACAAATTGTAATTTTTGAAAACATTTATTTCAAATGCGAGTTATTTGGGAAGTATTGAAAACTCCTCGGCTCTTGTGTCTCCTAATACAGATCAAAGAAGAAGGGAACGTGGGCGTTTTAGGTCATATTCTAAGAATGAAGAAATATATGTCTCTTTCTTTCGTCAAGGCAATAAAACAGGAGGCCATTTTGAAAATATGGCTATATGATGAGTTTTCAGACTGCGTCAAAGATATTTCTTGAATAATATTTTTATTGGACTCAGATAAGGTGTAACGCTACAAGGACGAAATTATTTCTGGGAATATCTCTACTTGTAACCAACCACCCTATAGCTTTTAAAATCAATGCGAATATTTATAAACATATTGCAACTTAATGAATAATATAATATTTTTTTATAAATGTAAATGATACAAATTTTAAAAACTATTAAAACAGGTGTACTAGGGAAGAGAGTCGTTTAGACTGGAATGCTCTTGTAAAAATCAATTTGCAAAAAAAGTCCGACTCGCAGGAACTGCGTCATCTTAGCGCGGTTCCAGTTTTTTTTTTGTTTTTTTTTTACGGCACATCTACATCTAGGTCATTAGCGCCGACATCCAGGGTGCAGCGAGGAATTTAACCAGCGAGCAGTGGGATGATAAAATTCCTGCCGGAGGTTGGGAATCGAACCCACCATCTCCCGCTTATGAATCCAAGGCGCTAGCCATTAGACCACGGGAGACCCCGGTTCCTGTTCATATCCCTATTCTCATTTGAAAAGCATAGAATAGAAACAGATAATATTTTCCTCGGCCTTTGTTCAAAGGGTTTTATGGCTGGCTATACCTGGGGTCAGGTCCGCAAGACCCTAGAATCCTCTTCTACCGATACTTCATTTCATACGTTTCAATGAATTGGAAAATATCAAATATTTTCACACATTCCTGTGTTCTTTTACTATAGTAATAATTCTACAGATAAAATCAATTAAAAAATAAAATAAAAAAACCAACAGCATAAAGGCAATTGAAAATATTCAAAAGACGTCAACGAATCTTTTTCTCTTGGCAAGCTATATTTCTAACAATGAATTGTTTTTCTTATTTTGCCTAATCTGTTTTATTGTAAAATACATTATCCAACTATAAGCAATTAAAAAATAACAAGGAATAAAAACAGACAAAAAGAACAGTTCGAATAAGCAAAATCAATTACTTTAATGTTTTAAGCACTTATTTCTCAGATTGACATCGCCTAATCAAAACTTTCATCAGAACCTTTTTTGTAGAGCATTTAGTAAGCTTTCTAATGGTATTCTTTCGTTTACCAAATTCTTAACCTTTTTTGAGATATTAAGGAAAATATACAAAGTTACCAAAACTTTTTATATCTGTTAATAAAATATTTTATTCTAACCCTTCCTTAACTCCAAACGTAACCAAAATTTCAACATATTAGTTTTAATGAAAGTAGAACATGCAGAAAATGTTTCAACTGAATCCCATGATTCTAAGTACCCAAACCAAAAACGGTATTCAAAAACTATTTTTCCAATTTTCTTGAAAACGGTTAAAGCTATCGCCTTGAAAATGGTTTCATTCGTTTTCCTAGCCCAAGAAGCCTATAAAAAGAGTACTTACAAGCTTATGAACTCAAAAACGTAAGCGTTACGATTTTTTCTGCGCGAATTTCGCCCCAAACTCCATCTTCCAGTGGGCGGATTTTGCTGGTTAACGAACTTGACCTTTCATATTGGACGACTGATTTTTGTACCAAATTTCATCAAAATCGGACCATTCGTCTTCGAGCTAGAGAGCGAACAGACAAATATATATATATATATATATATATATATATATATATATATATATATATATAAATATATACATATATATATATATATATATATATATATACAAATTTGAACCACCGTTATTTTCGGTCTCTAGGGGTTCTGAAACGCGAAATTTTCTTGTCGGCACTTCCGGATTGTTTCATTGTATCAACCTTATAAGCGGGGTTCCTCCCTATGGGGGAGGGAGGAACCGCGCTAAAAAAAAAAGTTATAAAAAAAAAATTGGTTCGAGTAATAATAATAATAACCATTAACTGGCCTACCCCGTGTGCTAGTGGCTATTGCCTTGGATGCTTAAGAGGGAGACGCCTGTTCGACTCCCGGCTGCAGAAAGTTGTTTTTTAAATTTTTATTTCAGGGTCTGTTGAAAAATTCTCTCCTCCACCATGGATGTTCCGGAATGGTGACAACCTATAGATAGCCTGGGGCTAATGGCCTAGATGTCAATGTGTTGTAAAAAAAAAAAAAAAAAGAAAAAAAAAAGAAAAAAAAAAGAAATTTAAATAAGTCAGTTAAGAAAATAAATGTTTAGTTTAAATGAAATTAAAAATTATGAATGAGTAATATAAACTTTGCAAAATCAGAAAACATAAAATTACATTTATTGACGGAAGAGTTGAACGTTTTCGACATTCACATCTCAAAATCAGACACTCCAATATTAACTAGAAAATATTTTTGTTTTCATTTATGCTTTGAAGAAAATTCTAAATAAATTATTTTTATCTTCTAGCCAATATTTGAAATTTATCTTCCTCTTAGCCATCATTAGCTCAATGATTAATTTAAAAAAAAAAAAAATCAATACTTTTACATAACCGTTGTCTGGGTCTTACAGGAGGGATACAGTAATGTTTATACATTCAACTTGCGTATCAGATTTTTACAATTAATAACAAAATTCTATCCTTCGGGTCATAGATTAGCTTGACACGCGCGCTCACGCATTATATATATACACATGATGAAATTTTAATCAAATGTGGTAGAAAATTACAGTTTTAAGAGGTCAAACATTCTCCGTTTTTTTTTCAAAGCCCCTGAATGCTACTGTATGGCAGAACAGAGTGGAGCAGCTTGTCCCATGTTGGCAAAATCGTATAGTATGTCGCTGTCAGACGCAGTAGAACCATTTCAGCTTACGAAATGCCTTTTAATTGATATTTTTTCAAGCAATACAAACAACATTATTAGTTTATAAATATAACATTGCAGCTAAAATCTCCAGGTATTCTTTCCTTTAGAAATCAAACTAATCAAAGTTTTGTTTTAATAACTATCGAGCTATTTATGTGGCCAACGATTATGAAATTATTACGACACCTTAATGTCGTTATTGTACCTGTTTCATCAAATAGACAAGTATTTTATAAGCGTTTTAAACTGCTGAATGTTTGAACGTTATTGATGATAATGTACAGCTTTTTGTTTAAGCATTAAGTCTAAAATTGTAGAATGCTTAATGAATACTACGTATTCTGTTTACTGTTCTTGTCTGTATTACATCTGTCACAAGTTGACTTGTTTTCGACTCTCATGAGATATTAACTCGCTTAATATTTCTTCATTAACCAAAGAAAGATATGCTATTTATATCCGACCAATTTATAAACTGTTTCCAAAACATATACACTACCAGCTCTTCGGCGGTAATGGCCCAGTAGTCGGTGCGCCGCTATAAAAAAAATAGATATATAAAAAAACATTTTAATGCACGTCGGTCAGGTCCACCTTTTATTAAGTCAAAAATATGTATAAAGATTTATCAATTATTTCTCAAAAACTATAAAGTACAAATTTCTGAAAATGTTAGAAAGATAACGTTCAATTTATACTTTATATTCGTATTATTTATAAAGATTCAGGCTTTAAATTGAATTTTTGATTTTATTTAACACGATTTTAGTAAAGGAGGTCACTATATTATTTCTTTCTCATGAGTATTTAATTTCCCCTAATTACTAAATTGAATTTTTCTGTGAATAGTAATGCGATTATTCAAAAAACTCAATACTTTCTAGATTTATTTATTTAACACTAGGTGAATACCCGTGCTTCACCATGGCCGATAAGTATTTTTTATATTGAGTTAAATAATATGATCAAAATTAACGCTACTACATAATTTTGTCAGCTTATTATTGCACGGACATTAAAGTCACCCAGGAAACACCATGTGGAGGTAACCGTGCTTGTTTCCGTTGGAGAGTAAAGAAAAATAAATAAATAAAATAATACAACAAACGCTTAAAAAGTTAGGTAAAATGAGACAAAAACACGTTGAAAAGCATAAAACTAACAAATTTGAAGTTTTAAGTACTTATCTCTTCGATTGACATCGCCCCACCGAACATTACAACAGAATCTTATTGTAGACAATTTAGTAACCTTTCGAATAGCCGCCTTCCACTTACTATTTTATTTTAGAGAATATACTGAGATCCGAAAACTTTGTATCACCATTCATACATTTTTTTTTCCATATACTTCGTTTCTGAATACCCAAACAGAAAATTAGTTTTGAAAAGTATTTCTATCAATTTTTCTGGTAAATGGCTACAGAACTGGCTTAAAAAATGGTTTCATTCGTTTTCCTACGTTAAGGAATCTTTCGCACAAATTTCGCTCCAAAAACCATGTTCCAGTAAACGGATTCAACTGGTTAATGAACTTGACCTTTTAAATGAGAAGAAAGATTTTTGTACCAAATGTTATCAAAATCGAAACATTTTTGAGCCGATGAGGAACTTCTTAATAATTCAAACCCCCCTAAAAGTAATGAAACATTTTAATATAAAAAAAAACTTTCTTAGCGAGTGTTTACAATCTAAACGTATTGTCCGTGCAAAATTTCGAATTCTTGTGTCAAGTGGTTCGGGATATTATTACCTCGGATGGGCCATCACCAGGGCGTAAACTCTATGAGGGACAAAATCACATTCTATTTCTAGTAATTCAAGGTCTTAATGACTTACACGACATACTGACAGAAGGTAGCCCACACATTAGTACACTACTCAGGTATCTAAAACACACAAAGTTATACTCCAAAATGTAAATAATTAAATTTTATCCCTTTGAATGTATATATTTATTTATGTTTTTTATTCTATATTTTTCTTTCCTTTGTTACAGTTATCATTTATTTCCTTAATTTCTTTCTCATTTACTTATTTGTTGTATTTTTGTTCATGTTTTATTGGTAGGTACTAAGACATATTTCTCAGTTGACTGCTTTTAAAGAGTTTCTTGCCTAAGTTGCGGAACTCTATAATTATATAAATAAATAAATAAATTCAAGGTCTACCATCATAGTGGAAATTAACCTCAATTAAAAATAATACTATGAAATAGATAATATAGGGTAACAGCTGTTCTGTTATCGTCCTTGCAACGCATGCTGCCTAGGCTTGCCTGCTCTAACCAACTAAAACTTTAAACCCCTCTAAAAATACCACATACCAAGTTCCGTGGCGAAAATACAAAAACTCTGGCCTTTGCCTGCAACCTCAATAGCTACTTTTTTTTTTTGGGTTAAATTTAAGGCGTGTCAACCGTTGGGGTCATTAACGCCAGTAGAGTTTAATGGTGTTTAAATAATGATGTTAGCTGTAATTGTCTGTGTTGTAATTACTTTGAAGTAAGTCAGTAGATATAGTCGGTGATGTGATGAAGGAAGGGGAGAGTGAGGGGCCCAGAGAGGCAACCAACGTGGGGAGGCAAAGCAGGCAGACACTAGAAGCCTTCTCATTCTATTGCTTGGCAGCTGTACTTCTGTGTTTGTACATCGGGTTCGCCTGTGAGAAAGTGGACGTGCTTGCTCCGTCCATGCTCTCGCGAATCCCGGGGTCTCATCGATGACCCGAGAGCCTTCCAGTGCCTAACCAACATCACCCCATCACGCAGGGAACCACTCCATTCTCCTCACCCCTGCCTCCCAACACCCACCACCGTCTTAAATTAACTTAAATTGAGTCGTAAATTCTGGCTTGTTTTAAGAAAGTTATTAATTTTTCAATGTTGTCGAGTCTGTCAGTCAGTATTTCGTCAAGTGTTCCGGTTACCCCGGATTGTCTTCTCGCCTCCTCATACATCCTACACTCTGTTAATATATGTTTGACAGTTATAAGAACACCACAGGTTCTACATATCGGCGGCTCATCTCGTGACATATAATAACCATGAGTGAGGCGAGTATGTCCTATCCGGAGTCTAGTGAGGATTACCTCTTCTCGTCTGATTGTTCTATATGAGGTCTGCCAAGGTCTAGTGTCACCTTTCACTTCGCGTAACTTATTTGAAATGGTCTGCCGCCAAGTTATCTCCCAGTGAGCTTTGACCTTTTCTTTGATCCAAGACTTTAAATCATTTTGAGGCACCATTGCGAATTCAGTACCGTGAGTGGTTGCTTCTTTCGCGGCTTTGTCAGCCTGTTCGTTTCCAGCAATATCGCAATGACTTGGTACCCAAACAAGGTTAATAGTATTATTATTTGTGTTATATACATCTATAACCTCTCTTATTTTAATTATTAGAGGATGTCTGGGAAAGGTTTTTGAAATTGCAACTAGGGAGGAAAGCGAATCCGAAAATATAGTAATACCATCCTCAGTTGGCGTAACTATGCACAAGGCCTTGTAAATCGGAAGTAATTCCGCTGAGAAAACCGAACATATAGAATTTAGTTTGTACCTATATGATTGGCCACTGACAACAAATGCCGCACCAACCTCTCCCTGAAGTTTGGATCCGTCAGTGTAGACTTTTGTTGCCAAATCATGTATCTCAGCTATTGTTCTGTATTCTGTGCAAAATAGATTAGGGATTGTATGACTTTTTTTAAATTTTGTAAGGGTAAGGTTTATTTTAGGAGGAATCATTAACCAAGGTTCCTTTGCAGGAATTTCAACTTTGAGGATGGAGGGGACCGTTATATTATAAAAATGTAGGAGTTCGTTAGTTCTATATTTGAAAGGTTTCTTTTTTACATTTCTAAAGACAGGTGTTAACGGAGACTTTAGATAATTATATAAAGGATGATTTGGTAATGAAAGGACAGAACTGTAATAATTTAGCGTCAACAAATCCCTGCGATATCTGAGAGGTGGTTCTCCGCATTCAGCACAGATACTATCCACTGGGCTAGATCTAAAGGCCCCTGTGGCTATCCTTAAGCTTTGCTGGTGTACGCAATCTAGCATTTTCAGGGTACTCTCCGATGCCGAGCCATAGATCATACAACCATAATCAAGTTTAGAACGGACTAAGCTTCGATATAACCTCAACATACTCAGCCGATCTCCACCCCAAGCAGTGTTAGTTAACATTTTAAGTATATTTATAGTTTGTTGACAAGAACTTTTCAGCTGCTTAATATGTTGACGCCAATTTAGATTTCTATCGAAAAGGAGCCCAAGATACTTTACACAATCCGTGTATGTGATAGGATTACCGTTAAGATATAAAGGCGGGGGTTCATTTACTCGCCTAGTGGCAAACATAATACATTCTGTTTTTGTGGGAGAGATGGTAAAGCCTCGATCTCTTAACCAATTGCATAAAGTGTCTATGGCTTCCTGAATAGTGGATCTAAGGATGTCAACGTTTTTATCAGTTGCAAAGAGTTTTAAATCGTCTGCAAACAAACTTGCTGAAATTCCTGGTGGTAATACTCTTATGACTCTACTGAAGGAGAGAATAAATAGCAAAGGGCTTAATACAGACCCCTGGGGGACACCGTTTGCCTGATTATATGTGTCTGAAAACTGCCTTCCGATTCTAATTTTAAATTTTCGATTGTTGAGAAATGTTTGGATAAAATTAAAAACGTGACCAGATATTCCCATTCTGAGCAGTGATTCCATTATTTCCCGCCTCCAAAGACAGTCGAATGCGTTTTGAATATCGACAAAAACTGCTAACAATTTTTCTTTCCGAGCGAAGGCCTCATATACTTTAGATTCAAGAAGAATTAGGTTGTCTCGAGTACTCCTACCTCTTCTAAAACCACTCTGCCATTCCTCAAGAAAGCCTTTACATTCTATATACCAATACATTCGGTTAGAAATAAGCTTTTCCAGCAGTTTACATAAGGAACATGTGAGAAATATTATTCGGTAACTAGATAGATCAACCTGGGGCCTGTTTTTCTTAGGTATTGGAACACCAATTGATTCCTTCCAAATACTCGGAATATATCCTGACATGAATATCTTATTCAAGAAAGATAAAATTTGGAATTTATTATTGCAAGACAGATGTTTTATAAAGCTAATGCATATATTGTCTGGTCCAGGGCTGGTATCTTTCCTGGAGTCAAGAGCATCTCGAAATTCAGAGAAATTGAAAGGGAAGTTCAAAGGATTTAAGGGGTCAAGTTCATTGAGTAGAGGTTCGGAATCTTTGTTTCTTTTTATGGTCTGGAATCCTTGTGAGTAATTTAGATCGGAATAAACTCTTTGAAAATATTCACCAAAACAGTTTGCTATTTCTAAAGGATCGGTAATAGGTATGTTATTGACTTTGATGAAATTTATACTATTATTTTGCCGGTTGCGACCTGTAATTTTTCTTACCGTGTCCCACACTTGAGCTGGCGGAGTGAGGGAGTTTATGTTTGATACAAATTCTTGCCACGACTTTCTTTTAGCACCATTTAAAATCTTTCTCTTATTGCGCCTTGCAGCAAAGAACTCATCCTCGTGTTGAGAGCAAGGGTGACGTAAAAACCTACGTAGTGATCTCTTACAAGCTCTCACAGCATCCCGGCATTCGTCACTCCACCACGGCACGACAACCCTTGTTCTTACGGCTTTAGTTACAGGTATGGAGCTAGCCGCCGCTGATAACAGCCTATCTGTAATCTGTGAATTAATATTATCAACATCAGGATTATCGAGGTCTATATCCGACAGGTCAGCCAACCTTTGGTATTTATCCCAGTCAGCATCCTTAAGTATCCATCTTGGGAAGTTTGGTTGTGACGGGATTCTTTCTAGAATGTTAATAATAATTGGGAAATGATCTGAAGAATATAGTTCCTCGGCTGTACTCCATGAGAGTTTTTCTAGGAGGGAGGGGGTAGCCAAAGAAAGATCGATGTGTGAAAAACTATGATTTTGAGTCGAGTAATGAGTTGGAGAATCATTATTAAGTATAACTAATTGTGAGGAATCGAGAAATGATTCAACAACCCTGCCACGAGAATCGAGAGAGGAAGAGAACCAAAGCGGATTATGACTATTATAGTCGCCAAGTAAGAGGAGAGGTGGAGGTAACTGACGGAGAAGATGTAGTAACTGGGCCTCAGTAAAGGCTACATTAGGAGGCAAGTACAGAGAACAGATAGTGACTTGTATAGGCTTATAGATACGGACAGCTATAGCTTGGAGATCACTGTCTATATCTATAGGAACTGCCGGAATATCATTCCTCGTCAGAATACAGACCCCACCGCTGGCAATGAGGCCACCTAGGTGATCATATCGGAACGTTCTGTAGCCATTTATGTTAAATGTATCAGATTCCTTAAGGCGACTTTCTTGAATGCAGACAGCCAGAGGACATGTCTCTTGTAAAAGGGCAACCATATCAACCTTATGGAAAATAACACCATTCACATTCCACTGTATTATATTATTATCCATCATGATCAAAACAATTAAAAATAATTCCTGTTATTTTGTTAACTAAAATTTTACGACAGTTGCCTGAAAATTGAAAGAAATGTATAATGTTTAATTTTGTACCATATAATGGAGGATCAAAAGTCGGTAAAATAATATTTAAAAAAGAGTAAGAGGATGGCATGTGAGAAATAGGTGTATAAGGAACTATCATATTTTATTAATGTTTTTAATTTTGGGTGGTAACGGTTTGGAATCCGCCCCAGAACCAAAAGATGAGTTAGATCCTAGTGTGGAATTGTTCGAGCCCTGGGATGAAGGTCTCTCCCTTTTGGCACTAGTAGAGGATTTACCCCTACCTGTAGCAGTGCCTCCATCTGTCTGCTTATTAGGTGCTAAAGATTGTTTGGACATTTTTGAATTTTCATATGAGTTTTGGGGTGGCAGGTGAGCCGATGAGATTTTAATTTCACTATTTTCCGTTTGATATTCGTTATTGGTTGAGATTTGATTAATTTTTTCTTCTAAATAATTGATTTTGTTTGTTAAGGTTTCCATGAGGGAAGCCATACGTTGAAATTGTTCCATTACTATCTCTTTCGAGGTAGATGGGGACGGAAAGGTATTAGCTATTTGGGCATATGATGTACAGGGCTCGGTAGGTTGCTGAGTAGGAGGTGCAGGGAAGGGAGAAAACCCAGGACCCAGGAGTCGCTCGGCTTGACTATAGGTCACCTTTTGTGTCACTCTTATTTCTTCTATTTTCGTCTCTTTTTTAAATACTGAGCAAGAAGTAGCCCACGCCGGATGAGGACCGGTACAGTGCTTACATTTAAAAGTTGCACAATTGTTCTTCTCGTCAACGGAAGGGTGATGAAGGCCGCATTTACCGCATATCTCGGTAGGACTACGACAGCTTTTTACACCATGGCGATATTCAAAACACTTATAACACATCAAAGGTCTAATATAAGGTATAACACGGATACTTAGAAAATCATTTTGTATTCTCCGGGGTAGCTCGGTCCTATCGAAGGTTATTATCAGAGAAGGGGTTGCCTTCTTCTCACCGTTTACCGTCTTATAGATTCTTCTTAGATGGACTACATTATGTGGTGCTAATTCTTCTAACAATTCCTCCTCAGAGCAGCTAAGGAGCTCCTCTGCAGTTATTATACCTTTAGAGTAGTTCAAAGACCGGTGTAAGGAAAAATTAATGGGATAGTTTTCATAACTTCGGATATTTTTAAGATTAATATAATCCTTCTCGAGAGAAACCTCCAAAAGAATTATACCAGATCTCAAGAATTTTATTTTTGTCTGGGGGGCATAACTTTTTATAAATCGGGATAATTTAAATGGGCTAAAGCTTTTAAAGTTTTTATTTTCACTGTTTGGGGCTATGCTCATGACAATAAATTTTTTACACCACTTCCCTCGTGGCAATTCAAAATTAAATCCTGGGTCAGGCGGTTTGGGATCTGGAGAATTTGAAACCTCCATGAAACCGCTTGAAATTCAGGGAAAAGGGTAAAGTACAAGTTTAAATCAAAAATACTAGGGAAAATACCCAGTATAAGAGTAAATTAAATGAAAATATAACAAATAAGGCTTAAATTAGTTTGTACTCCCTGGTAAGGTAAGCAGGTAGAGCCAGTCTTAGGCAATTCTTCGGGAATTGGACCCTCACACCTCAACCTGGATATGTTCTCACATCTCGGAAGTCAAACCTAAGACTCTGTGATATTTTTGTTCCAAAATGCTTTGAAAAATCTTCAAAAATCTTAAAAAACTTCAAGAGAATTTTTATAAAGGTTAACTAACACAAGCTTGAACAGCTGATCTGTCAATAGCTACTTTCCTTCGGAGGAAAGTGCTAATAGTACTATGGATAATGTACGGTAACAGCTGTTCTGTTCCTAGGAACACATGCTGCCTTGGCTTGCCTGTTCTAACTAACTAAAACTTTAAACCCCCCTAAAAATACTTAAAAATTCGAATATCAAAAAATCCTTTCTTAGTGAGCGTCTACGTTCTAAAAGGAGTGTCCATGCAAAATTTCAAATTTTTCTGTCCAGTGTTTTGGGCTGGGGGATGATAGGTCAGTGAGTGAGTGAGTGAGTGGTATTTGACAAATATATAGTAGATTTGTTTATAATGAACGCTATTGAGAACTAAATAGATAATTTTTTGGAATAAACCTAACGTAAGTTTTCTTGTACATATCAGTAAACATATAAGTACAAGACGATTTTCACTAATTATATTATACGATGTTAATAATAAAAAAATGTTGTACATTATTAAAATTTACGAAAAAAAAGTTATTTAATAGAGTAGTTATTTAATGGAAAAGTTATTTTGGTATCTTAACTTATGAATAAAGGGGTCTATGTAAAAAACACTACAACTACAAGGTGAAATGCCTTTTTCCTTTCCACAATTCCACTGGACTCATTAAATCTTATGAAAATTAAATTAGGAACTGGTCTGAGATATTTTTCACCCAACCCTTTCTTTCTTTACTCGACTATTTTTAAACTTCTTTAACTCTTCTTTAAAGTGATTTATTTTTCACAGCTGATTGTTAAGCGTCTCAGATTGTTTATACAGGTGGAGAAGATTATCACCTGAAATGTAAACTCAAGAATTGTTTATTACGAAAGAGAATAAACATAAACAACAAACAGTGAGGGTTCAATATTCACGGAGAAATATTTTTTATCATTTTTGGATGCCTTCAAAAAAATGTATCAGTATACATTGTAGATTAGGTTTCAAAATCATCTACGAACTCGAAAAAACATAAAAAAATAAAAAATAAAAAAAATAAAAAATCTTCTTAACATTCTAAAATAGTTCTTTCCATACCGATCCGTCATACGTTAAGTGCTCCACTCGTAGAGAACTTCGTAGCTAGAAAAAAAATATACCAGGGAACGTGCTGTTTTACGAAGGTGTGCTATTACGGATATCGCACTTTAGGAAACAAAGCAAAGAATTAGCAAATATTCTAATGTTTATTGTAGTTGCTCTTTTTGAGGATTATGCTGAGTTTACGCAGCTCTTACGGCAGATTTTATTGTTTAAGAATATAATACAGTGTTACATGGATAATTCGAACTTCGATAATTCGAAATTGTCTTTAATTCGAATATTTCTCTCGGTCCCTAGAATTTAGGACTTAAACAATGTAAAAAAATCGGGGTTAATTCGAATAAAATTTTGGATAATTCGAATTTTTTACGACTCTATGCCTCCACTGGGAAGTGGACAGAGAGGCGGTCGATCTTAAATCTTATGAAAATATTCTTCCATTGGGTAAGGCGGATAGTAAGACACAGATGTAGGGGTTCCGGGACAAGAAGCGGGCAGTCTCATAGTCTAGTTCTTCAAAGTGGTGGGTCGCGCTTCCTCCCTTCCAGGGGTTGTTATAGGTCCATACTGTCGTTTTATCCTAGAATTCCCTCCCACCATCCCTCCGATATTCATTTCTTATTCAGTTATAAGTCAGTCAGTGCTTAGATCTGTTGTATTGTTTGTGCCTTGAATTTCTGGTGTACAGTGCAGTTCTGTGAGTTGTTGATTTAAGATGTCGAAGCCAAGAAGTTATAAAACGTTGTCAGAGAAAATAGCTGCGATTAAAGCAGTTGAAGAAGGAATAAAGAAAAAAATCTGAAATTGCCAAGGACTTTGGAATTCCTCCTAACACATTACCAACTTACCTGAAAAATAATAGACTTTTTTTCCAAACAATAGAATTTTATTTTTACTTTTTTGATAAATTATTTATTACTAATTGTACCTAGTCATCAATTCATGAAATGTTGTTTTTTTCTTTAAATAAAATGTATTTTTTTAAATTAAAAAATGTGAAAATATGAAGTTGAGTTTTTAGCCCGTTATTTTCAAAAACTTTTGTAATTCGAATTTTGGATAATTCGAACTTTTTTATCGGTCCCTAGGGGTTCGAATTATCCAAGTTCTACTGTATAAATCATATCTGTTCTTATCGCTGATAAACATAAAGCTATGTAAAAATTTAACTAAAAAATCCTTCAAACGAAAAGCAAGATTATGTAAAATAAAAAATCTCTAAGTAATTAGGATTGATGAATAAATTGTAAGTGCAGAAGAATACCATGTGAGTTCTTCCTATAAGGCGAAATACCATTGAAATTCTTACAAGAGGAAACGCCTTTAAATGAATTATCATGTTACAGCGCAGCCTTAGTTTTAATAATGAGGATTGTTCAATACATTCGAATAGCACATTCATGTAACTCGACCATTGTGTTCAATAATAAATTGAATAAAACCTAAAAGAAAATGGTTTAAAATTTATTGCCACTCATAGTGGATTAATATTGAAAGATGTTAAATAATTTAATAAAATGGTTGAACTACAAAATCCTTTGAAACTAATGAAGAGCCGAAATGCTAAGTGATCTAAGTGTCAATAAGTAGTTTTTCTGGGAAACAAAAAAAGCATCATAACTTTAAAAAAAAAAAAAAAAAAAAAAGCCATGCTTAATATATTGAAAGGTTTTGCTGTTCTAGCGGAGCGTATTAAGTTTTTAACATCTGCCACGGTCTGCACTTTGGATAATTTGCCTTTTTTTTTAAATTATTGCGAAGTCTCTGTCCAATAATTCTGAGCTTATTCTGTTTTCCCCCCTAAAGTCCTTAATTGCATCAGGGTCAACATTAAAAGCTCTTGAATTGTTTAAATTGCCATTTTTTAAAGCCATAGTGTAACAAAGTGTCAGTCTTTCTCATTCAACAGTACAAGAACGTCTCCAGAAGACTTACGGAATGCAGAAGAAGACGATACAAACTAAATATTCCACATGTCATGAACGAATTGTTGAGGGACAGCAGCCAGTACATAAGCACAATACTCTCCTACTTACACTACAATAAACTATACAATCTCATTTGAAGACTGCTGAATAACCATTGGCTTTCTGGCAAATACAGACATTTCCATATCTCTATTTATAAGTGAATCAAATTTCTAATCACGATGCTGGTTCATTGGACCATACAGGTACCACCTGGAAAGAGTGAAGTCGTCATAGTAGTAGCGATCAATTATAAATAATAATAACAATTATGTTGTTATTATTTCGTTCCTTTTTCTTTGTTTCGTAAGTTCTAAAACCTTCAATCTTTAAACACATTCCATATTATTTTGTTATTATTATCTTATTTAAATTTATAAAAGAAGAAAGGAGCAATGACTGAAACCTGGCAATAAAATGGTGTAGTTTTAAAAGCTACAAACATACACTCAAAATAAAATAAAGGATTTTGCTAAAAACCTTTTTCCTAATCCTCTCCCTCCTAAAACACCTCCTCGGCTGACATTAGGCTGGCTTTAGAAAACATCCTCAGAATACTAATCTTCTTCTTTCTATTCTTAGTACAAATTCCTAACAGTGAATAATAATTGTAGTTCAACTATTGAAAATACAAACAAATGTATTACCTAATTTAAAAACAAACAGCAATATAACTAAAATTCAAAAACTAGATGTAATAAAATCGTGGGTTCGATTCCACAAGGGGTGGTGGCTCTTCTTTGGAAAAAAGGAAAGGAATGAGCACTATCCTGGTTAGAAAAGGGTGGTGACCTCTAGATAACCCGTCCTGAAATTCTGAGTTAATTATAATGGACATTAACATTTAAATAAAATCCAGTTTCTCATATGAAATAAGAGTTGATTTCTTTACATTAAAACGACTATTTATAATACTTCAAAAGAGTATTTACGGAAATATAATTGCATGCATAAATATATATATATACACACACACATTGGGAACCCAACATTCACATTTATTTATTGAATTAAGCAAAGTTGGCGATCAACTTATTTGACAGCTGATGGTATCACTATAAACACTTTTATAGAGCAAAAAAAAACAAAAACAAAAACCAACAGTATAAAACAAATAGCAGCTTACCAAAAAACGTTAAAAAAAATTAAAGTAAGAAATAAATACCAAAATAATAGCAATTAAATTAAAAATATGAATTTACAAGAATCCTTGCAAACATTCAAGAAACGATTAAATGTGAAACGTGTGGGCTACGTTTGATTGGTAAGTCGTTTGCGTTGTGGGAAATATTTAAGATACAGAATTGCTCCAAGTTTTAAAATTATGCGTTTCAGGGTCTTGTTGCAAAATCCACGATATTTACTGTCTAGTAAGTGAGAATGGGTAAGTAGGGTTTGACGAATTCGAAACCTGGATGAATTAACTTCGTCTCGTCAGGAGGTGTTTATTGGGCCATGGTTTCGTCGTATTTTTAATTTTTCCCCATTTTGTCTCCATATTTAATCTCTCTCCCATTCGTTTAGTATTTGAGCTTGGAATGTTTTGTCCAATGATTCGCGTTTAAAATTACTAGCAGAAAGATGGTAGATGTTCGCAAATAAATAAATCCGGTGCTCGAAGCTATGTACACACCGAAGAGGTGATAAGAAGCAGCTGATAGAGGCTACCAAACCTGCAGCCATGTTTGTAGATAACTGTAATAATTAGAACCAATCAATTATTGGTAAACCTCTACAATTAACTACATGGCACAATCCTTTATGACATGTTGCACATTGGCAATGTGCAAAAAGTTTAAATTAAAATGCATTGTCTGAAAATGGACACTAAATTATCTACTCATTACATTTTTATAGTGCTATTTACAACGTAAAACACATATAAGGGTATTACACGTAAGTAATAGTTTATTAAACTAATGTATAAAACTCAGGACGGTGTACGCCAACAGTATCTTCATTTCCACATTCATGTTTTTTTAGAAATATTAAAAATTATTCTGTTCTACGCTCTTGATTATTGCATATTACCCTACCTGTGAGATCACAGAATGATATTTAAAAAAAAAAGCCTGTTTCCATAACTTCTTATCACTGGTATCATTTGGAAATCTTGGAATACGTGACCTTAATATTTTGTAAAAACGTTAAACGCCTACTCTCATGAAATCTTGAAGATAAGTAAGGTTTAGGTGTCATTATGTACTAAAAACTTACTCACTCGTCCTCTTTTGCCCGAGAAGCTCTATTACAAACAACCAAAAATTCGTTCTGATTTTAAGTATATAGAAAATTCAATTTACTGCTAAAATCAATTTTAAAAACACGGAGAAAACACAAATATAAAGAACCGTTCAAATCAAAGAAACCAATACTTTCGAGGATTAAAGCACTTGTTTCTCCATCTGATCGTCCCAACAAAAATGTCTTTAAAACCTCTTTTGTGGAACGTTTAGTAAGCTTTCGAATAGATACTGTCCACTTACCACGATTTCCCAACAATTTTCGAGATTTTTTAAAAAAAATATACAAAAATTTCAAAAATCTCGTATATATATATATATATATATATATATATATATATATATATATATATATATATATATATTTTAAATTTTCCTTAACGCCGAATATAACCAAAATATAAAAATCTTAGTTTGTATGAATGGCAAATATCTAAGAAACGTTTGAAATGATCCATCGGTTGTAAGTAACCGAACTGAAAATAAGTTTGGAAAACTATGTTCATTCACTTTTCTCGACAACTGTTATAAATATCGCCTTAGTTCATACGTTTCCCGCCGTTAAAGAACCTATAAAAAGTATATCTACAAACCTACGGACGCAAAAACGTATCCCTTAGTATTTCATTTGAAACATGACCTTTGAAATCTATCAATGCATTTATGTACCAAATGTAATTTAAATCGTTCCATTTTTGAACGGAAATTGCTCTGATTTTTTTATGTAGTAAATAAGGAATGACCATCACCTAAAAATGTCTGACTGACTGACTCTGAAGGATGGAATCTATATTGGTTATAATCACCGATTCCAATATTCATTTACATTCATTATATCCTAATATTAAAATTCAAATTGACAAAATGAGAAAGAAGATATTTAATAATATCTCCACTTAATGAAGGAATATTTATCATCAAGATTTCATACAAATTTCCAATAAAGTCAGGGTTCGGTCTTAATAAAACTACATTTTTTATTAGAAAATGCGTTTTATTTTTTTCCGAAATATAATAAAATTTGCTTCATGGATGTGCAATTATTTCTGAATCTTGTGGATCGCGGTAATTTTGCGGACAAGAAGGGGAAGGGAGCTATCACAAAAACAACAGCACCTACATTAAACAGACGAAATGAAAATAGTCCCAATACAAATAAAACTGGCGTTAAGAACATTTTTATTAATTTTATTTTAGTTTTACATCATATTGGTGATCCAACTTTTGCAATAATGTGATATAACATTATTAGATTAGTTCTCAGTGGATGAGGTAATAATGTAGTCAAGTTATCTTTGATATAAATAATTATTTGTGTGTTCCTGGTTGTGGCTTTGATTATCTTTTCTTTTTTATCTTTTTCGATTACCTTTTCGTTAAGAACAAAAACATAAAAGACCGCCTTACCGAGACATGCCATCAAAGACGGACATAAACTTGACTTTAACTAATTCTCTATCCTCTTCACTGAATCCAACCTCTAAAAACGCCTCCTTTCTGAATCTATATTTATCAATCCGGTAGTAATAATGTTTTACAATCTTTTCATTTCAACTGTATATAAATTAGTATTAACTATTTCCTCCTGGTTTTACAGCCCTGATGAAGATTTGAATTTCAAGCCGATACATCGGCAAAATGTACTACTCGACCGTACCCCCGATCCAGTACTACCCTGACTATATCGTCGTTACAAATGCAAAGTATCGAATGTGAAAATCACCACTTTTCAGAGTGGAAAAGCATTTATTCATAACTTCTATTTGGACAGTCAAATATTCAGCAGATTTGACCTTTTGTTAGTGGAATACTTTCCCTTTAATAGAGTGATCTAAGATTCAAGAATTTGCCGTACATAAGTCCAGCAGAAATTAGTAAAGATTGACAATGAAAGATGCATTTTTCATATTCGTTACTTTGCATTTGTATCGACGATATCTACATTCACTCTGAACGGTCAAAGATCTTCTCGCAATATTTCCCTTGAATTTGAAATAAATTACTTCAAAGTTTTAAGCACTTATTTCTCCGATTGACAACGCCTAATCAAAACTTTCTTCAGAACCTTTTTTTGTAGATCATTTAGTAAGCTTTCAAATGGTAACGTTTTGTTTACCATGATTCCCAACAGTTTTCGAGATATTAAGGAATATAGGGGTCTCCCGTAGTCTAGTGGCTAGCACGCTGGATTCGTAAGCGGGAGATGGTGGGTTCGATTCCCACCTCCGGCAGGAATTTTCTCATCTCAAGGCTCGCTGGGAAAATTCCTCGCTGCACCCTGGATGTCGGCGCTAATGACCTAGAAGTAGATGCGCCGTAAAAAAAAAAAAAAAAAAAAAAAAAAAAAAAAAAAAAAAAAAATTAAGGAATATAGACGAAGTTCCCATAACTTTTCATGTCTGTTAATTTTTTTATTTTTATTTTTATTATTATATACTATATTCTATTTACAGAATATTACAATCTACAAATATCTGTAGATAAAATATTTTATTCTAACCCTTCCTCAACTCCAAACGTAACCAAAATTTAAACATATTAGTTTTATTGAAATTAGAAACTGCAGAAAATGTTTCAACTGAATCTCATGATTCTAAGTACTCAAACAAAAAACTTATAAATAAGCAAGTACTAAGGAACATACTGTACAATGAATAGATAGTATCAGTACAATGTCCTGATGTTCCCACCTTGTATGTGCCTATTAATAGCTGGGCGGTCCTTAGGGACTTTAATATGTTTCAACAGAAAATAAATAAATAAATAGGATGTTTGATCGAGTATATCAAGTTTAGCAAAGAGCAGAAAATATTTTTGTTTCTATGTTAGAAGATTTGTTGAGAGTGACAATGAAATATTGATGAAAGAAATAATACGATGAAGCAACAAACATCTGTCCTCATAATGAATTATGTCCACCGAAATGAAGCTTATACTCCGTCTTCTGTAAGGTTAAATCTCATTTATTTCTATCATCATGGTCATATAAAAATAATTAAACCCGATTAAACATAATTAAACTTGCTTTTATTAAAAAAAAATATAATTGCTTGTTTTGTTCTTTTGCATTATTAATTTCACATAAACGAGAATATTTAAAATATTACCACAACTCTTTAGCTTTCTTTGAACTATCCTCCTTTAAAAATCTAAAAAATCGTTGAATTTTTTAAGATTTATCAATAGCACAAAATGGGGAGCTGACAAATGTAAGATGTTTACTCTGTACAGGTCTTTTGGTTAATGAAAACACTATTTTTGGGCTGTTTGTTTTTTCACCTATCGGGTATGCGCTGTACCTTGTGTTCCACGGTAAGTCTAGCCAACAAATATTTTCCTTTTATCTACCCAAAAGTACATTGTAGAAAAATTTCAAGGTGCATAAAACACTTCATGAAAAGGGCGTTACCAGCTCTCCGACTATGGGCTAAAATATGGTGTACACCTCGACATACTTCATTATGAAGGCTCAGGCTCTTTTTTGCGCATGCGCTTAGGCATTGTTCATAAAAATACGACATATTCATCCTTTTGTAGGATTTTTAAAGCCGGAATTACAGAAAAAAGATATACTAATTTATCTCAAGCAGTTGCAGGGATATTAGTCAGGAATATCGAGACGGGTTTTTAGCATTTTACGGCTAAAGGATGCTTCAATTCGAAAAATTCACTTATATAAACTAGTTTCAGAATTTGATTTTCTACAAGAATCCGCAATAAAAAGTATGCCATTCTTTTAGAAATTCCAAAGTTATGGTAGCTAGAGAAGTACTGGAGGAGGTTATGAGGTTGAATATGGATTGAAACTATTCTTCAGGGGTCACAATTAGGGCACACCTGTATTAAAACAATTGCAGATATTAAGGGGGCTGGCACGCGAACTTGGGACACCGATGAATATATTATTTCATGCAGAGAAAAATAGAGATTCAAAAGATCAAACTAACTTATACGGAAAGGCTAAACTCATGATAGATAGAGATATATGCAATGGGCGGTTTTTTTTTTCTAGAAGTTTCGCTTTTGCTAACCATATACTATCAATATTACTCACATAATGGTGAAGATAAATCACTTTTCTTTCTACTGTGAGTCCTACGAAGTAGTAAAAAAGGAATCTTATCTTATTCTTGGATAGATTTATCTACCGACACAATAAGAGCTTCATATCGATAGAAAGTAGCTTGTAGATCAAAGGAAATGTTTGGCAGACGCGTGGTCATCCGCATGTTGTCAAGACAGAAATAAGCCTGATCATTCGCCGAACTCAAGATCGATTCTCAGGACAGTTTCAAGACCATCAGTGCAGACAAATCGTAAACTTCTCAGAAGTAACGGTCCTCTTCAATGCACCTGTCAATATTCGTCAATAGATGCGGGATAAATTGCAATATGGGTGATTAATATTCAGGCAATCTATTCATAGAGTATATTGAAGGCATTGCTCAGAGAACTTCTGCGAAACAGTTTTCAGTATTTTAAAATTGAGTCTTTATCAGGCACCTAGAAACGTTACAACATCTTAATTCTTGGTATATTCTAAACATATCTTATGTGGCAGGATTTACGACACTTCTCCAACCAAGTGACAGCTCCGTAAAAGTCACAGAGATATAATATCGTAATTTTGTCATAAATATGATATTTCCTATGGAGCAAGTGTATACTATCAGAGGCGGCAACGATAGCAGCCCCCAATTAATCATGGATAAAAATAATAATGAATAAATAGAAGATATAGCTACTATAGTATTTGATATTTCATTGGGCCGGGTGAATAAAAACAAGTAGGACGAGTAAATACTCGTGGAGTCTCAAAAGACAAGTAAAAACTTAAATTGATGTGAATAAAACAAGTATTTACTATTGCTTGCTAGTAAATACTTGTACGGCAAGTATATACTAAGTAAACCCCCTGAATTGGTGTGAATAAGCGAAAGTAAATACAACCGTGGCGAATAAATACTTGTAGATTTGCAAGTTTACCTGACCCCAGACTTGCTAGCCCGTACTTGCTATCGGGATGGCTGCATATCTGAACCTCCGTGGTGTCAAACATTACAGAGACCGGCGAGATGTCCTGATGTATCAAAGAGACTATTAAGGTTCGAGAGTGAAAGTGTAGATTTTATTACAACCCACTTTCTCGATGAAAACACCGATGCTCAAGGTGGAGGATTAACGGCACGGAAAACATGGAACTTTTTCTCCGATATGTGAGTGATCCAGGATATCAAAGTGGTGTTGCTAACGATATCGGGGTGGAAAGAAGTACTGTCAGCAAAACATTTTTGTATGTATTAGACCAGATAGTAACCAAATCATCACTCTTTTTCTTCACTGCAGTTTTCATATTGTTTAACAGTTTTTTCATTTGCGAAACACTGGTTTGTTTCCCAGAGTTTTCTTTTTCGGATGTAATATTTGGCAACATTGATTTATTTAATACAATGCTGTAATATTTATAGTATATATGGTGTAATATATTTTTAATAACTCTATAAAAATAACCCTACTCTCAGAAATTGCAATCGTACCGCTTTCATTCATAGCTGCAAATGATAATAAATAATAAAATGACAAACACAGCCAGGTACAACTGCCGACTACCAAGAAAAGAAAGGATGTGAGTTGTGTTGCCGAGAGGATGCAATGGCTAGGCACTCCAGGAAAGATGTGTTGCCATGGGCCGCTACATGTAATTACTTGCGTTTCTAGTGAATTCGGCTGACTCGTGAGTAAATACTTGCAAGTATACTCTCGATCTGGGAAGTATACGGTCACGAGTAAACTCGTCACTTTATTCACATCGGTTTACTTGCCCTATAAATACTTGTCACACTTTACTTGTTAGTAAATACTCGTCCTACTCGTTTTTATTCACCCGGCCCATTAGATGATTATTTTTCGTATACAGAATTCAAATAATATAACAATATTTCAATCGTGTTTGTTTTATCTTTAATGGTAATCAAAGGCTATTTTTGAAGCGATCCAGTTTCAATCATTGCTGAACAACTATTCGGAAACAAAACATTCTGTTACTACTTGTTTTATAAATTGAATAAAATAAATTTCGTCATTTTTCAGTTCAACAATTACAAAGGGTCTTTGAAATGATAACAGAGTGTTTTGATAAGAAGGAATACGCCCCTGGACTGTTTCTCTACGTGGCAAAAGCTTTCGACTATGTTTGACACGAAGGACTCCTCCACAAGCTACGAAACACCAAACCTCCTGCGTACCTCTACTCCATCATTTCTTCGTGGCAGGACATTCCAAGGGACAGTGAAGCCAAGAGAAATCAGCCCGAAGACGACACACTCATCATCACGAAGAACGCCAACCTCAAAGAAGCGAATCTTTAGTTGCAAGAAGCGGCACATCAGGTATCATCCTGGTTTCGAAGATGGAACCTCGAAATCAGCCCGGTTAAATATTCACGTAAAGATTTTTCTCGCAGAAAGTTCCAAAATTAAGATTTACCACAGCTCACTGAAGATTTATCCACTCAATTCTCTGGACTCCGAAGGACCTGAGTATTAGCTTTCTTGGAGTTTATCTAAACACAACACTAACTTGGCAACACCATATTCACAAAAAAAAAAAAAAAAAAAAAAAAAAAAGCAACAAGAAGCTCACACATGACTACTACAAATTTATCCGTCAATAAATAGAGAAATATTCCCCTAAAATACACCTGTTTCACAATACAATACAAATCGACAGTACGACCCATACTAACGTACGTCCAGCCTGGTGTGAAAAAAACACTTAAATCATTTTTTTTATTTTATTTTTTATAATTTATTTATGAGCACCCCGCATTGACAGCGTTTCGCCCAGGTACACATATAAAATAGAAATACATAACAACAACAAAATAGTTACAATATTACATAATTACAAATCCAATTACATTATTGTGTGCTTAAATCATTTACAAACATTTCAAAATAGTGTCCAACGCTCCTTGGTTCATACGGAACAGCCAGATCCAAAGAGAATTGGAAGTTGATCCATTTTTCACTCATACAAAAGGAAGTCCGCCTTTTATCAACATACGTTTGTTGTATTAGGCCATATAATATATATATATATATATATATATATATATATATATATATATATATATAATCAATGAGTTAAAAGTTGAGTCACACAGCCCCGACAGTTCAAATAATTAATGCGAAGACAGGTATAGTTGGGATTCGGCTAGGAGAAAAACGTCAGACTTTCAAAAAGAAATCTGTATTTTGGACGTTTCGACTGCAACAATGGCAGCCTTCTTCAGCTAAAAAATATATACAACTTATAAGTAAAGAAAATGTACAAGTAGTAAGTAAAAGACAGGCAGAAATGAGCGGAGTATATATATCAATACAATAAATTTTAACCAATCTTATTTTTAAAAACAATGAAAATACGGTAGTTGGAAAGAAAACAGCATGTAGAACTTGTTAGTAAAAACAGTACAAAAAAAATATTAAACAGTAAAAACAACGCACATTTTTTATGTAGTGAAAAACAAAATCTATTTCATAAGTGAATACAATTTATAACAATTAATATATAGATACATACCACTAGAGAATGCCTAGGGGGGGGGGGGGGGGGAGAGGAAGACCTCGAGGACAGACTTAGGTAACCATGGTAGAAGTATGAACGACAGCAACTACACCGGTGGTCTTTATAGTTATGAAAAAGGGAAAAGGGGTGGGGAGGGGGTAAATCGGTGCAGATGAAAGAGGTGCAATTGCTGGGTTGTAAAAGCGGGTTGTAAAGGAGGTTGTAAAAGGTGTTAAGAGCTTTGGGACACACAAGTAGAGAAATTGTCTGGAGCCTGGGAACAAAGATAAAAAAGGAGGTCAGGACAATTTATGGAAGAAGGAGGAGTAAGCAGGGGAGATGTTTTGTTTGTCGGTTTTGTAATTAATGTTATTGGGGTTTAAGTTAATGTGGACGCATTCGGAAATCTGTCGCTTTTTGGTGTTTCGTTCAGTGGAAAGTATTTTAGTGTCGTCAAAGTTGAAAGTGTGTTTTTTAGTTATGGCGTGTTTTGCGAGGGCGGATTTGTGGATTTCTTTGTTTTTTATTGTCCGTTTGTGTTGTGTTATGCGGGAGTGAATATAATTTTTGGTTTCACCTATGTATACAGCATTACAGGAGGGGGTTTGGCAGGGTATTTGGTAAACAACGTGGGTGGCGTAGTCATAGGGAAGGGGATCCCAAACTCAAAGATCCCCTTCCTTGTACATTTTCTTTACTTATAAGTTGTATATATTTTTTAGCTGAAGAAGGCTGCCATTGTTGCAGTCGAAACGTCCAAAATACAGATTTCTTTTTGAAAGTCTGACGTTTTTCTCCTAGCCGAATCCCAACTATACATGTCTTCGTATCTCTACAGCGGCTAACTATCTCCATCTACACTATAAATAATTAATGAATAAACAATATGTGAAATAACTCCAGTGTGAAATAACTTTTATTAATTACTTCGCTTTTTGACAGTCAAATAGTCGGCAGATTCGACCTTTTGGCAGAGGTTCCTTTCATTGAGTGAACTTGGATTCGAGAGTTTGCCGTACATCAGTCCAACAGCAATCAGTATAGATTGAAAATGAAAAATGCGTTTTTTCACATTTGATAGTTTGCATTTGCATCACCAATATAACAAATAAATGTTTATACCTTGTAGTAATACGAGGGGAGCAAGGTAGTTGTAAATAAACAAGTTTTTAATGAAATAATAGATAACTCTAATGTAGAGCTGTTCCAAAAAACGGAATTTATGTCTCGAATTGAGGTCGTTTATTTCACTCTATTTTTAATATTCCTTCATTAGTGTGTCCAATTAAGAGGTGACTAGACTTGATAGAAGTACTAAGAGAGGGGCTTTACAGAGGCTTAATTAAAAGAAAACGGACGGCTGTCATTCAATGTGGGCTTAATTGTTTTTTCAGCCGTTGTATTGCCAGAGTCAGTTTTAGTAGGACATTTTACTAATGTATTATCAATAATATATTAAGGACCGAGATAAAGAAAACAATTCTTATACGATAAATGTTTTTATTAAACGGAAGATCAAGTTAAAATCTATGGTTCGTTTATAAACGGGTAGTCACTATTAATTCAAGTAAATCCCCATGAAAGTCCGTTAGGAGCTGCATAACTAAGCACTTTCCTCAGATTTTGGGCAGTGTAGACTGCATTACTGATTATTTCGCTTTAAATAACGTATATAAATAAAATAAAAACATGAATAATTCTGCTCTTTTACTTTTATAATGTGCAACTGTTCAGTTATTAATTTTGAAATTAATTTTCTTCCAGAGTTATGTTAATGAAAGGTACTACACTCCAAAATAAATACACAAAAACTTCATATTTTGATCTGACGCAGGAACAGGATACAGTCCCCCCCAGTAGTAGAAAGCGCTCCATGCGGAAGCTTTGCGAACCTACGTCTGGCGGGCTAATTCTATTGAAATATAGTACAAAGTAAACCCTCCTTTGCGATAGACCGATTTATACTGCGACATATGCTGCGTTTCGTCACAATACAGCAGACATTACGACCGGTATGAGTATATTAGTAATTTAAGTCCGGAGTAACCCCCCCCCCCCCCCCACTCCTAATAAACCGTTTTAGTTTATATTTACAACCCATTTTTCTCTGTAGATTGCCACAACGAATACCGAGTTTCGTCGAAATATAACAAAAATTACGGCTGTTAGTGGCGAATTGGTAATGTGGTTCCGGAGCAACCCCCCTCCCTCTTAATGAACCGATTTAGTTTATTTTTACAACCCATTTTTCTCTGTAGATTACCACTTCGAATACCAAGTTCCGTTTAAATATATCAAAAACTACGGCTGGCATGATCAAATTAGTGTTTTCGATCCGGGGTAAATCCCCCCCATTCCGTTGGTAATTGAACGCAGTCTACCAAGTTTCGTGGCGGAAAAACAAAAACTCCGGCCACTATCGTCTTAACAGACACACATATATATATATATATATATATATATATATATATATATATATATATATATATATATATATATATATATATACATTTAAAAGGGTCATTTTCGGTGTCTACTAGGTATAGATAAAACTTGAATAGAAGAAATTTTTCAAAAATTCTGTCATGAGTGCAACCTCAATAGCTACTTTCCTTCGGAAGAAAGTGCTAAATATGTAACGAACGAGTTTTGCACCTCACCTCCTCGAATAATCTATGAATAAAAAGATTCACATTAATATCCAGCTTAATTTCGTACCTTGGATGAGGGGTGGGATGATAAATCAAGGAGAGGGGGATGTATCGGGGTAATGATGAGGCAATCTCTCCTAGAGATTATGACAGGGAGGCTCAACCTAGGACCTGTTCAAGGGCGTTCTGTAATCAATCATTCTCAAACTTCCAGCGAGGTCAAACCTTTGGAGTATATGATGGTTTAACGTTAAAGTCCAGTCAGAAAAATCAATCCCTGTATATATGATAGTTGCACTTATAAAGAAAAAAAAAATCAGTGCCACAAAGGGCAAGAGGGGAAATACTGTACAGGAATCTAATTCTTGAACATAGGGCACACTAGGGAGATACTGGGATCAGTACTATGCTATGGCCGCCTGATTCTCGTCTTTGTAGGTAACCAGTAATACTTTAATTAAAGGCTGGATGGGCCTAGGGACGGTCTGAAACTCCGAGTCCAATCCTTGGATCTTATTTTTTTTTTTTTTATTTTTTTTTTTTTAACGGCGCATCTACATCTTGGCCATTAGCGCCGCCTTGGATCTTATTATCTTGAAAGAAGATAACGTCTTTAGTAGAAAAGGGTGCAGCTGTAAAAAGGTAGCTATAGCTTGTTGAAAGGGGGGGAGAGAATTTTTACGAGTATATCTTATATAACAATAATTGAAGTATGCGTAAACGAAAATTTCTCGGAACATTTTTTTTTATGCAAAAAAAAATTGATTTTTTGTTTTGCATATTTGTATTTAAAAAGTATTTTTGTAATTCTTTCGCTCATAACTCCGAAATTATTCATGTCGGAGAACTTCGCTAGATGTCAATAGATTTGTAATAAAAGTGTCTGATTTGTTTCTGACATTCTTTATATCATTTTTTTCAGTAGGCAACTTAAAATGTATTTAGGTCCTTCATATTCTCTTTGAAGAAATGTCGATTATATCATAGTTGGTTGCGTCTTCGTGCCGTCATCATAAGGTAGTTTCCTCTATGTGGTGGCGTGAGGAAGCACTTAAAGCAAGAACACAACAACAATAAAGATTTTAAATAAATATTTCTTGAGCAGCGAAAGTTATCATTAGGAAAATATAGATGCATATTTTCCAAATGATGATATAACTGTAATCAAAGCAAACTGGTTTGAAAGAGCATTTAAATTTCAGTTTGATGAAGCTTGGAACATTGAAAGCCAGGGAATGAATTCTTCCTAAAATGTTATAATAATTGCCCTATCCTCGTTATAAGTTTAAAAGAAATTGCTTTCATGCAAATACACTTATTAATTACAATTGATTTATTTATATGAACATTAGTTACTTTATTCTTACTTTTTTTAACACGCTATCTAAGACGAATGTCTCATTTGAAAAAGAAAATGAACTGTTAATTATTAGGGCTCGATTCGGACTCAAATTTCTTATCGCTGAAAAAGACCAACTTGATATCACATTCAAAAATATCAAAGCCTGCTAAGGGAAATTCGGCCGTTTTGGCATTTCACACGTTCTCGTTAGTCAAAGAATTCTGCAACTGATAGGATGAGATTAATTAAATTTGACATGTAAGAAGGACTTCCAAGAATATCCAACGTGTAATGCTGGGCAAACGGTGAACCTAATTAAAACTGCTAAAAATACAATAAAGAAATGTGAAGCCGTTTGCAGTAACTTTAGTTTAGTTCTGCTTATATGGAGAAGTGCCCCACTCACACTTCAAGAAGTATCGACGCTCAAGTAGGGAAGTCCGACACTCAGGAACTGCGTCATCTTAGCGTGTTACCGTACTTTTCCCTAAGGTCATTTGGAAAGCTTAGAATAGAAACAGTTTATGTTTTGCCTTAATGTTTCGTGAAAAATGTAAACAAGTACAAAAATGTAACATGAAGTTTCGTCCCAAGAAAAATCATTTTTTTCCTTTTTACCCAACAAAATTTATAGATATAGATATACAGGTTATAGATTTGGCCTTTGGTTTCATTAGATTCTCCAAGTCCAATTACTTGAAAAGCATGTATGCACCTAAAAGACTAGTAACGCTAAATCGTAAGCGTTACGGTTATTGCGCGCAAATTTCGTCCAAAAAGCATGTTTAAGAGATGGATTCAGGTGGTAGGGGAGGCCCTGCTCCGGTATGGTGCCGGTCGGGTGGGGGTTGGCCTTCCGGTGTGGTGGGCCCTAAGGACGAAAGGGTCTATGAGCTTGGAGGGTCGAGTTCCACACAGTAGACCCTCGCCCTCAAGCTCTTCTCATATATTATCAAAAGTTCACTGTAAACCCTCAACGAGTGGAGGGCCTGCGATATCGGTGCGCGGGCCCTCGCCAGCTCTAGTGCACGCTAGTGGCGCTATCTATAACCCTAATCCAGAGTTGGGCAAAAAGCAGTTTAACTACAAACTATAAAACTACAACTACAGTAGTTGGAAAGTATTCGCAACTATAAATACTTTTGTAGTTTGTAGTTGACGGAGCACAACTACTATTTTTTGAATACCCCAATGTAGTTGGGGTTCTCAACTACAACTACTGTAGTTTGAAAAAGTAGTTGTTTTAGCAACTACTAACTAATAGTTGTAGTTGTAGTTTTAAAGCTTTAACTACAATTACACAGGTAATTTTTGATCTAAATAAAAAAAAAAAACACTCATAAAAAAACATAAGGAGCGAGTCCTTATGGGGTTTTTGGGGTCACTACTCATTACGATGAGTGGGTTAGTGAACCTTCATCAGATTCAAGGTCTTTTGGAGGCTAAATAGAGAAAAAACATTAGGAACAATTCATTTCTGAGAGGCAGTGTGAGTAAAACAAACTATGGGTTCGGACTCGGGGAGTTCAAAAACATAACCATGATTTTTAGCACTTTCCTCCGAAGGAAAGTAGCTATTGAGGTTGGACTCATGACGGAATTTTTCAAAAATTTCTTCAAATCTTTATCGATCCTACCTAGTAGACAGCGAAAATGACCCCCGTTAAAATTTATATATATCTATATATATATATATATGCATATATATATATATATATATATATATATATATATATATATATATATATATATATGTGTCTGTTAACACGATAGCGGCCAGAGTTTTTGTTTTTTCGCCACGAAACTTGGTATATAGCATTCAATTAGCAAACGATTGAACGAGTTCGTTAACCACCAAAATCGGTCTACCGGAAGGGGGGGTTTGCCCCGAGCCCAAAACACTAATTTGACCATTTCAGCCGTAATATTTGTTATATTTCAACGAAACTTGGTATTCGTAGTAGTAATATAGAGAGAAAAGTGAGATATAAAAATGAACTAAATCAGTTCATAAGGAGGGGGGGGGGTTTACTCCGGACCGACAACACCAATTCGCCACTACCAGCCATGATTTTTGGTATATTTCGACGAAACTCTTTATTCGTAGTGGTAATCTACAGGTAAATATGTGTTGTAAAAATAAACTAAATCGGTTCTTTAGGAGGGGGGGGGTTTACTCCGGACCCAAATTACTAATATACTCATACTGGTCGTAATTTCTGCTTTATTGTAACGAAACGCGGTATACGTCGTGGGTAACTCATGAGAAAGAAGTGTTGTAAAAATGAGATGAATCGGGGGGTTTACTTTGTAATATATTTCAATAGAAAAGGCAGCCAGACATAGGTTCACAAAGGCGCCGCAAGGAGCGCTAGAGGGACTGTATCCGGTTCCTGCATTAGATCAAAATACGATAATATGAGGTTTTTTGTATTTATTACGTAGTGCAGTAGGTACTATGTGTAAACATAACTCTGGAAGCAAATTAATAATTTATCAGTTACTCATTACAAAATTAAAATAGAACTATTCATGTTTTTATTTTATTTATGTAGGATATTTTAAGCAAATTGTTCTTTAAAGCAGTCTACACTACCCAAATTCTGAGGAAAGTGCTTAGTTATGCAGCTCCTGCGTGACGGACTTTTTTTCAGATTTTTCCTACTGTTTTTTTTTTTTTCTATTTGATCATTGAGTTACCTTGAATCTGACGTTTGAAGTTTAAAAACCCCGCTCATCGTAATCTGTGACCTCAATAACCCCATAAGACCATACCACTCCGAGTGTTTATTTATTTTTATTTTTTATTAAATCTTCACCTGTGTTATTAATAATAGGCTGTGGGAATCAATAAAAAGAGTTTATGATATGCTGGTTTAAACAAACTAATTGTAAAAAGTAATAATAATAAATAAAAAAATAAATAAATTTTAGTCCTGTGTCCTATCTTTTATTTGATTTTTGTATTTATTAATCTAAAAAAGAAATTGGTTACTATTATTGTTATTATTCATTATTTGACATAAACATGAAGATTGAATGAATATCAAAGATTCAAAAAATAATTGGTGGGTGAGAATGCCACCATATTTTTATAATTTTTCTAGTTTCATTATAAATTAGAGATGTACCTATATAAATATTGGCAAAGAGTTGTTTACCTCATTGGCACACAGGGCTATGTTCATTGTTGAACTTTGTTCATTCTAAAAGGGAAATAATAGGATTAGTGAGAACAATCCTTGGAAAGCTGTGCCTTACACAGGAAGGATTAGCTTAGTTCTACTTGAAGCACCAAGAAGATAACTTGTTTGCTTTCAGAAAGAAGTCTGATTTCTTTTTTACTTTCAATTATTTAAAAAAAATTGTGAAAATGAATATGAGTGCTTCTAATAGTAGTGACTCTATGCATTTCCAAACTCGAGCTCTGAACATTAATAGTGATGATCACGGTGCTTCATCTTCTTCCCAATCCGTGATCATAGACAATGAAAATCTCAGTAGCAATCAAAGTGAGGGACCTTGCAGCTCCAACTCAGAACGAGTACTCACCATAGTCGATGGTAAGTTTTTTAAATTGATACCAGAGAAATGTTTTTCCGACAATTTAGTTTCATTGTGTAGAAAATGTGAGCCTGCACTTGTTGAAATAAGAGGATATAAAACTTCTACCACAAACTTTTTAACACATTTAAAAAGGAAACACGGAGAAGAGGCAGTGCAAGAGTATAAAGAATATAAAAAAAATAAAGTTACAACAACAAAACAAACGGAGAGAAACAGTACAGCCTAAGGATATAAATATTAATTTGAATCAACGTGAGTTTGAAGATTTAATTTCCCGATTCGTGGTTAGCTCAAATGTACCATATCGTGTGGTGGAGGATAAATGGTTTTCTGAAATTTTTAAACGTCTTAAGATTAAAGAGTACGGGCTTAAAGTACCAAGTAGGCGTGTTTTGGTACGGAACATTGAAAAAACATTCGATGATTACATCATTATTAAGGGTATGTTGAAGGATGTTGACAATGTGTGTACTACAGCTGACATATGGTCAGGAAAAAGGCGAAGTTTTTTAGGTGTCACTGTGCACTGGATAAAACAAAATTACGAGAGAGAGTCGGCGGCATTGGCGTGCAAAAGATTTAAGAGTTCACACAGTTTTGAAAGAATTGCAAGTGAGCTGCAACTTATTCACTCAAGTTTTGGTTTAAGCCCAACAAAAATAGTAGCTACCGTTACGGACAATGCCTCGAATTTCGTAAAAGCATTTAAAAAGTTTGGGGTTGACAAAGAGTTGATTGAATCTAGCTCAGAAATGAATGCATTTCCAGATGATGGTGAGATAGATGACGACGAAAACGAAAGTGATTTATCATCCGAATCCACGGCAGAATCAGGCTCCGGAACTGAACGAGTCGTGCTCGAACAAGATTCTCGGTCAAATACTACAGGAACAGGGCCTTTACCTTTACCACCAGTTCAACTTTCTGAGGCTATGAAACGTATTCTCCCAGAGCACGTAAGATGTTGTTCTCATACACTCAACTTATGTGCAACTTCCGATCTCAATAAAGCCATAGCTAACCAACCAACATTGTCGAATCTACACAAAGCAGTTATATCGAAATGTAAGCACTTTGGAGCTTTGCGTCAAGGCCAAAATCGAATGAAATTCTACAAGAAATACTAGGGCATTCACTATCAAGGCCAGGAGACACCAGATGGAACTCTCTGTACGATTCACTCCAGCAAATCATTACAACTGAAGAAAAGCTTGCTCAATTATACCGCCAATTAAAAGTTAAAACATCTAATCAACTCTCAACTACGGATTTTTTCTACTTAAGAGAATATGTTGAGTGCACGGCCCCAATAGCGATAGTGCTTGACTTATTTCAAAGTGAGAAAAATGTATTTTTTGGCATGCTGATTCCTGCTCTGGTAAGTCTTGATATAAAGCTGAGTGCTTTGCAAGAAAAAACATGGTTGTGCTGCCAGACCATCATAGACAGCTATGTATTCAGCATTCACAACAGATTCAAACAATTCTTCAATATATCTACTCCACTAGCAGAAGCCGCTGCTATTGCAGCATTCTCTAATCCATTGTTTAAGAAGCGGTGGCTAACTTCCCTTGATAGCGTCCATTAAGACAGGGCCTTGAAAGTTTTTACGGCTGCAGTTGCAAAATTAATTCAAGAAGAACAAGAAGAAATTCCGAACCTAAACGAGCTTGATCAAGAAATACCTCCCCTGTATTTTGATTTTTTTGATTTTGGAAGTAATGACGAACCACCATCTGTGGTACAAAACGAATCTCGAGCACAAGTGCAAATCTGTAATTTCTTTCATGACCGCTCAATAAAGATGAATGTGTTGGACTACCCCTATATCAAACGACTTTTTTTCAAAACAAACACAATTATACCATCTTCAGCGCCGATGGAGAGGCTCTTCTCGTTTGCCTCAATGACTAACGCCCCCAAAAACAACAAACTTTCCAATAAAAATTTTGAGATCCGAGTCGTTCTGAAAGCTAACGCTTTCCGTTTCGACAAATGAGGACGTGGGTTTTGTTATAGAAAAAGCAGGTAATTTATAAAGTTTTGTTTTAGATATTTTATCATTTATTTCATTATTTTATACAAGTACATTCTTGTAATTTACTGATCTCTTCTTCTTTACATTTTTTATTTTATATAAATATTTTTGTAAATATAGTGTAGACTACGTCAATTAAGATTGGAAATTGATTTTGTTTTCTGTACCTGCTGCCGAGGCCATTAGCACAAATTGAAATAGTTAGTACATAATTTTGTTCCATTTTAATATGTTGATATAGAAGTGTATATTATAATTTTTTTTTTTTTGAGATTACTATTCTCTTTGAATTAAGAATGAAATAAATAAAATAAATCTTAAAGTTTGGTAAAAAATGAAATAGTGTATTTTTCTCCTCATCTATCCTCAATATATTTAATAAGATCCATTCCCTCACTCTATTTAACACATAAACCTGAAAAAATATCTATCTGGACCTTTAGTTACAATTAACATTCACTTTGTATGTGCGAAAGGAGTGCAGTTAAAGTAAATTGATTAGTCATTTAAAGAAATTATGTGTTATTTTATTCATTTATTATTTATATTATTTTTATTTTATTTTTTATTATTATTTGGGTGCCTCGACTGCTTTGGTCATTGGCACCTTATTTATATATATATATATATATATATATATATATATATATATATATATATATATATATATATATATATTTTACGGCGCATCTACATTTAGGTCATTAGCGCCGACATCCAGGGTGCAGCGAGGAATTTTACCAGCGAACCGTTGGATGATAAAATTCCTGCCGGAGGTTGGGAATCGAACCCACCATCTCCCGCTTACGAATCCAAGGCGCTAGCCATTAGACCACGGCAGACCCCTTATTATTTATATTATTATTATTATTATTTTTAATACATAACTATATTTGTGTATGTCTTTAGCGGAATAACAAGTGCAATTAAATTAACCTATGTAAAATAGATATTATGCAACTATTTAAAAAGACAAACTAAAATTTTACAAAAATATATAGTGTAGAATTATACGTTGCAGAGTAACTGTAGTTGTTGCTCAGTAACTACAATTACAAATACTAGTTGATATTCGCCGCCGCAACTACTTTTTTCAACTAACGTAGTTGTAGTTGAACAGTACAACTACATAACTACTAGTTGAAAAAGAGTATTTGCGCGCGGCCAACTACAAACTACTAAAAGTAGTTGTAGTTGCAACTACTTCAGTTTAATACCTGTTTTAAATAGCGGAATTTGATATTTTTAAATGCACTATATCTCGTAGCTTAAAATTACCAATATTTTTCTTAAGTAGTTGTCTGTGTAGTTAGATACTAGTGTAGTTAACTACTGCCCAACTCTGCCCTAATCAAGGCATAAATGGCCATGTGGGAAAAAAACGCGACCAGTAGTACGAAGAAGTAGTTTTGTACCGAATTTCAATAAAATCGGTATATTGTTGAGCCGAAAAGAGAGCGAACAGACAAAGAAAATAATGATATATGGAGATTTTCGATACATAGAAGATCTACTACATATATATATATATATATATATATATATATATATATATATATATATATATATAATGATGATTAGATAGTTAGCCGACGAGGTGATAAGTAAAGATGGAATGGTTGGGTTTCGGCTACTCATTGGTAGCCTTCGTCAGCTAAAATGACAAAAAAAAGAAATTAATACAAAAACAAAAAATTATAATTGTGATAGGTAACAGAACTATAGATACAATTAACTTATAAAAGAACATATCGTCTTAAATTCTTAGAATGAGTAGAATGAAAAAGTAAATAGGTACAATAATTGATTTTAATAGTAATTAGTAACATTAATTGATTTTACAAAGAAATAAGGAACTACATACCAATGACAAATATAGTAGCTAATAGTAACATTAATAAATTTTACAAAGAAAATAAGATACTACATACCAATGGAAATGCCGAGCGGCAGAGGAAGACCAAGGTAGGCAATTAAGTAACCATTGTGAAAGTGTCTAAGGAAAAAGGAATCTACTGAGATATATGTAGTTGAAAACAGCAGGTGGTGGGAGAAATGTCGGTAAGGATCAAAAGGCATGTTTATGACAGGAAAGGAGAAAGAGGTGTTAATGGAAGGATACCCAAGGGGCATGGTAAAAATCTAGGTGGGAGGTCGGGAGAGTATTTGGAAAATATTAGCGTACATAGGAGAAATGCCTTGTTGGTCAGTTTTGTAGTTTATATTGTTTTTGTTTAAGTTTATGTGTACACATTCCGAGATCTGTAGTATTTTTTTGTTTCGTTGTGTAGAAAGAATTTTCGTGTCGTCGAAGTTAAAAGTGTGTTTTTTGTGTTTTTGTGTAATGGCGTGTTTTGCAAGTGTAGATTTATCTATTTCATTATTAGTGATGGTTCGTTTATGTTGTGTAAGACGTGAGTGAATGTCATTTATGGTTTCTCCTATGTATACACCATTACAGGAAGGGGTTTGGCAAGGGACTTGGTAAACACAACGGGTGGTTTGTTCAAAAGGGATTATATATGTTCTTTTATAAGTTAATTGTATCTATAGTTCTGTTACCTATCACAATTATAATTTTTTTGTTTTTGTATTAATTTCTTTTTTTTTTTTTTTTGTCATTTTAGCTGACGAAGGCTACCAATGAGTAGCCGAAACGTCCGAAATATAGCTTTTTTTAAAACAAAATCATATTGAGGTTTACTTAGCCGAATCCCAACCATTCCATCTTTACTTATATATATATATATATATATATATATATATATATATATATATATATATATACATATATATATATATATACATATACACACACAAACACAAATTTGAACCACCGTTATTCTCGTGATCTATAGGTTCTGAAGCATGAAAAGTTCTAGTAAGCAATTAAGGATTGCTTTATGAGGTCCTCCTCATAAGCGGGTTTCGTCCCTAAGGACGGAGGGAGAAAACTCTCGTACAAGTTAATCACCTCAAGTGATTGATATTTTTGAATCGATTGGATTCAAGTGATAGACTATCCAGCGTTTAAACAATGGATCAGGTAGGATGCTTCGAAGTCGAAGAAGTTCTTGTTAACTGGCAATTGGTGATTATCTGGTAATTTCTCACTGTGTGAAAAGGAAAGCAGGCACTCATACCTTCATAATCCTAGGTGGCCCTGACCATTTTATCGATTAATCGACGTGTCTTCAGAGCGAAAATACCATAGGGTCTCTATTAGTACAGCTCCTTCACAAACATCACCTCTTCAGAGAACTCCTACGCCAAGCCATTTACCAATAAAATGGAAAGAGCCTCAAGACACTAACGTCAGATTGTAACCAGTTGATTACACTGGTCAAGAAAAAAATATTTGTGTAATGTTTCCTTCAATTCATGAGTCAAATCTTACTAATTTTGGGTTGAAAAAAACGAAAATGACAATGAAAAAATGTTATTAGCTCTAGTTTCTGTGATACACCATGGGTCAAAATATATAACGTTAACAAATTGAGGCAAATCTGTAAATTTTAAACCATAAGTTTATTAACATTATAAATTAATTTGGATTTATTAAATAGTAGGTAATTTTTTAAGAATAGACAATTAATGGGAGAATACTTGGGAGGTTGGATATTATTACCATCATGTGGATTTCATGGATGTCTCTTGTAGGTGAATCCTGGAACATCCCTACACGCTCACCAATAGTAATCTGCAAGCATTCATTCATTCCAACGGCCCTGATATCTTGGTTCCATTACAGAAATATCCTGATGGAATCTCTCACTGTCTTCATCACTCACCGCACCACAACTAGGAGGGAAAAGTCTAGATGAGAGTGGAGAAAATGAATTTTGAGAGACATGTTGCATCCAAGTTCATGATATTTTTGTAGAAGTATCCTCACCAACTGATCATAGTTATTTTCTCTTTTGTTCCCCAAAAAAACTTTAATAACTCCCTTGAACGCAATCCAAGCTTCCTTTTCTTTCCCCTCCAAAACTCTGTGAAACGCAGGATCCTTCAGAAACTCCCGAATTTGTGACCCAACAAAAACACCTTCCTTAACTTTTGCATCACTTAAGAAAGCAAATTTTTCCCTCAAATATCTAAAGGCCTCTCTTCCTTTTTGACAAAGTTTTTCATCAAACCGAGTTTTATATGTAGTGGTGGAAGAAATATATCTTTAGGGTCGACGAGAGGCAGGGCAACAACATTTTTTTCACAAGGGCCAAGATTTCTTGCAGGCCAGTCTGTTTGAATGTAATGTGATTTCCTACCCCTACTGTCCCACTTACATAAAAAGCAGCAGTATTTAGTATATCCCAGTTGCATTCCTAAAAGTATAGCGATGACCTTTAGATCACCTGTGTTCAGCATATTTGATTGAGTGGAGGAGGGCTTTCATGTTTTCATAAGTCTCTTTCATGTATATAACCACAAAATAGCTGTAAAATGTTTGGTTTTGTCAGTTAACAGGGGTACCAACATCCAATAACTAAATTTCTCAACAAAGTGAAAGTTGAGCATGTAAAATGTGACATGTTACTGTATCTTGAAAACAAGAGCTAATTGGTCATTTTCGATGTGATTTTTGAACTCAGGGGGTGAAAATACATAATAATTGGGTATTTTTAAGCCCGAAACATATTCATTGTTGGTCAGTGTTATCAGTCCTCCGCGTCAGCGGGCAAAAATAGCAAATTGGTTTACATTTAGTGAAGTAATGACGTAAGCGTGTTGTATAGCGCATTTTTTAACAAAAAAAAAGTTCGTAAAGAATATTTATTTTTGAATTATATACTTAAATAATAGGAAGCAATTGAATAATAGGAACCAAAAAAAAAAAATTCTTTAATAAACTCTTTATCCTCCCATCAAATCCCAAATAACCCCGTTCGCCGACTGAAGCGTAACTGGCCTAGAGACCAGCTCCAGGAGTAGTTCTTCCTGATTTTAATCACTCTGCCTTGTGGGTACTGCAACTGTGCGGCTTCCCTCCTGTATTTTTACATTGTTGTAAATTCTAAATAAATAATAATAAAATAATAACATTCAGGAAGAAATATTCAAAAAGGAAGATAAGGAATAGAGTTGAAGTAATTAAAGTGAAGACTATATATCTAAGGGAAGAAGCATATTGACTGAAATGGAATTGTGTTGGTAGTATGTCAAGAATGAATGACACTAAATAGGCAAAGCACAGAATGGACTCCTATATACAATATCAGATGCAGTAGAATTCAGAAACGCCAATGGAAAGATGAACTGTTGCTGAGAGTTTGAGAATATAGGTGGCGAGTTAGGATTATATTAAGATTTAAGTCAGAATATGTGATTGGCTTGGGATAGTGGTGGAATCAAGTTTTGAAAGTTCTCGGAAACACACATTTTTAGAAGAGACATTATTAATTATAGGAATAAATTATTTAGCTCATTAAATTAGTTTTATTTGCTTAGTTTATAATAGTATTCATTTTATAGATTATTTTTATATGAACGAACAAACCAACATTCTCCTCACCGAGAAGCTTTTGTCTTATAAAATCTATACATATAATAAAATAGTAACGGATCGCTGTCTGTACATGGAAGATATAAGGGGGAAAATACTATTAAAGGCTGGAGGCCTTTATCAACGCAATAGTACACAAAACTATGATTTTTAGAATTTTTGTCTGTTTATCTGTATGTCTGTGCACGCTGATCTCAGAAACCGATTTAGTTGCGGTTTTCAGTAATATATTGTGGTAAGCTTCAGTAATCATTTAGTGTTTGTTTTATGTCAATCGGTTCCTAAATAAAAAAATTATGCCAATGTAAAAAATCACGTCGAATATATCGTTAACACGATACAAACCAGAGGTTTTTTTTTTCGTCACAAAACTTGGTATACAGTATTCCTAGCGAATGATTGAAGGAGTTCGTTAACCAGCAAAATTAGTTCATCAGGAGGGGGGGTTTACTCCGGACCCAAAGTAGTTATTCGCCCATACCGGTCGCAATTATCGTTGTATTGCAACGAAATTCGGTATTCGTTATGGAAATATTAATAGAAAAATATGTTGTAAAAAAAACTAAATCGGTTCATTAGGAGGGGGGGGGGGGTTACTCTGGACCCAAATTTTCAACTTGCCACTACCATCTATCCATCTATACATAGAATAAAATTCCAACGGATTGCTGTCTGTACATTTAAGATATACTGGATTAAATACTAATGGGAGCCTCCATCAACGCAATAGTACCCAAAATAATGATTTTTAGAATATTTGTCTGAATGTCTGCTGTCTGTTAGACACTCTGTACACACTAGGGTTTAACAATCCCTAAGGGGTCATCTTAGTGGCTCTGCCACGTTTAACAATTCTAGCAGCCTGAATCCTTGATCTCCCAAAGCTATACGCCTAATATCGTGTATGGAGAAGCATTAATGTAAAGTAGATTTTTTTAAGTAACCATACGGCGGTAAAATAAACCAAAAGATATATCCAAAAATGCTGCCTTAAATCACTATCCACGCGCACGAAGTCGCGGGCACAGCTAGTATGCGAATAAAGCTTACCTATTTATATAGCCAAGTTCAAAAAAAGAAAGAGAAATATTTAATATTAATGTACTTATTTTTTTGTAAGCTTCGCAACTTTAGAGATTAGCTCATGATAAAGACAGTGTTCTCTCTCTAGTCAAACAAATATAAAATTAATAAAAATAAAAAACTGTAACAAGGTGTTTGATATGACGATAGCGATCTTCAAATATCGTAATGTCCTCGGTCATATCTGCCGATCAGACAAATAAACGGAGTCCTCAGTAATATCGTATTTTTTCTATTAACTTTGATTTCTATAAGCAGTATACGTAATTCGTGGCATAGGATAATGGCTTTTGTAAGAATTTAATTCCTTCCTGTATAAAGTGAATCTCTGAAAGGGAATTCTAATTCCTGTTTGAACAAAGCCCGTAAAAGGGAACGTGATCTTTCACAGATTTGCCGAGAGTGATTGGTTTGTGTTTGCTTTACGAAACTGGCCCATTTCTCTGAAGGTCATGGTAAGCAAACAGAGACCTCCGAATCTGCTCTACCATATTGCACTTTACTTTAGAGGATATTCAATTCCATTGTTAGAGTTATTATATTAAAGAAGTTTATACAAAAAGGTGAACTAATGACATGCCTATGGTAAATAAGGATTTTAGACGGTGTTAATAAATTGACCTGGGGGTGGAGGTGAATTGTAGAAATAAAATGGATGCTGAGATAGGTAAGAGGATCATGGCCGGAAATCGAGCATACTATGCCAGCCTAAAATTTTTTCGATCTTCGCTCCTGTCACGAGAAACCAAGATAAGGTTGTATAAGACATTAGTAAGGCCTATTGTAACTTATGCAGCGGAAACGTGGTCCCTCTGTACAAGCTCAATAAATATGTTAAATATTTTCGAAAGAAAAATATTAAGAAGAATTTGTGGACCTGTTTGTAAAGAGGGTGTGTTGAGGCATCGAAGAAATTCGGAACTGTATGAACTATATAATAGTGGCAACATAGTTCATTTTGTTAAAACTAGGCGCATAGAATGGCTGGGTCATGTGGCAAGGATGGATAATAGCAGGAAGGCCAAGGAAAAGATGGCTGGAGGATGTTGAGAGCGACCTGAAAGTACTGGGTGTGAGAAATTGGAAAAATAGTGCGAAGAATAGGAATGATTGGCATGCTATTATACAGGAAGCCAAGGCCCACCTCTGGCTGTAGTGCTGCATAGTAAGTAAGTAAGTAGATAATAAATTGAACAATAAATATCTAGGTGACTTACCATTGAAGGGGGTAATATAAAAAAAGTCCGACTTGGAAGAACTGCTTCATCATAGAGCGCTTCCGTACTTATTCCTAACCAGTATATGTAAATAATAATTTGATCCACTGTTATTTTCATTATCTATGGGTTCTGAAACGTGAAAATGTTTAGTCTGCATTCCCGGATTGCGTCACGATGTCAACCTCATAAGCGGGTTTCCTCCCTATGGAGGGATAGAGGAACGCACTAAAATGATATTGACAGAAGTATTATTTACAACATTTTTTTCAAAATACCTTATAGAAAATAATTTCGGGAGGTGCTAGGAGAATTTGGGGCGGGGGGCTGAGAACATTTGGGGGGTTTGAATACTAACAATCTAGAACTTGGAATAGTTAGGCAATTAAAACGCTATTACACCCAATAAAAATTCCGACTCGCAGGAACTGCATCATCTTAGCGCGGTTCCTTTCTTATCCCTAGTCTAATTTGGAAAGATTAAAATATTTATTTATTGATAAGGCTTCGCAACATTGGCGAATCGCCTTAAGATTAAAATAGAAGCAGTTATTATTTTGGTTCCACCAGTCTTGAAAGGTCTTGATTTACGATCTTACCTGGAAGGGTCAGTCAACACTTGAAAGGGTCCCGCTAGTTACAAGGTCTTGGAATCTAGGAAATCTATATTTCTAACAATAAATTGTTTTGTTATTTTACTTACCTAGTTTTATTGTAAAATACATTATCCAACTATAAGCAATTAAGAAATAACAAGGAATAAAAACAGACAAAAAAAAACCGTTCGAATAAACGAAATCAATTACTTTAATGTTTTAAGCACTTATTTCTCCGATTGACATCGCCTAATTAAAACTTTCGTCAGAACATTTTTTGTAGAGCATTTAGTAAGCTTTCGAATGGTAACCTTTCGCTTCCCAAGATTTTCAACCGTTTTCGAGATATTAAGAAATTATACGAAGTTCCCAAAACTTTTCATTATTTCTAGCAATAGAAAATTGGTCTCATTTTACCTATCCTGTTTTACACACAAATACATTTTCTTAACATAAGAAATTACAAAAATAAAAATCAATAAAAAACTAAGGGAAAGAGACAAAAATTACAAAAAGAACGACAAACACACAAACACAAGAACTAAACAGACGTATTTGAAGTTTTAAGCACTTATTTCTTCGACTGACATCACCTAATCAAAACTTGTTTCAGAATCTTTTCTGTAGAGAATTTAGAAAGCTTTCAAATAGTTTCTATCCACTTATGAAAATTTCCCAACCGTGTTCGAGATATTAATGAAAGTATACGAAGTTCCCAAAACTTTTCATGTCTGCTCATAAAATATTTTATTCTAACCCTTCCTTAACTCCAAACGTAACATAACTTTCAACATATTAGTTTTGATGAATGTAGAACATGCAGATAATGTTTCAACTGAATCTCGTGATTCTAAGTACCCAAACCAAAAACGGTATTCAAAAACTATTTCTCCAATTTTCTCGAAAACGGTTAAAGCTATCGCCTTGAAAATGGTTTCATTCGTTTTCCTAGCCCAAGAAGCCTATAAAAAGAGTACTTACAAGCTTATGAACTCAAAAACGTAAGCGTTACGATTTTTTCTGCGCGAATTTCGCCCCAACCGCCATCTTCCAGTGGGCGGATTTTGCTGGATAACGAACTTGACCTTTCAAATTGGACGACGGATTTTTGTACCAAATTTCATCAAAATCGGACCATCAGGGAAGCCAGAAATGAGCGAACAGACAAATATATATATATATATATATATATATATATATATATATATATATATATATATATATATATATATATACATATATATATATATATACAAATTTTAACCACCGTTATTTTCGGTCTCTAGGGGTTATGAAACGCGAAATTTTCTTGTCGGCACGTCCGGATTGTTTCATTGTATCAACCTTATAAGCGGGGTTCCTACCTATGGGGGAGGGAGGAACCGCGCTAAAAACGTAAGCGTTACGATTTTTTGCGCGCGAATTTCGCCCCGAACACTATCTTCTAGTGCGCGGATTCTGCTGGTTAACGAACTTGACCTTTCAAATTAGACGACAGATTTTTGTACCAAATTTCGTCAAACTCGGACCATTTTTGAGCTTGCTAGAACGCGAACAGACAAGCATATTTATAAATATATACTTATACATATATATATATATATATATATATATATATATATATATATATATATATACAAATTTGGGCCACCTATATTTTCGTGATCTATAGGGTCGGAAACGTGAAAGTTTCTAGTCGGCACTTCCGGATTGCGTCGTAAGGTCAACCTGATAAGCGGGTTCTCCCTATGGAGAAAGGGAGTAACCGCGCTAAAACTATTTCCTTCTGAACTAAGTGATCTTATGTAATTTATTTTTAAGGTTTTTATGGCACATTTTACCAATATCGGGGGGGGGGGGGGTACTGCATCCCCCCTTATATACGCCCAAGTTATACGAACTGTATCATTTCCCATTGAAATAAATGGAGAATTTAATAATACAAATGAAAGGAATCTTACAAAACATGTATCGACAAAGAAATTTCTTATTCTCAACATTCCAGAAAGAAGATTCATAACAAGGTCATCAAGGCCTTCATATTCTTTCATAACAAGGTAAACATATAGTCAAGAGATATTCGCTATAGAGGAAGAACCAATTATTTTATATTGGAGTAAAGGCAACTGAAAATGAAATATGACATTTTTTTTTTTTTTTTTTTATTTGTTGTTTACTTATCTTATATTTTGATTAGCTGATATAAAATACATTATTGACCATCTCCCACGCAAGAAATCACCTGGTCATGACCTAATAACCTCAAACATCCTTCGCCAACTTCCACAAAAAGGCTTAATGTTCCTTACGCTTTTAGCGCGGTTCCTCCCTCCCCCATAGGGAGGAACCCCGCTTATAGGGTTGATACAATGAAACAATCCGGAAGTGCCGACTAGAAAATTTCTCGTTTCAGAACCCCTAGAGACCGAAAATAACGGTGGTTCAAATTTGTATATATATATATATATATATATATATATATATATATATATATATATATATATATATGTATATATTTATTTATATATATATATATATATATATATATATATATTTGTCTGTTCGCTCTCTAGATAGAAGACGAATGGTCCGATTTTGATGAAATTTGGTACGAAAATCCTTCGTCCAATTTGAAAGGTCAAGTTCGTTAACCAGCAAAATCCGCCTACTGGAAGATGGCGTTTGGGGCGAAATTCGCGCAAAAAAAATCGTAACGCTTACGTTTTTGAGTTCATAAGCTTCTAAGTACTCGTTTTATATGATTCCTGGGCTAGGAAAACGAATGAAACCATTTTCAAGGCGATAGCTTTAACCGTTTTTGAGAAAATTGGAAAAATATTTTTTTAATACCGTTTTTGGTTTGGGTACTTAGAATCATGGGATTCAGTTGAAACATTTTCTGCATGTTCTACTTTCATCACAACTAATATGTTGAAATTTTGGTTACGTTTGGAGTTAAGGAAGGGTTAGAATAAAATATTTTATTAACAGACATAAAAAGTTTTAGTAACTTTGTTTACTTTCCTTAATATCTCGAAAAAGGTTGAGAATCTTGGTAAACGGAAGAATACCATTAGAAAGCTTATTAAATGCTCTAAAAAAAAGGTTCTAATGAAAGTTTTGATTAGGCGATGTCAATCGGAGAAATAAGAGCTTAAAACTTTAAAGTAATTGATTTCGCTTATTCGAACTGTTCTTTTTGTCTGTTTTTTATTCCTTGTTATTTTTTAATTGCTTACTGTTGGATAATGTACTTGAAAATAAAACAGGTTAAGAAAAATAAGAAAAACAATTTAATGTTAGAGATATGGATTTCCAAGATATATAGCTTTTCAACGGCCTAGCGTCCTTCCTAGGGAGGGTTCTTTGTCTTTGATTTTGGTACTTAGAATTATGGGATACAGTTGAAACATTTTCTGCATGTTGGAGTTTTATCAACACTAATATGTTGAAATTTTTGTTACGTTTAGAGTAAAGGAAGGGTTAGAATAAAATATTTTATTAACAGACAAAAAAAGTTTTGGTAACTTTGTATAATTTCGTTAGTATCTCGAAAACCGTTGACAATCTTGTGAAGCGGAAGATTACCATTCGGAAGCTTACTAAATGCTCTACAAAAAAGGTTCTGAAGAAAGTTTTAATTAGGCGATGTCAATCGGAGAAAAAAAGTGCTTAAAGCTTTAAATTAATTGATTTCGTTTATTCCAATGGTTCTTTTTGTCTGTTTTATTTCTTGTAATTTTTTAATTGCTTATAGTTGGATAATGTATTTGACAATAAAACTGGTTAAGTAAAATAACAAAAACAATTTATTGTTAGAAATATAGATTTCCAAGATTCCAAGACCTTGTCACTAGCGGGTCTGTTTCTAGTGTAGCGGACCCTTCCAGGTAAGATTGTAAATCATGACCTTTCAAGACTTTACTACTCCCAGGAATGGCGTTAGTGACCTTAAGGGTTGACACGCCATTATAATAATTAATTTAAAAAAAAATACTGGTGGAACCAAAATAATAACTGCTTCTATTTTAATCTTTCCAAATTAGACTAGGGATATGAACGGAACCGCGCTAAGATGATGCAGTCCTGCGAGACGGACTTTTTTCAATAGTGTCCTTCGAACAACTCATTTCCCCACTTCTTGGAAACACTCCTCAATTATCCTCATTCCCAAACCCAATAAACCAAATATTCTTGTAAGCTCCTATCGTCCAATAAGTCTTCTACCTACAATTTCCAAAATATTTGAGAAACTCCTCTACAAACATCTCTTATCCATTGTAGAAACCCTCAATGTAATACCAAATCACCAGTTCGGTTTTCGCTCCCAACATTCTACTACTCAACAAGCCTTCCGAATTGTTGATGTTATATCCTCCACACTCCTTTTCCTTGACGTGGCCCAGGCCTTCGATCGAGTATGGCACCCTGGACTCCTGTTCAAACTCAAACAATTCCTGCCTCATACTTACTACCTTGTCTTAAAAACCTATCTTAAAGACCGCACTTTCCACGTCCAATATAGTAGATCCCAATCCTCATCCCGGCCAATCTCTACAGGAGTTCCACAAGGCAGCATCCTAGCTCCCCTCTTGTATTCCATTTACACTGCTGACATCCCAATCAACCCTGACATTACAACCAGCACTTTCGCAGATGATACCGCATTTCACTCCTGTTCGACAGAACTTGAAATGGCGGTAAATCGAATCCAGTCCCATCTGAATGAAGTTGAAATCTTGCTGAATAAATGGCGCATCAAAGTTAACCCTGAAAAGTGTAAGCATGTAACCTTCACTCTAAGACGAAGTGAGTGCCCTCCCGTTTACATCCATAACTTTCCTATCACTCAATCTATGGAGGTCCGCTACTTAGGTTTCCATCTCGACTGACATTTAACTTGGAAGACACATATCCAACAAAAAATACAAGTACTTAACAAACGCTACGGACTACTTCGACTTCTCAGGCCCAAATCAAAACTGACCATCAATAATAAAACTAACAATATACAAGGCTATCATACTACCAATCTGGACCTACGGTATTGAATTATGGGGAACAGCGAAACCGTCAAATATCAATATAATACAGCGCTTCCAATCGAAAGTCCTCCGTAGAATCCTTGATGCTCCTTTTTATGTTTCTAATTCTAATATCCATCGAGACCTACAAATCCCAACCGTACAAGAACTAGCCAAATCCCGATTCCTAACATTCCACACCAAACTCTCTGCTCATCCGAATCCTCTTAGAAATCTCCTCTCCTCTGGTACAATCCCTGATGTTCCTCGACGTCGTCTCCAAAGGCGCTGGCCCCGAGACAACATTATAACATAACTTTCATATACACTGTATTTGTTCCTTTTATTTGTTCTTATTTATTTTTTTTATTTTCTATTTTTATTTTTTATTTTATTTATTTATTTTTTTATTTTTATTTTTCTTGTAAATGTGTGTGTATGCATGCACATGGATGTATGTATACATACATATATGTTGTATATATTGTAAATAAATTGTTTCTTAAACTAGTGATCAATTGTAAACACAGAAAAAGAGCCAAACATTACTACATATTTTTCTTTATATATATATATATATATATATATATATATATATATATATATATATATATATATATATATATATATATAATAGGGAGTTCAACAATGGTTGTATTCTCCCCTCCTATGTATCCATGAGTTATAGATCATTACAGTACTATTTACATGTTGTTCTCTGTACAGGTTGTAAATTTCAATAAAAAAAAAAAAATAAAAAAAATATATTTTGATTAATAATTAATAGTTAATTATCCTCTGTAATTAGTTGTACACCAGAGATATCAAGTTTTGTGGCATGGAAAATTACGACCTGTATGAGTGAATTAACAATTCAGTTCTTGAGTGAACCACTACTCCTTAAGGATCGATTGTGTATATGTTCCTAATAAATCTCTCTTGTATATTATTTAGCGAGATTCGTTGAACAATAAGTAGGTTTGGAGAAATGTCCAGTAAACGCTTATTTTCGATGAACCGATTTTGCTGGTTAACACACTAATTCAAAAGTTTGTTATGGAAATGACAGAGAAAAAAAGAATGGTGTCACCTCTTGTGTTCACACAGACATATATATACAATATGTCTAACAATATTGAGATCGATCGCAAACAGTTCAAGTTCCTGCTCTAAACAGTTAAATAATATGAAAGGAGGAGATAAATATACAAATATAAAATAACTAATATATTTTATTTAGAATACAGAAATAAATCTATCTCAGTTGGTTTCTTCATTTGGGCAGATTGTAGGTCGGGAGGGATCAACACAAATCCAGTTTGGAACTTTTCCGGACGCAAGGAAATCCTTATTGATTGTTGTTAGTTATTGTTACGCTAGGTCTTGCCAGAAATATATTTCATAAAGATTTTTGTCTGTCTTAAAAAAAGATAACATTTTATTGATGGATAGGTTTTTTTTAAAAAAATGGAATTTCACTCTTTATTTATACGTGGGAATTTGCATTGGGTGCAATTCGTCCAACCCCCCCCCCTTAATACGCAATTTATTGCACCAAAAATTTACCAAAATTAGTAGAAAAAATAAATAAAATTACACCATAAAAATATAATAAATGCTATATAGATTAACTCTATTGCATTGAACTACTAAATAGATTGTATATTTATTTGATTAACGAGTTTATTAATTATAATTACTGTACTTACATACAAAAATTACTATTCGATGTGGAAAATCAAATTAAAACGCATTCAACACATTATATTTAGGCAATTTAGAGGAAATTGGTGGAAGAAGTCGCTGGAATTCTGGTTTAGGATAATCAAAAACGACCGATTGATGACTCAACATCTTTAACAATAATATAAACAAAGGCTTATACATTGTCCTTAATTTTTGCAAGAAAAAGTAATACTGTAAGTGTCCATAAAATTATTTAAACACTTAAAAACGCCCGACTCGCAGGAACTTTGTCATTTTAGCGCTATTCCATAACTTCGTACCAGTAGTGTCATTTGGAAACTGCAAATGCAAAAAAAAAATCAAAAAAAAAATCATCTTATTCTTAAATAATGAATGTATATTTGTGTCTCATCTTTTGCTAAATTTTTATAATAAATTTGGTATTATGTTTGATTGTAAGGTCTTGCATGCTCGACATGTAAGTTTGTCATTATTGGTCATTAGGTACTCGTGAGTCAAACAGCTGTGGCCAATGTGACTCACGATATATATTTAGGTACCCGTGTACGGCATAAAATATATTTACCTTATATATTTATTTATATATATATATATATATATATATATATATATATATATATATATATATATATATATATATACAGTGACTCACAAAACCGTTGCAATGATATGTAAGCTATATTATATTATCGAGAAAAAAAATTAAACCAGTATAATATTTACTACTGCGGGTCAACATAATTTAGTTGGGACTAGGACGTATAATTCTAGAAGGATCTTGAGGGGATTAGTCATTGTTAGCACTCTCAGGGGCACGCTTTCTGCTGAACGGTCATTGCAACAGTTTTGTGACTGATGTTCTGGACTGAAGTTCAAGGTCTAAACTATCAATTTAGCAAATTAAAATAGTTACTACCAAGCAAAACGGACATAAAAAATAACATTCAAGCCATATAAATAAAAAAAATCAGGATTAACTCAATTTTCTCTGACATAAGGCAAATTATTAAGCTTTTGATAGATGAAGGCTTTTCCATGAGACAAATTGCTGCTCGAGTGGGTTTGAATTTTTTTACAGTTAGTAGATATGTTATAAAAAAAGACTATTGTTCTAGATATGTTGGAGGTCAACCAAGAAAACTTTCAGAAAGAAACAGCGAGTTACTGGCTCGACTGATTAGGATGGGCGAGTTCGACATTGATGTACAAGGCCAAAATAGACTTAGATCAGACTTGGGGTTTCACGTCACAGATGAAACTATTCCAAAAGCACTAAGAGAAAAGGGTGAAGGTGAAGAAGCTGTTGCCTTAAGAAAACAAAGGCAACTACGACTGGAATTTTATTGAAATCATGAAAATTGAACAATTGCTGACTGGAGAAGTGTTCTGAGGTCAGAAAAAAAAATAAATCGTTTTGAGGCTGATGGACAATGCTGGATTTGGAAAAAACCTGAGGTTCCCATTACTAACAAGCAATAACAGCCTACTCGAAAATTTGGCGGTGGCAGTCTAAAGGTCTAGGGCGCAAAAAGGACCAAAATGCAGGATGGGTCGCAACAATAGGAAGAAAAAAGCTCTCTGAGGAATATCAAAGAATATGTGTGTGCGTGGGTGTGGGCGCGCGCGTGCTTGCGTGCGTGTGTGTATGAATTTTCCTTAAGGCGAGAAAATATAACAGAAACCAATTCCATAACAAACCTGTACAGCACACAAATAGGTACTGGAAAATTAACTACGAAAATTCCTTTAAAAAAATTGACTGCTTGAATAAATCTAAATATTCAATGAAATTACAAAAAATTTTATTGTCATTTGTAAGTCTAACGTTCATTTGTATCAATTCTTTCTTTAACTTAATTCTCAAATAATGATTGGATTCTATATTTCTGAATATTAAAAGTTTCTGGCTTCAGTACCTGACACACAAAACAAACATTTAAGAGAACCATCCTCAGAGATTGAAGTCCTCTTAGAGCACAGCAATGATTTATAATGATGTATGCAGATATTTTCAACGGTTTCTATGTGATGTAGTATAAATTAATTATATGCATACGTTTTCACGTAAATCATTTATAAACTGTGATTTATCCTCGTTTGAAGAACAATTAACGTTTAGCTGGAAGCCAGCTACTTCCAGATAGTTTGTAAATATTAATGAGTTTAGATATAACAAAAATCACAGAGAAAAGTCAGGATCCTTGAAAAGTCCATCTTTGTATTTTTATGATTTCAGTTTTACCTCTGTTAATTCCTCTTCCGATGTTTAAATTTGTATTCCAAGTAGCTATTCATCGTAATAATAGGTTAGATACATTGAGGAACTAAGCCATACGCTATTTTATAGTCCATCCAAGCCTATTTCGCAGTTTTGCACCGGCCTGAGCTGCAATCAAGGAACCTAATATAATCAGTCAACTGCGGGCTAAGTATCTTACAAGGGGAGTATATAGCGATGGGGTCACCGATTTGGACCAATTTTGTTCTGGTGATTCTACATCGAAAAATAGTCGACACGTGTCCGAGCGTTCCGTCCAATGCGCCTTAGGAGCCGAGAAATAAAATAAAATAGGTTGAAAGTGCTTTATTTTTTTTTTAGTTTAGAAAATGATATCGACATGATTCTTTCGCCAATTCATTTGTTTTATAGAGTAGATTAAAAGAAAAATATAGTCGTTAAAGAATAATTTATATTTCCTCAAATATATTCAAAAATATGCTATCGTTTTCAGGTAAACTAGTATTATACATTTTTTTACACCAAAAATAATAGCATATTTAAAATCAGCACCCCAAGAAACCCTTATATATTGAATATCATTGTAAACAAAAAATAATGATTTTTCCTAGTCTGGAAGAGACTAAAAATTTGTAAGCGAAAAGGTAATGTAACGTTTTGAAATTCAATATCTCCCCTTGAAATAATTCGATTTGTACATCATTGAAATCTTTCGAAAGAAGAAAGACTCCTTTTTCTAACTATATAAATGACTATGGTATTATCTCAAAAGGTACTTGCGAAAAATGGTTTTCAAAATAAAAATAGAATGCAAACTTTTTTGCATATAACGTCAATTCCAGAACACGTAGAAACACCCCGATTGGACGGAAATGTGTTACATTGTGGCCTGTATTGACCCTCCAAGTTTGGTTTGGATCGGGTAAATATTCTTCGAAATATGGCCGGATTCTTGAATCTTTAACAAAATTTTTATTTTTGTAATATTCCCAAAATTTGAATTTAGGGGGTTTTCAATGTGCTAAAAACGAATCTGACATCCGTTTTTAAATAAAAAATTGTTTCATAATCGATAACTTTTTAAATGTAGGTTTATGTAATATTTGGGCATAATAATGACTTCTACAGAGTCGAGTATGTAAAACAATTTTTTATTTAAAAACGGATGTCAGATTCGTTTTTAGCACATTGAAAAACCCCTAAATTCAAATTTTGGGAATATTACAAAAATAAAAATTTTGTTAAAGATTCAAGAATCCGGCCATATTTCAAAGAATATTTACCCGATCCAAACCAAACTTGGAGGGTCTATAAAGGTCATAATGTGACACATTTCCGTCCAATCGGGGTGTTTCTACGCGTTCTGGAATTGACGTTATATGCAAAAAAGTCTACATTCTATTTTTATTTTGAAAACCATTTTTCGCAAGTACCTTTTGAGATAATACAATAGTCATTTATACGGTTAGAAAAAGGAGTCTTTCTTCTTTCGAAAGATTTCAGTGATGTAAAAATCGGATTATCTCAAGGGGAGATATTGAATTTCAAAACGTTACATTACCTTTTCGCTGAAAAATGTTTAGTCTCTTCCAGACTAGGAAAAATCATTATTTTTTGTTTTCAATGATAGTCAATATATAAGGGTTTCTTGGGGTGCTGATTTTAAATCTGCTATTATTTTTGGTGTAAAAAAATGTATAATACTAGTTTACTTGAAAACGATAGCATATTTTTGAATATATTTGAGGAAATATAAATTATTTTTTAACGATTATATTTTTCTTTTAATTTACTCTATAAAACAAATGAATTGGTGAAAGAATCATGTCGATATCATTTTCTAAACTCGATATAAAAAATAAAGCACTTTCAACCTATTTTATTTTATTTCTCGGCTCCTAAGGCGCATTGGACGGAACGCTCGGACGTGTCGACTATTTTTCGATGTAGAATCACCAGAAAAGAATTGGTCCCATCGCTGTATACTCCCCTTGTCAGTTTCCTGGGGGGGGGGGGCATTTCCAATGGGTGACATTTTCAATTAGACTGGAGTTTCTTTAAATCAACTCAAAGCTGAAAGACTAAGCGATTGCGAATACATTTAATAAAATCGCTGATATATTTACTGCAAAACACTAAAAATTTGAAGCTAATTCCATGTCAAATCAACAGAAAAATATTTTTTAAGTACTCACACTTCTTCTGTGAAATAGTCCTGACATATTCGTCGTGTTTCACTATCTCTATTTATACTTCTTCATTAGTCATGCATAATTTGAATAAAATGAAAATCCCCAACCTTAACGGAATAATCTACTTCAAATATTCTTTAATAAAACGTCTTTATCAAAAGAACAAATGATGAAGAAAAACAACTATAAGCGGCAGTAAATTAATTATCTCTGAATACAGACTAATTCCATATTTATTGTAATGTTTGAACTTCTTTACGAAAAAATGAAATGGGCCATGAGCTTTGATTGACAATTCAAAGTTCTATAGGAAGGGAAATTTTCTTTCACTCCAATTATCCCACAAAGCCCAACAAGTTGTAATAAAGTAATAATCAGAGTTTGAGAACGGTTGTCTACAACTTGCTCAAGATTGATGTTGGCATTTCGTTTATAATAACTCCATAACCCACCAACAAGCCCCTTTTAATATTGAAAATATCATTATTTAAATCATTGTACAATGAGACTATTCTAAAAAAAATATTGGCACAAAAAGATAATTATTGGTGGTAATTATCTTCAAATGACTATGCCTCTCCGGAGATATTTTTAAATCTGAAATACATTCATATATGTTTAAGCGTCCATACTATAAGACCTATGGATAATCTATTCACTATTTTCAATGACATAGGACTAAGGAACTTACTGCAAATAATGATTACACAGACACACACACAAAAGAAATTGGTATTTTCAAAGACACTATACGTATATTCTTATGTATTTCGACACGCTGAATCCGAATCCGGAGTCCTTTTCACCTCATCACATCAGGTTGAAGGGCATACGAAATTCAAAGAAGAAATAACTAGAGCTTCCATGGTCATAAGGTCGCTGAATTCGAATCCGAGGTCTCTTTCACCCTATCGGCGGGAAATCTAGTTTATTTCAAGTACAAATATGTATATTTAGCAAACAATGAATCTTTTTTTTTTTTTTTTTTTTTTAAATAGAATAGACATATTCGTTCTTGAACTTGATTTTCCGCTGATGGGGTGACCTCGGATTCGAATTCAGTGACCCTCAAAACCATGGAAGTTATTTCTTCTTTAACGACTTTATACGAAATTTGACCTTCAAATGCCCTTAAACCTGACGTGATGGGGTGAAACGGACTCCGGATTCGGATTCAGCATGTCGAAATACATAAGTGTATATATATATATATATATATATATATATATATATATATATATATGGTGTTTTTGGAAACTACCGCTTTTCTTGTTGTGTGCCTGCGTCATTATTTGATACGTATTACCAACTATATTATTAGCATTATTTTTTACAAAAAATAACTTAAAAATACAAAAAAGTAATTCTTAATACACTCAAATGAAAAGCAATAAAATTTGCACAAATATTTGGCATAAGGGAGTAATATGTAGTTTTATTGTGTGAAGAGGAAGGAGGAAAACGTTTTAAAGTAGCTTTGATAAATCTTTTCAATCCGGGAAGTAGCTTCGATTACATTCTTTATTGCCTGTTCAGGGAGATTAAGAAAAACATTTTTCGTTGCAAGAAGTTACAAAAATAATTTCTGTATGTTTTTTTTTGCATCTCACTGGAGCGAATTATTGCGTGACTTATTCAATGATTACCTTCATTGTCACCTTGAAAACATGTTTCACGCTTACATACATTATAAAATACTAGCAGCTATTTTTACTACTCAGCACAATGTTTTTAAAAAACACGATCAAAAATGTTTATTAATGACGCAATTTTCTGTGAAACTGCAATTACTATGAGAAAAAATATGTTTATTAAGAAAAAGCGCCTAAAGAGAAATATTAACTCAATGTATAGTTGAAGCGAGTAGTACATTGCCCATGGCATTCAATGGTTCAAGAAATACAAGAGCATTTTTAGTAGGTCCCCCGTGGTCCTGTGGCTGACACCTTGGATCCTCATGCAGATGATCTCATGCAGGGTTCGAGTCCCGCCTGAGGCAGGTTTCATTTTTTTTACATTAGGGCCCTTATAGGGGATTACCTGCAGCACCATATAAGTTTAGGAAAATTGGGGACCTATATATAACCCGTTGCTAATGTACTAGTTTAAACAACCTCACTATTTACAAAACTATAATCAGACCTATCTGGACTTACGGACTTGAATTATGGGGAACAGCAAAACACTCAAACATACAACGAATACAAGCATTCCAATCCAAAGTCCTTCGTAGAATAGTCAATGCTCCCTTCTATGTCTCCAACAAAACCCTACAGAACGACCTTAATATTCCTTTCGTAAACGATTTCGCCAAATCCCGATTCCTAACCTTTCATTCCAAGTTGTCATCCCACCCAAATCCTAGAGGTCAATCCCTTTCCACCCAGACCCATCCTAAAAACCTTCCCAGGAGGCTTAAGAGACTTTGGCCCCGTGACCAGCTAAACTAACAGCGGTTAAGGACACCAAAAATAAAATATTAAGATATAATAGGAAGTGTCGATAATGTTTGGCTCCTTCCATATTCTGTTTTACAATGATATGTATTCATTTACCAGCACAATTAATTATTGTACTTTATTGTACAGATTTTAAATAAACATGTATTATTAGCCGAGAAATTAACTAAGCGACCTATTAACTAAATTACGTTGATGACGTAACAGATAATTTCAATCCAGTTTTGCAAGTATCTCGAAAACACCCGTAATTCCGGATAGGCGTAGAACCTTTCTTGGTTATTACTCACGTTCGATGGAAATCCCCCTTTATGAAAAAATATAAGGGGGGGGGGTCAGTTTCTTTAAGTTATCCATGATTTGGCGGCAGAACACCTGTTTACGACAACTTTTTTTTTTTTTTATTAATAATTGATATTTTTTTATTTCAACAATCTGATTAAACAGATAATAATTATGGCGTTCCCTTTCTCCTCTCAAATATACTATAAAATTTAGAATCGGATCAAGATTGGCTAATTCAGAGTTGAAATGCCTACATAATTGTGTTTTCGATCCCCGTTGATTGTAATGATACATAACAGGGGTTGAGTGGAGTAGAGAGTGAGACTGAGGAAAAACACAGCCAATTTAAAAAAAAAAAAAATAAAAAAAAATAAAAGGGGAAGCCTGATGAAAGGAAATAAACAGATGGACTAGATTGGTTTTGAGTAAGGGCTATTGAGAAGGAAATGGCCCCTTTCAAAGTTAGCCAGCTGATTGTAAGGTTTCTCTGATTAATACGACTACCTCAAAAGATTTCACGACTAACCAAAGTCACAGAAAATTATAAAAAAAATTGTTTAATAATTTTTCGTAAAGACGTATAATGTTATTATTATACACAAGTGACCATATAAAATCTACTTATTCATTAGGCAGAGGGTAGGACAACAAATAAAAATTTACAGCCTCATTGAACAAGATAACCTTCCTCTATCCGGGCCATGCCATAACTCCCCCGGATAGTGGAAGGTTATCTTTCTGACTGAGGCAGTAAATGTTCAAACATTTTATCTCCTGACGAGGCACTAAAGGTGCGAAACATGTCGAGCGAGAAGTAATAAATTATTTTTATTTCTTCAGGTATTGTTATTTGTTGACCTTCTGCCTGATAAAGGAATAAGTTATTAAACTTATTATTAAATTAGCCTGTTGCTGCTATTTCCTAATAAGTATGGAAAAGAGTAGAATTGCTATTGTTTAAAGTAAGACTAGGAAATAATGAAAAGGAAGGCAAAATAAGCAAACCTATTTAGGTCGGTTATATATATATATATATATATATATATATATATATATATATATGTATATTTTTGTGTGTTTGTTTATGTAATTTTCCAGTAAAATAAGATAAGTAAAATAATAATTTTTGGCTGTTTGTCATGGATCTTTCCAAGCGAAAGTGGAAGAGGCCGAGTAAGCAATTCCCGCTGTTGAATGTTACTACCGCCTAGACGTAATGGAGAGTACGAGATTGAATATTTTTAACTATATTAATTTTTTGGGTCATAAAGAGAATGAAATTCCTTCATGGGTTCTCGCGAAACACTAACCTTAAGATAATTATCCCGACAATTTCCTTTGGATTTATCTTTCTCCTGTAGTCAAGTAAATAAAGTTCTATTTTTGGTTGTTTGCAATTGGGTTGTCTTGTTGAATGGAGAAAACGATGGATGTATATTATTCCTGACAAAGGATTCTCTTGTCAAGGATAACTTGAATGAAACGAGTCGAATCAAACTCTATGAATGCCAATTCTCGACAATTCGGGTGCCAAATTGAAAGGATAGCGTTCAAGCCCTTCGGAATAACTACCTTCCTTTCAACACATTCAGATATTTCACGATGTTAAACTGATATTGCTCACTGTTCAGGTGAATTGATCATAGATTATAGTACTGGCATAATTACAATGAAGATCAATGTACATTTATATAAATCAGTCCCGTAACAGGCCACGAGGGCCCTGAGGGTAGATACCGTAGAGGTATCTGATTCATGACCATACGGCACACTAGGGAGATAATGTGGCTAGTACTATGCTCCGGCTGGCTAATTTTCCCCTTGCTGCTAGGGGCATTAGCGCCAAGGTACCCATTAATAAATTTATTAAAGGCTGGGATAGCCTTGGGACGGTTAGGGAGGCCGAATTCAATCCATGAACGAAGACACTAGAAAAAAAATGTCTAGTGCTTGCTGGGGATTTGAACTCTGGTCCTCCAACTTATAATCCAGTGATCGACCACTGAGCTAACCTCGCCCCATATATATATATATATATATATATATATATATATATATATATATATATATATATATATATAAATCATGATTTACATATATACACTTATATATAATGTTTAAACATTAATGGTTCTACAGAACTATTAGATTAATAATAATAAGGCAAATTGCTTTACAGAGCGGGCTCTGTAATTTAATAAATGCATAAAACTGTCTCTACATAAAATAGCTCTATGACATAGAAGGAAATACTACGTATTCTAGAGGGTTAGACTATTTAAAAACTCTACTTTAATGGTAATAGCTCACATAATTGCCTTTAAAATTTAATAATTAGGAATAATTTATTCTATCTCCTTCTAAATACATCCTAGAAATCAGCATATCTCCAGTATTTTTAGGATTCTTCCTATTTTGTGGTTGAATAGTATTTGCAAGAAGGATGTTCGACGGTGCTTTAACCCCATATGATGATAAGGATGCTTACTAATGGGGCTCGCGTGACTATATCACTCAATCGATATGAGTATTCCTGAAAGTGTGTAGACACTTAGTCCAATAAGATGCGCCTAATGTACCTGGATAAACGGAGAGAAAGGTTAATTAGTTTATAGGAGGAAATTAGTTTATAGGAACTTCAAATATTTATTTATTATTACAGGAGGTCGTGCCCCCTTGAAATTTATGAGATGCAACAATACCGGACTCGTAATAAATTTCCAAAGGTGTAGACTGTCGGAGTTATCACATAAGATTTAAGTGAACTACATTTTAAATATAGAACTCAGGTACCCCCTCCATACGCGTCGCACAGTGGTATTTTTAACTGATCTAGCTGGACAAAATTCGAAAAATTCATGAAAACGAATCTTTAATTGGACCTTCCAGTGTTTTTCTAGATAGTATATAAATTACCAAACAAGAATAACTCAGCTCAAATACGTTAACATTTAGGGATTACGGATTGTTTATATTAGGGTATGTCATGCTGCAAAGTTTATTACTCCATCTTTGAATGAATACTACAGTTACAAAAATTATTTGTCAGCACTACAAATTTATTTCATGCTTCAGAAAGGTAAGTATGATCGTCTTTCATTATTTATCATAATAAATTACCATTAATGTTTGCTTTACGCGATGCGATTTGTAATACCCTTATTGGTAAGTTATTATGGTACAAAACTTTTCCTGTCCGGCCTCGTCTGGTCTAGTTTGAATTTTTTCTTATGTGTCAATCAAGTATTGACTTGGAAAAGCAAGAATTAGCTTCCAGAATCTGCCAATTAAAAAATGATAACTGATTTTCTGAAAAGGGAACTTTTCGAAGTTTGGATCTCTCAAAGTCCAAAAAAAAAACAGGAAGGCATAAAAAATGCTTAAGTTTTTGAGTTCATATGCTTGTATGTACTCATTTTGTAGGCTTCTTGGGCTAGGAAAACGAATGAAACCATTTTCAAGGCGATAGCTTTAACCGTTTTCGAGAAAATTGGAAAAATAGTTTTTGAATACCGTTTTTGGTTTGGGTACTTAGAATCACGGGATTCAGTTGGGACTTTTTCTGCATGTTCTACTTTCATTAAAACTAATATGTTGAAATTTTGGTTACGTTTGGAGTTAAGAAAGGGTTAGAATAAACTATTTTATTAACAGACATAAAAAGGTTTGGTAACTTGGTATACTTTCCTTAATATCTCGAAAAAGGTTGAGAATCATGGTCAACGGAAGAATACCATTAGAAAGCTTCCTAAATGCTCTACAAAAAAGGTTCAGATGAAAGTTTTGATTAGGCGATGTCAATCGGAAAAATAAGTGCTTAAAACTTTATATGATTTCGCTTATTCGAACTGTTTTTATTCCTTGTTATTTTTTTATTGCTTATAGTTGGATAATGTATTTGATAATAAATCAGGTTAAGAAAAATAAGAAAAACAATTTAATGTTAGAGAGATTCTAAATAGCTACTTTAAGAGTAAATGTAACTTGCTTTAAAAGTTCAAGACAATAGGTTTTGGCCAATGGGCCTTTTTCCCTATCGGTCTTTCAAGACATGTAATCAAGAACAAAATAATTATAAAAAAATACTGGATGTATTGTGTAATTTTCGAATAAAGATATATATATATATATATATATATATATATATATATATATATATATAATGTTAGAGATATGGATTTCCAAGATATAGCTTTTCAACTGCCTAGCGGGGTCCTTCCTAGGGAGGGTTGGCCGACCCATCCAGGTAAGATCGTAAATCAAGACCTTTCTAGAAATGTGGACCCAAAATAATAACAGCTTCTATTTTAATCATTCTAAATGAGTCTAGGGATAAGAACGGAACCGCGCTAAGATGCTGCAGTTCCTGCGAGTCAGACTTTTTGTTGTTGTTGCCTTTAAAAAAGATAAAAAAATGTATAAAAAAAGTACAAAAATAAAAAAGTTTTAATTTTGTTTAACACTTAAAACGTAATAAAAAACGGACTTTTTTGCTGAAAAGGTAGAAAACAACGGTAAGACTTTATTTCCGACCCCTAAAGTAGGGTATATTCGTGATCAGCAAGCCATTTCCTATATGAATCCGTGATAAAATAATTTTGTCCAGCTAGATCAGTTAAAAATACCACGGTGTGTCGGAGAGCTGGTAACGAACTTTTCATGAAGTGCTTTTTGCACCTTGAAATTTTGCTATAATGTACATCTTGGGTATACAAGAAGGTAAATATGATTTGGCTAGACTTACCGTGGAACATCAGGTACTGCGCATTGGGGAAAGGTGCAAAAAAATATTGCCCAAAAATAGTGTTTTATTCGGAAACCACCAATTATTAATGTAAAAAAATTAGGTTATTTTACAATGACAAATAAATAAGGCAGACACTTTTAAGGGGGTTAAAATGTAAATAAAAAAAACAAAAACAAAGTAGTTTTGGTTGAATTTCTTAGTTCCAGTTGTTTAATAAATGCATCAAATTCCTGAAAATATGTAAGTAGTAAGTCAGGTTTGTCAGTGGGCCAAGTTCCGTCCTGTAAGGTAATGTCCTTAATGAGTTTTGTCCTGGGTTCGTCCAGTAATGTACAGTTAATATCTCGAAAACGGTTGAGTATCTTGGTAAACGGAAGATTGCCATTAGAAAGCTTACTAAATGCTCTACAAAAAAGGTTCTGAAGAAAGTTTTGATTAGGCGATGTCAATCGGAGAAATAAGTACTTAAAACATAAAAGTAATTGATTAGGTATAACGTAAAATAATGATTTCTTTTACAATTAATATGAATACTGAAATTAAATGATAAAAATAAAAATAAAACGAAAACTAAACAACAAAAAAAATGTAAATAAACAAAAATATACACTTATGTAAATAACATAATAAAAACATTAAGGGCACATCAAAATTATTATATGATCAACATTCCGAGGAAATATTTGAATTGGGAAGTAATTTATACCGACGGTTCCAAGAAAAATGACAACGTCGAATACGCAGTTTTCATGAACAATATAACAGAAAAATACAAATTATCTCCATATACATCTATTTTCACTGCCGAACTCCATGCCATAGCTGCAGCATTGTATCTTGCAATTTATTCTAACAAAACACAAATAGTAATATGCTCGGATTCCTTGTCTGCCTTGCAAAGAATTCATAATCCGAAAAATTCTATCATAATAATATACAAAATTTACAATTACCTGAACAAACTATCTGAGCTGAAAAAATCTATTAACTTCCTTTGGGTTCCATCACACAGCGGCGTACCAGGAAACGAAGCAGCAGACAAGGCAGCAAAAGTAGCGGCGGTTATAGAAAGACCAGCACAACAAATTTACGAGGCATATGATGTCAGTTCATGGTTGAAACAAAGAATCCGCAACAACTGGGAATCCATGTGGAATGAGGTGCCTTTAACAAATAAACTTAGAAAAATAAAGCCAACTTCAAGAAAATGGAGCAGCGCATTTAGGGGCAACCGAAGGGAAGAGGTTGTAATAACAAGGGCTAGAATAGGACAAACTAACCTAACCCACGTACACCTAATAACAAAAGAAGCTCCAAGAATGTGTTAGACCTGCCAAGTTCCTCTATCCATCCAACATATTCTAGAGGAATGCCATCCACTCAATGAAATTTTTGAAAAATATGGGATTTCCCGCATTGCATCAGCGGCACTACAGGATTCAGCTGAAGGAATCGATGCAATTCTGAATTTATTTAAAGAAATAAGCATTTACAACAGATTCTGAAAAAAAAAAAAAAAAAAAATTAAATAAAATAAAATTAATATATATATATATATATATATATATATATATATATATATATATATATATATATATATAAAGAAGAATCTTAAATGGAAAAAATAAATAGTCTATATACATATAATAACAAAAACAGAGAGTATATTACACACAGCATACATTACAACACAGAAAACACATAACAACTCACAACATATAAAAATAAAACTAAATGTAACATTATAAATATAATAATTTACTCAGAAGGGCGTTATAACCTTATTGCCCTCCAAAACAGGAATCTAATCTAATCTAAATAACATAATACATATCGTCGATACAAAAGCAAACTAACGAATATGAAAAAATGCATCTTTCATTGTCCATCTTTAATAAGTTCTGCTGGACTTATTTACGGAAAATTCTTCAATCTGACTTCACTCTATTAAAGGGAAAGTATTCCACTATCAAAAGGTCAAATATGCCGAATATTTGACTGTCCAAAAAAAAGTTATGAATAAATACTTTTCCACTCTGAAAAGTGGTGATTTTCATATTCGTTAGTTTGCTTTTGTATCGACGATATGTGGACATTCCGATGAGTTCATTGATATTTTTTAGTTCCAGTTGTTTAATAAATGCATCAAATTCCTGAAAATATGTAAGTAGTAAGTCAGGTTTGTCAGTGGGCCAAGTTCCGTCCTTTAAGGTAACTCCTTAATGAGTTTTGTCCTGGGTCCGTCCAGTAATGTACAGTCGAACAGGAGATGGTCGTAAGTCTGTTCAGTTGTATTGTCGCATTTACATGTGTTAGTAGTTATATGTTTAAATTTATGTAAATAAATGTTATCCCCCTTAAAGGTGTCTGCTCATTTATTATTCATTGCAAAATTGTCTTAGTTTTACATTAAAGATAGTTGGCTTCTGAATAAAACACTATTTTTGGGCAATATTTTTCGCACCATTCCCTTATGCGCAGTACCTGGTGTTCCACGTCCATAAACCAAAAACACTAGGTCAACTGAAGGGAAAAATCAGCCAAGAGATGTCGGCGATCTCGCGGTCTCTTTGCCGACGACTATTCGAAATTATTGGTAGTCGCATAGAATAGTGCAAAAGTGGTCATTTAGATTATGTACTTTTCAGAAAATAAAATTCCAACTAATTAGCTTCCGGTAAAGAAGCAATTTTTAAAATACCTCAAATGATTTTATTATATGATTTTTTTTTCTTGAAATTTTAACGAACTCTTGGCCCACCCGTATAACTTCAAGAAAAAAAAGTCCGTCACGCAGGAGCTGCATAACTAAGCACTTTCCTCAGAATTTGGGTAGTGTAGACTGCTTTCCAGAACAATTTGCTTAAAATATCCTACATAAATAAAATAAAAACATGAATAGTTCTCTTTTAATTTTGTAATGAGTAACTGATAAATTATTAATTTGCTTCCAGAGTTATGTTTACACATAGTACCTACTGCACTACGTAATAAATACAAAAAACCTCATATTATCGTATTTTGATCTAATGCAGGAACCGGATACAGTCCCTCTACCGCTCCTTGCGGCGCCTTTGTGAACCTATGTCTGGCTGCCTTTCTATTGAAATATATTACAAAGTAAACCCCCCGATTCATCTCATTTTTACAACACTTCTTTCTCATGAGTTACCCACGACGTATACCGCGTTTCGTTACAATAAAGCAGAAATTACGACCAGTATGAGTCCCCATATTACGACCCGGACCCATATTAGTAATTTGGGTCCGGAGTAAACCCCCCCTCCTAAAGAACCGATTTAGTTTATTTTTACAACACATATTTACCTGTAGATTACCACTACGAATAAAGAGTTTCGTCGAAATATACCAAAAATCACGGTTGGTAGTGGCGAATTGGTATTGTGGGTCCGGAGTAAACCTCCCCTCCTAATGAACCGATTTAGTTTATTTTTTCATCTCACTTTTCTCTCTATATTACTACTACGAATACCAAGTTTCGTTGAAATATAACAAATATTACGGCTGAAATGGTCAAATTAGTGTTTTGGGCTCGGGGTAAACCCCCCCTCCTAATGAACCGATTTAGTTTATTTTTACAACACATATTTACCTGTAGATTACCACTATGAATACCGAGTTTCGTCGAAATATACCAAAAATCATGGCTGGTGGTGGCGAATTGGTATTGTCGGTCCGGAGTAAACCCCCCCTCCTAATGAACCGATTTAGTTTATTTTTTCATCTCACTTTTCTCTCTATATTACTACTACGAATACCAAGTTTCGTTGAAATATAACAAATATTACGGCTGAAATGGTCAAATTAGTGTTTTGGGCTCGGGGTAAACCCCCCCTTCCGGTGGACCGATTTTGGTGGTTAACGAACTCGTTCAATCGTTTGCTAATTGAATGCTATATACCAAGTTTCGTGGCGAAAAAACAAAAACTCTGGCCGCTATCGTGTTAACAGTCACACATATATATATATATATATATATATATATATATATATATATATATATATATATATATAAAAATTCCGTCATGAGTCCAACCTCAATAGCTACTTTCCTTCGGAGGAAAGTGCTAAAAACTAAAATGACATCTTAGGCCCAGTCTCTAGAAACTTCTCTGATTTATGATCGAGGCTGACATTTGCATTGAAATAAACTTTCCATCGTCTAAAATTACTAACTTGGTAAGAAGAAATTAAAAAAACAAGTTTGGAAGTCAGCCACTAAACTATAAAACAATGTGAATTTTAATTATTCTGAAAATATCAACTAGAAATTAAATGAACCATTAACTTAAAGAAAATTGTTCTCATCCATTGAAAACAATAACAATCTTCCGTGAAGGGCAGGTCACTTTATAACTTTTATCAATCAATCTGCATATTTATAAGATATTAGTTTTCGATATGAGTGAAAATAAAAATAAACTTCAATCACGTTGGTGAAGAATTGGTTTTCATAATATGAAAAAAAAATGAACATATTATGTTAATTTTATTTATTTATTAATTAATTACAATTTTAAAATAAAGTAAAATTCATGTAATAGCTGGAATAACCGGTAAAATACAAAAACATATAATTCAGAGGCAATAAATAAAGTTCGACATATTATGCTTGAGTAATGATTATTAAAAAGTCCAACTCCCAGGAACTGCGTCATCTTAGCGCGTTTCCATTCTTATCCCTAGTGTCACATGGAAAGCTTAGAATAGAAGCAGTTATTGTTTTGTCTTGAACTTTCGTGAAAAATGTAAATACATATAAAAATCTAAAAAGGAATCGTCGTTTTAGCAACATTTGTAAAGTGGAAACCCCCTCATTGAGTGAAAAGCGTGATAAGCACGTTTACTTTCATGGGTGGCATACTTTTTTCATGGGTGACATATAAAGGAATTAGCGAAAATGTATGGTAACAGAAACCTCACCAATTAAGGTAAATCTTAGAGGATATAAGATGAGCGTATTATACCCCATATGAACTATAAAACGGTCGTGCAGCAGAAGCTGCATAAACGGTCAAGGCAGCGGCTACAACGAACACGAGACACTACATTACTGCGCAATGTGCGTTAACTAACCGATACCAATACAGAAAATATAGTCTTTCTTTTAACCAAAATAATGTAAATACAATTTGTTGTTATTTGATAAGATGAATGAGAACAGAAATGCAATACAAAATTTACATTTTAGTTTATTTACATTTTAAGTGTTTAAGGTAAGTCCCCACTGAATTTAGCTTATTTTTGTAACACATTTTTCTTAGTTGGGCACGATGTGTATCGACTTTCGTTGCAAGAAAGTAAAAAATACAGCCGGTACGAGCCAATAACCAAACAGGTAATAAAGTAAACCCCTCCCCCATTCCTAATGGACCTATTTTTCTCATATTCGTAATACACCTCTCTCTGAATACAACGAAGTTCGATGCAAGAAACAAATCACACTTCCTAAAGGGACATTAAAAAGTCTTCAGGTCCCCCTCCCACTGTTAATGGGTCGATTTTGATCCTTGGAAAACGCATTCAGTCGTTGGCTATTGAATGTAGTAAGTCCAGTTTTCGGCCTAAAGAATCAAAACTGTGATGCTGACGCAGCCCTTTTTAGTGGTTGCTCGAGACTTTTACAAAAGTCTGCCAGAACTAATAGTTTTTAAGAACAGATAGTAAAGTGAATCAGGAAGAATAATTTACTGGAAAACGTTTCTCCTTAATTTCTTAATACATTTTCTTTTCGATAGTCAGAGATCAGTTAAGTTGACAGGTCACAGGAAAACCTGTGATCCATAGTAAACCATGCCATTATTTCTGGTCTATCGTTTTAGTAGTTCCATCAATAGCCTACAGGATGTTTTGTTTTCCTCTTAAAGGTCAATAGAGCAATTTCCTTGACATCCCATACTACAGCAACATGTTGAAAGTAATAGCCACCATAGAAAGAGTGGCTTCCATAATAAAATACTCGAGGCTGGTTCTTCTAGTGCTCGGAATTCTTTAAGACATTCCAAGCTTTCTCAGGCAATTTATTTTCGCTGAGCCCCTCCCCCTCCCTGCCAACAAGTCATTTAAATAACATTCGCTGTCGGAACCCTCACTCGCTACAAGATGAGATTTTGACCGCTTTTATTAAACCATTGACCTATCTCGTAAGCCAATAACGTACTTGTTGGCAAGTGCACTGTAATATATTTCATTCCGTATTTTTCATAAATCAAATAGGATGGGGACTCCGCCTTAGATTCTCATTTAATAATGATATTATTATTTAATAATAATTAATCTCATTTTTGAATTAAGGTAAATTTACGGGTCCCCCCGTGGTCTAATGGCTAAAGCCATAGATTCCCATGTGGGAAATGGTGGGTTCGAGTCCCACCGGCGCACAATGTAACGAAGTAGTGGAGATTATGGACAAAAATCATTAACCATTAGTTATTTTCAAATAAACATTTTTATTAATTGAAATCAACTCAAAACAAGGTAAAATAGCATAATAATGCATACTATACGGCTATAATTATATTAATTGTAATATTAATAGAAATAATATAGCAGGTAATAATATTATTAATAACAATATTATAAAATATAATATAACTGTAACGTATAAAGTAGTAATAAAATTTTGTTTATGTCTGCCTCTAAGGTAGCGAGAAGGGCCATCAGAACAAGAATATCTTTCTTCTTGATAAAAATTAATAACAATTTATTTTAGTTGATATATTGTTTCAACCAGTATTTATATAAGAGTTTTTTTCTCTGAGGTGAACAGGTTCCCACATTTTTTACATTTAATATAAGACTAAACTGGCAGTCTTTCTAATATTGCTTAATATTTCTTTAGGAGCATCCTGCAGATCAAATTGAATCATTTGCCCGAGGATTAATACTGTTTTCTTGGATTTATCCACGTTTTTTCAAATTTGGAAGAAAAAAAAAATTGATGGATCTAAAAATAAAAATCTTTGGAATCGGCAAATTTCGGCAATCTAAATTGCTGTCAGTACATTATACTTGAGGTAAACTTTAAGCTCTAAAAAACTTGGGATGTTTGCAGATGAAGTTTTTTTGCTATGGTCTATCAAAATTTTGTACATAAGAAAAATGTCAAACATTAATGAAGAATAATTCAGGATAAATAATAAGGGAGTAATTACCCGTAGTCAATTATATCAGATAATAAAGGAATAGTTTTCACGTAATTTATTTCGGATGACTTAATAAAAACACTGTCCTATCTTCAACGAGAGAGATTCAAACTAATTGTTGGTATAAAGCAGATTTTGAAGACTTTGCTTTGTTTATATTGCTGCTAAAGTGTTTGTTGATCAAATTAAAGCAAATATTTATTAGTTTTATACGATTTTAATTCCTTGACTGGTTTCTAAACTTAGCTAGAGGATTAAAAATTAAATATAATAAAACAAAAATTCAGGTTTTTGTCCATTGGACGTTACACTGTGCGGCGGCAGAAATTTTCTCATCTTACAGCTCGTTCAGAAAATTCCTCGGAAAATGTCGGTGCGCCGTTAAAAAAATATACAAATAAAAAGATAAATTTACGTTTTCGTTCGTTGAATGTTTAATTTCAACGATATCAGTGCTGATATTAAGACAGATGAAAATTGAATTGTTATTTTATGTTCAATTATAACGCTTAGTAAATTTAACTTATTTACACGTAATTTAATAAACAAGAGAAACAAAAAACGAATATTCAACTAGACAAAGTTGTTCTAATTTTATAAGTTTTCATTTAAAAAAATGCATGGAAATCAGTAAAGATTTAGATGCTGTACAGCATAAGGCTACATAGCCTTATAGAAACCCGAAATGTCGTTTGGCTCCACCGTGCGCCGGCCTTTCTAGAGGACACGTCAAAAAGAACGGATATAACTTCAATTTCACCAACCGTTTATGAATAAACATTTCCCCAGCCTTATTTGATAATTTGTAAAGGGATTCGAAAATCCAACTCTCCCTGGATCGATGAATTGCAGATTGAAGGCGGCCAGGCTTGAAAGACTGCAATTTGCTACCCTCACAGGCAGGCATGCCAAATAGCAATCACACCTTAAAACGGGTTCCATACATCTCTAGGTTCTTGTTGATACTGCCTTGTATCCATTCCTCTTTTCACTACTTACTACCTCTATCGTAGAGGTACTTACAATATTTTAATCCAATTAACCGCAAGTATTTTATAACTTATTATTATGTTCAGGAAGTAAAAAATACAAAAAAAAATGCATTTTGTATTTTTAATATTTAATAAGTTTAATATTTATTTTAATAAGTGGAGAACTTAACTTAGCAATCTATAACATTGGTACATAATTATCAAGGGTTATTGATTTAGGAAAACCTATAATTAGTATCAAATTCATTTTGTTAGTTAACCTTTTGCCAACTAACACATACAACGCCATGAGTACCCTACTGTTTTTGAGAAAGGATAGAAATATCTTCAAAAACACATTTTTGTCCTTTAGCGATGTCTGGATATTCGAACTTTCATATGGTTGGGACTATGAATTCTACCCTCCTGCTTATTCTGTTTTTCTTTCTGTCGACTAGCTCGTATTTGCACGTCACCAACTCGGGGAAAGCCTCTCCAATCTTGTCCACACAAACCCTTTCCGTGTAAAATATCAGTCCGAGTTCCTCTCGTTCGACACTTTGTGCTGTGTAAACACAAATTTTGTAAACATGTAAGTCCCTAAAAACTCATGTGCGTATATGTTTTATGCCAGCTTATGAACACGTTATATATGTATATATACATATATATATATATATATATATATATATATATATATATATATATATACATACACATTATGTTATGGTAGCCACTAATGTCAAAAATAAAATTCTAACTCCATTTTAGAGGTAAATAATTCATTTTATCCTGACCGATTCAGCTATTTAGCTCTTCTTAAAATGATTAGCTTTATCTATATATATAAAAATCACGCCCAGATAAAAATAAAATATATATATATATATATATATATATTTAAAATATATATAAATTTGTTTGTTTGTTCCTTATACAAATCTAGACCGTTTAACCGATATTGACCAAACTTGCCACACAGGTAGGTCTTGATACGGGAAATCTCCTAGGCTAGGTCAAATTTCAAAATTTGGTCAAAAGGTCAAAAGTTTTGTTAAAGAAAAATTTGCTACACTGAACCATTCAGATTTTGACGGCCATTTTGAATCGACTACTACTGGCATCTGTCGGCTGTTTAGATGAAGTGCTGTTGTGCTGGCCTCTGCTAGTATCATTATGAACTAAAACAAATTCACATCGTTTGACCGATTTTAGACAACTAGGTATCAAGTAGATCTTGATACGGGGAGAGTCTTAGACAGAAAGTAGGTGTAGCCTGGTACACTGGGTAACAGCAAGTAAACTATAAACCTTCCAGCCTTTAATCAGACTACTTAGTAACGGGATACAAAGTGAAAGAACCATTTTTTGAGAACAAATTTAAAAAGCTGAGAGAATTACAAGAGACTTGTTTTATTCTTCAGCCCCTGATAACCTAACTATAGTCATCCATTAATGTCACGATTTCTCGCTTAGACTGAAACTGATTTTAGAAGCGTGATTGCACGGTTTACTCTACTCTCAATCCCCCCTGTTTGCCAGCTGATTAGGAACCTCTCATTCTCTCTGAATAATCTAATTCTATAACACCTGGTCCTATCAAGGGTAGCAACGACCATCAAAGCCTTTGGTTTTAGCACTTTCCTCCGAAGGAGAGTAGCTATTGAGGTTGCACTCATGAAGGAATGTTTGAAAAATTTCTTCGAATCTTTATCGATCCTACCTAGGAGACAGCGAAAATGAACCCAGTTAAAATTTATATATATATATATATATATATGTATATATATATATATATGTATATATAGAGAGAGAGAGAGAGAGCGTTATATATGTGTCCGTTAACACGATACCGGGTAGAGTTTTTGTTTTTTCGCCACGAAACTTGGTATGTAGTATTCCCCCATCAAACGATTGAACGAGTTCGTTTACCAACAAAATCGGTCCATTCGAAGGGGGGGGGGTTTACTCTGGAGCCAAAGTAGTTATTTGTCAATACCAGCCGTAATTTGTGTTATATTTCAACGAAACTCGGTATTCGTTGTGGTCAACTGAAGAGAAAACATTGTTGTAAAAATAAACTAAATCGGTTGACTAGAAGGGGGGGTTTACTCCGGACAGAAATTACTAATTTCCTTATACCGGTCGTAAATTCTGATATATTGTTACGAAACTCTTTACACGTCCTGGCTATCTAATATGAAAGAAGTGTTGTGAAAATGAACTAAATCGGTGTATCGGAAGGAGGGGGGTTACTTTGTACTATGTTTGAATTGAATTCTTCCGGCAAACGTAGGTTCTCGAAACTCATCAAGATCAATAGATCAAAATGTGAAGCTTTGTGTATTTATTACGTAGTGTAGTGCCCCGCATACACAAAACCCTGGAAGGAAATTAATTACAAAAAAAAATAATTGAAACAGCTGCTCATAATAAATGCAAAAGAGCAGAACAATTAATGTTTTTATTTTATTTATCTATGTAGGTTATTTTAAGCAAATTATTCAGGAATGCACTCGATCCTACCAAATTCTGAGGAAAGTGCCTCGTTATGCAGCTCCTGCGTGACGGACGTTTATAGTTATTCATTCATATATTAATAAACGATATTGAATTTGTATTAATCTAAATCAATTTTAATTCAACCCAATGCTTTTCATAGATGCTTTTCGATTTTTCTACGTTTACTCGGTTCCTCCCTGGTTCTGTAAGAGCTAATATCCCAAGCAAAATAACACACAAAATAGCACATTAATAAACGTATATATTTCCTTCTCAGTGGGAAACCTTTGATTTCATATTGTAACCAGATACAACAAGAAGAATTACATACAACTAAGAAACATTAGTTAATATCAGCAATCCAATATATAAATTGAAGAGGAAGACAGTAATTTTTATTGGTTGTTATCGAATCATCTTGTTAGGTCATTATTATGCCGCGGTAGGAGTGACTGACCTTGTTTCCAAGGTCCTCTTCCTTCTTCCAGTTCAAATCACGGAGTATTCTCAAATAATAGAAGCAAAATGTTATATTTAGTAGCACTCTTATTAAAATAACAATGTAAAAAAAGAAAAGAAGAAAAACAAAAATCCCGGCCTACCAAGAAGTTTCTTTTAACGCGTTTCCTCCTCCCTCCACCTGGCTTATGAGGTTAAGCTCAGGACGCTATCCGGAAGTGCTGACTAGACAATTTCAAGTTTCAGAAATTATAGTTCATGTTATACATATATATATATATACACATACAGGGTGTGGCGTAATGAATGGATAATATGGTCCCTGCGGATAAAGGACGTTGTGGCGGCTTCAAAAAATATGTTTTATGTTTAGTAAAAGTCCTTCCGTTTTCGAGATATTCGACATTTTCGAAAATTCAAAAAAAAAAATCACCCTTTGCCAATCTTTTGGGTGTCACGACTCCAAATGATGGAATTGTTTCACTCTGTTTTTTTGATAGTATTCATGGATAAATGCGATTTCGAATGTATACCAGGATTTTTGGGGCACATGCTCCCATCCCAGTTAGATCTTTTTTTTTTTTTTTTTAAACAAAGATCTAACTCCAATTTCATGTTTTATCATAATAGGTGACCTCCTGAAGAGACTACAGCTTAAAAAAAAACTATGTAAAAATCAGGGATATAAATATTGGCTATTTTCAGAATTCCAACTCGCATAGTTTGTTCAATGGTAAGAAATGAGGGAAGCGTTTATAGCGAAAGAAAGCCAGTTCACCCCTCCCTCTCTATTGAAATAATGGGACAGTGGCTGGCAATCAAGGGATCTTGCTTTTTCTGGGGGCAGTCAACGGAAAGCCAGTCGGTTTAAAAACCAGTGATGGATGGATTCACACTAAGATTGATTATGAGAGAACGATAGAGTAAGAAGTGACAGATTTAGATCAACACCTCTTCGATGCAACTTTTAAATATTCAACAAAAAATTATTAGGTTTATAACAAAAAAAGTCCGACTCGCAGGAACTGCGTCATCTTAGCGAGGTTCCGTTCATATCCCTAGTATCATTAGTAAAGGAATAGAAGCAGTTATTGGTAGGGTTTGATCTTTTGCTAAAAACATAAAATAAAATATCAAAAGGAAGGATGTTGAAGGCGCCACAACAGGAAATTGAAAGAATCCTAAGCGGAAATTACTCTAACCTCTGTAACAACATTCACTCCTGGAAAACACTACAACCGATATCAATTTTCAATTATTCAATTACTAGTCATTTTCCTGACTTCTTTTACTAAAATACTAATTTTACTGTTAAGCGAAAAAAAGAAGAAAAAAAATCCTTTGACATCGTTCATCGAAAATTACTTCAGATGCTTTTTTGTAGAGGTTATTGTTACCACAATTTCCCAGTCGTTTTCAATATATTAAAGAATATACGCGGAGATCCCAGAATTTTTCATGGCTGTTAATAAAATATTTGTTTTCTAATACTTCAGAGTTTACTAATTCTGAAAATGAGTAATATTTTTTCACTTTTCTCAAAAACGGTTACAGATAACGTCAAGGAACCTATAAAACGAGTACCTGGAAGCACATGAACTCGAAAATGTAAGTGTTACGATTTTTTTTTTTTTTTTTTTTTTTTTTTTTTTTTGCGAATTTCGCTACAAAAACCATTTTCCAGTTGACGGACTTGCTCGTTTAAATTAGACAAAGTATTTTTTTTTGCCGAATTTCATCAAAATTGGACCATTTTTGTTTGAGGGAGCGAAAAACAAATATATATATATACACGCTCACACATTTCAACCACTGTTATATTCGAGATGTACGGGTTCTGAAACGTAAACTTTGCAAGTCAACCTCATAAGCAGGGTTCCTCCCTATGGAGGGTCCAGAATAAAATAGGAATTATTGTGGGAAGACAATAATTCCTATGACCTTCTCGTGTTACGACAGAGATACATACAATAATGAATAATCAATAACGGTTTCTCCGGTTTCCTCGTTAACGGTCAAATGTCTAGAAAAAATAAATAATAATAATAATACAACATGAGTGATCGCCTTCCTAGAGTGCTAAAAACGTTATTCACTCAAGATGAAAGAATAGTATCTTCTTAAAAGGAGAAACAATTTTTTGAAAAAAATAAATAAAAATATAAAAGAATAAAAATAAAACAAAAAGTTATTGATTCCCGGTAAAAGATACTTTAGACTTCCAGGATATGAGGAGAAACTTCCTTATAGAAGAAACCTGAATATAACGTGAAGGAAAATCATAATCACTAAAGAAGCGGAATGAAAGTTATCCAAAGTTTCCTTCTCTGCATTGAGCAATATCGGAAGTATAAGAAACAAGTTCACTTCATCGAAAATACATTCCTTCTCTTATGAAATAAACGAGCGGCTTAGTACGATCCATCAATTTCAGACTAATCAATTTAGGAAGTCAATTAAAGTTCGATTCAGCAGAAAATGTACAGCTTCAACTTTAGCACACGACTTCTTATCACTTTTAAGTAATGGAATACCAATATAAAAGGGCACTGAATTACCGCCAACAAAGGGAGGTTATATTTATTATATTTAACAATCTGCTGAATATGTATTTATTTTAGTTTCTCCCACCTAAGCGGATTCAATATCAGCTTGCAATATGCAAAATCAACAAAATAAATACAAAAAATTCACAACGTAAATTGAACAGTGCTAAGCAACATTTTAAACAAACGTTAACTGTAGCCGCTATAAGTAGGATATTACGTGGGACTATCAGTCTATGGTGCAAATACTACTAAAAGATGACTACAAGCTGAGTATGCAACTTAATCTAGTTGCCCCTAACCATTTCAACTGATAGTCTCATAGTAACTGCCTATAAAAATTGCTAATAATAATCCTAATGGTCTGATGTTAATCGTTAAGAATCAATGAATGTATATAAGACCCAAAAGTCGTAGTAGTTCAACAAGGATCAAACAATTATTGTTTTCTCGAACGTTATTTAATATTATAAAATTGTGACCCTTTTTTCCTTCAATATATTATTTGAATAGGCGGAAGGTCATGCATATATAAATAAAGCATATAAAGTGAAGTGGATGTAGTTTTATATATGCATGACCTTCCGCCTATTCAAATAATATGTTATTTAATATTGTAATAGTAGATCCTATTAAAAATTGCTGTTTAGCTATCAACCTGTTGGGTTGTTGATAGCCAAACAGCAATTTTGAATTGAACTGGGGGACTACTTCAGAACAACTCAAATAGATAGGTAAATCTTACGCCCATAATTCCGACAGTATTCACGCCAGAGATTTTCAAAAAATGTCTAATAAAATTTCCTATAATGTCCCGTAAATTTGTGACATTTCTAAATAATAGTACATTATAAGAAATTTCCTTACCAATCGTTTGGTTTCTTCGGAAAAGTTCTAGCGTTAATACCTTCCCAGTTATGAGCGAATGAAGTACAAACACTAGTATTTCATTTGTATTAAATTAAAGAGACATCTTTTGATCCGACGCACCATTTGCGCGTAAAACGCAAAAAACTGAAAAATATCGCCCTTTTTTAGACAAATTCCTATTTATCACTGAAACCAAGCCTTGTACGTAAAAACACTTCTATGTAAACGTTGTAGCCTATTAATTTTCCTTTCAGATGATACCAAGATCAAAGTTGTAGATTATATATTTAACGGGGTATTATGAATGAAAACAAAGGCATTTTTTTTTTTGTTTTATGATATAATAATTTCATATGGAAAAATAAATTTATTCTGTTCTGTTTTATAATCATTTTTATATACTTTTTTTCATAAAGTGAATAAGTACTTTTTTTTATTGTTTATGTCGGCTACTTTTTTTTCTCGATCGATTTTCTGAATTGTTACTTTTTAAAACTTTTAAGGTATATTTTTCATTCATAATATCCCGTTAAATATTAAACCTACAACTTTGATTTTGGTATCACCTGAAAGGAAAATTAATAGGCTACAACGTTTGTATCGAGGTGTTTTTACGTAAAAGGCTTGGTTTCAGTGATAAATAGGAATTTGTCTACAAAAGGGCGATATTTTTCAGTTTTTTGCGTTTTACACGCAAACAGTGCGTCGGATCAAAAGATGTCTCGGAATAAATTAGTCTTAAAATTAAATTTTCTATCAGAATTCGTCATGAAAAATACCTGCCGCCATTAGAAAATCAAGAGTTAGATGCGCTGGAGAAAAACTGGAGAATGTTACAAAGTCAACTAAACCTTTAAAAGAAACCTCATGCAACATAACTAAGACCTACCAAGTTTCATTTCGAAATTCCAACAACTCTAGGAGGAAAAGGGGGTGGACACATATACTGGGACACCCTGTATATATATATATATATATATATATATATATATATATATATATATATGTGTGTGTGTGTGTGTGTGTGTGTGTGTGTGCATATATACATACATCCTACCTTTGTAAACTACGGGAGACAGTCTATATTAGCCACGTTTCTTGAGAAAAGAAAAACGGGTAAAAAATGCTTCTTGTAAATAATAATATTTATGCAATATGCAATAATACGAATAAAATATACATAAACATTCAATATAAAGAAAAATTGTTCGAAAAATATGAAACTCAATTAGTGCTGAAAAACAAACTTCAAAACAATAAGAAAATACAAGAATACACTGAGAGGTAAAAATTAAAAAAATATTGAAATTCCATGGGCGCTTAAAAAAGAATGGGTCCTTCAAGGCAAATCGTGGTAGTTTATGAAAATTAAAATAACGCAAAACTAGAAATATTGAAGTGGATTGCAGCAGTAAAAGACTATCTAAAAGTAGGGTGTATCACACAAAAAAAAACATTTCAGGTGGAAAGTCAGTTGGAGCAGTATAAAAAAAAAAAAAAAAAAAAAAAAAAAAAAAAAAGATAAGAGCATCTTGGCAGAAAACAGAAAAACGGAAGAAAATCAAACTTGTCAAGACAGCGTTAATTGCGCTCATACGTGAATAATATTAATAAAATATGTATCAGTTTTTTCTATACCTGAAAGAAGGCGTTCGATGCACACTAGTCCCGCAGAGCAATTCGGTAAAGCTGACTGACTCACAGCTGTTCGTGTACATAAACAAAGCGAACGAATGTAGATAAACCATTTTCGATAGTAGCAGTTAACTGACTACCTTGAAAATGAAATTAATTAACTAAATCCCTATCCTTAACTGGATATTTAGTAGCAATAATGGAACTAAAGAAAATTCAAGAAATTCCCTAAATAAATTTCTAATTATAGAACCACATATATGTTGCGTGACCGCCCACTGTACATTACAAGGATTCCCTAAAACTAGAGCGACCTACATCTGGCCTTCACCGAAATCCTAACACGAATTTATTAGCATGATACACTCGATTGCGTTGTACTATGCATTTATTACAGATAGTTACTAAAAAAAAAGTAAATAAAACTGGCTGCCAAGAGCTGTAAATATTGTAACGTAAAAATGCAATAACAATAAACGAAGTACAGTAAATAGTGGAAAACTATAAAAACAAGGATATTACATAATCGGAACAAACATTGACAGGAAATAAACTTCGGAAAATTAAAAATGTAATTGAAGAATGGTCATTCAGTCACCGATAAAAGAAACGCAACGAAATAGTTCTGGCTGGACGGCAAGCCAAGAAGGAGAAGTTACTTCTATTAAATTATTACATTTTTATTATTTATTTTTTCAAAAGTGATATTAATATGCCAGCTTGATAAAATTGAATCTAAAATTGTTGTATTCAAGTTTTCATACTTTCTGTTTGCATAATTATACTAGTTTTCTACAATCTTTTAATGATGATATGAAACCAGAAGATGTAATTTACATAAGTTATTTATATTTATGGAGTATGCGACTGTTGAATAATTGTTAAAGATTAGTTTCAACATGAATGTGCTTACTTTTTCAATGATCTTTTTGTGCTATATTAGAGGAATGGTTACGGTGATATGAGGAAAATTGATGAGTTCCGCTACGTTAACCATTACATTATGGGAGGAAATCATCGCGCACTATTAAATCTGTTCTTATTATGAGCGTAAAATCAGTTTCGTCTATTGATAATAAGAAATATTCTGCTGAATTAGACAGTGCTGAAACAGTACACAATAATATTATACTTAAATCCCAATCACAATTAGCTTTTAATATCTTGGAATCATAATCAAAGAGTTGAAACAGGCCTACCAAAGACTTGGACAGCTTTACCCCATGATCAACAGACATACTTCACTAAAATCACATACGACAACAATTCTCTATAAGACTCTAATTCGACCCCTCATTACGTATGGATAGGAGCCACGAAGACACAGATAAACAAGATCCAGAAGTTTTAAAATAAAATCTTAAATATTGCGGAGTCAGCCCCTTGGTTCATGAGGAACACACAACTGCATCGTGAAAGGATGTAGCCTACATCACAGATTTTCTGAAGGACACGACAATGAAATATCTGACTACTCTTCCAGCAGAGATTCTACAACTAGGAATATCACAAGTCACAGTGAATCGACGCCTTAAAGCACGCTTGCCTCAAGACCTCCTACATCCTATACTATAGAACTAGTCATTTTTATTTGCTGTTTCAGTCCCTGTATTAATATTTCATATATTCTTTAAAATGTAAATTTATTTTAACTCAATGTTATTATTTTTTGTTGTTAAATTTTTTGTTTAAGGCTTACAATGAAACCGACCTAATAAATGTGTTTTTCTTCTTCATAATCAAAGATCTGAATTAAAGCAGTCAGCTCAATTTAAACGTTGTGGGATTATCACTCCAGAAGGTCTTTTGATTCCGATCGTGCCAGATGGAAAAGGATCTTAAATCCAGAAAACTCTAAAACCAAATCTGACTGACAGGAATTGTGCGATCTTAGCGTATTTTCATATAAGGCGAGATATTTAAGAAAATATACAAGAGTATTATAGTCTTCTGGTATTGACCGTGTCACAAACTTCTTTACCGACGTTTCGCTAGTCATACTGCCAGCTTCCTCAGGGCTTAGTCTGAGAATGACTAGTTCTCAGACTAAGCCCTGAGGAATCTGGCAGTATGACTATCGAAAAGTCGGTAAAGAAGTTTGTGACACGGTCAATACCAGAAGACTTTATTTGTAATGACTCGGACCGTGGAAGCCTACGAGTTAAATATACAAGAGGTTAAATCATGTCTGATGAATTATTTTTCTATATTACTCCCACTGCTCCAAAAATAATCAAAATTTGGGGATCCTAGTTTTGATGAATGCCAAATGACCAAAAATCTACTGACTAAAATATTCCACTCCATCCTTCTGGACTATCCAAAATCAGAATTCTAGTTTCGTTGAAAATAGTTAAAGATATTACCTTCATCGATTATATTCGATTCCCCTTATAAAAATAGTTAAAGATATTACCTTCATCGATTATATTCGATTCCCCTTATAAAAATAGTTAAAGATATTACCTTCATCGATTATATTCGATTCCCCTTATAAAAATAGTTAAAGATATTACCTTCATCGATTATATTCGATTCCCCTTATAAAAATAGTTAAAGATATTACCTTCATCGATTATATTCGATTCCCCTTATAAAAATAGTTAAAGATATTACCTTCATCGATTATATTCGATTCCCCTTATAAAAATAGTTAAAGATATTACCTTCATCGATTATATTCGATTCCCCGTATAAAAATAGTTAAAGATATTACCTTCATCGATTATATTCGATTCCCCTTATAAAAATAGTTAAAGATATTACCTTCATCGATTATATTCGATTCCCCTTATAAAAATAGTTAAAGATATTACCTTCATCGATTATATTCGATTCCCCGTATAAAAATAGTTAAAGATATTACCTTCATCGATTATATTCGATTCCCCGTATAAAAAAACAAACGCTCTTGTAAGTACATTAATGAAAACACTCACCGATACGATTTCCAGTGACCTGAGTGTTGTGGTGGGCGGAATCTGCTGGTTAACCCACTCGATGTTCTCTTTTAGACAAAGCATAAATTTCTTTTGTGGGAAATTTTATCAAAATCAATTATTTTAAGGCGTTTGAGCGCAAACAGATATATATATATATATATATATATATATATATATATATATATATATATATATATTGTTGCAAAGACTAACGTTTTTTATAATTTTTTGGGATACTTAAGTAATATTTATGCGATTTAATTAACCTGCTACAGATAAGTTGTACTTGTATTTCAGGTATACAAGTTACCATCGCCTGAAGGGAGAAAATATTTACGGTATCATAGCCAAAAGACTTAGGGTCACCACTAAAGCTTCCATGATATAAAATCCCCATAATGCTGAAGGAATGAGGTTAAGCCTTCTATCTGCGCCCATTGTGCTGGAAGAATGAGTAAAAGGGGTATTATTCCTGAGCAGAAGAATGGAAAAAGAGATAGGACTTGACCTCAAGGAATCAAGTAGATGTACACCCCAAACTCTTAATTCAAGGTCATGGGATATTGCAGGTCAAGGTCGAAAATATATCTGCGGAGCTTATTTCTTTATCGTCATACGGAGTATTTATAAAATTATAAATCATTATAATTAGGTTTTTATCAGAGAAATTATAAGAGTGGCACCTATTAAAGCACATTTAATGCAATTGACATGGTGTAGATAACCAGGGTTTGGTCGTAAGTTAAATAAAACTATACTATATACCAAAAATGAATTGTTTTTCTGCCAAGGTATCGGCTTCAGATGCAAGCCTTTTTTGGGGCAGAGGAGACGAAGGACAACAGTTCCGTATCTTGAAACCTACATTTTTCTCATAGGAAATGTAGTTTCCAACAACTATTCTCCCATAGCCTAGAAGTCTTGAATGTCAAACCGAATGGTTGGCAGATTGACAATTCATTTTTGGTATAAATTGTAGTTTTGGGGCTCTCTCGTCGTCTAGTGGCTAACGCCTTAGATTCTCATGTGGAAGATGATGGGTTCGAGTCCTACCGGATAGAATTCTAGAGGACAGATTATCTATTTTATTGAAATAACTTATCGTCTAGTCCGAGGAGTGCCTAAGAGCTGTAAAAATACTGCAATAATCTCGTTGAAATCACTGCCAAACCTTTATCAGTATAAGATCCACCCGAAAGGAAAAAGTGTTTATTAGAATTAATTAGATAACACCCTTTAAAATTCGTTTGAAACAATAATTTTGAAGCAGGCCACCCTATTCACTCAAATACCTTCCCATTGCCTGAAAAAGCTCCCATAAGCTGAAATGCCCACCAGCTACTGGTAAGTGGACTGAAAGTGAGAGAGCTACTTCAGGGTTACATTTTCGATTCACTCCCTTGTGATGTTTTCGGGCAGTTAGACACGGCTAAAGCATATTCCATGCTAACACAGCACCCCTCCCTTCTTTGGGTGTTGGTCAAACGGTGCAGCAGGGAGATAGTTTGGTCAGTACTCCGCCCGCCTGGTTTTCGCCTTTACAGGTAACCATTAAAGGCTGTGTAGTAGGGTGTATCGATTTTTAACTTTTTTTTTGTTTCCAAATTCCAAGTTGAAAAAAACGTTGCTACTAAGCACAACGGCTTACCACAAAAAATTTTGGATTTTTAAAAAAATGTTTAGGTCTCCCGCGCAAGACCTAAAATTTAGAGAATTTACTAAAAAAAAAACAATTGTTACAAAAATATTTAAAAAACCTAAAACACAATTATTCTAAGTTTTAAGTTAATATTCCACTAACAATAAGCACAGAAAACGCCAAAAAAATTATTTCAAATATATAGCACACCATTTAGGTCTCCCGCACAAGGCCTAAAAGTCGTAAATTTCAGCCAATTTTTGAAATTTTGCAGTACTTTGATATTTGTGTGGTTCATAGTTTAAACATTAAATATAACTAAATCCACGTTAGGCTTGGCTGGAATTGTTCTAATAAGTGAAATAATGAAGAAAATTTCAATACGTCAAGCGTCAACTTGAAACTTGGGGTGGGGGAAGGCCAGACTGTCGTACCGCGGTGACGTTCCATCTATGTATCACAGCGCTGGCTTGTCTACCGGTAAGCAGTGGCATTTGTGTTTTGAGTGCGATAGTCCTGTTTCTAAGACTCAATTGTTGATTATTGTTGTGTTCAAGAATCGCATAGTTGCTAGTTAAAAACGCATTTAACTAGAGAAAATACCGACATACCGATTATTGAGCAACCTATCGATGTGAGTGGTTTTAATGTTCTGCCGACAAAGATGGATGTATTGAAGTATTTTGAATGGGTGCGCGTTGAAATGAAACAAAGGTGAATTTATCGGCCTGCAAAGAAGGTAATTGCATTGAGAGTTGCTTTAAAACTTGAGGAGATGTGGAAAAGAGCTTCTATCCTGTTTGTGGCATCAAAAACACAACATTCGTGGTTTTAAAACAGCACAAGCAAAACATAATAAGTGTTCAGGGCCTAACTCGCAACAATTCTTTCTATTCTAAGCTTTCAAAATATACATTAAACAGAAACACGCTAAGAGGACGCAGTTTTTGAAATTGGTACTTCTTTTTAAGTAAGTTGTTCAGAAAATCCTTATTTTAGAAGAAAGGTAATCCAGGATCGTGAAAGAAGCCCTAAACCCTAGGAATGATGTCGGCTGGATCTGACAGCAATATTTCACTTAAGTATAACAACAGTTTATTGGTGAGCTGAGCTCCAAGCTTCAGGACGTCTCAATTAAACTGGAGAACAACCCGTTTGTCTTTCTCGTTTCACGGAAAGGCAATTTGTAGCAAGCCAGACCTCATGCGTCACTATCCGGAGTATCCGGATACTCTTACAAAATGTGTGAGAGATTTCACTCCTTCTCTTCTTACTCACCGAGGAAATGAATTGTTTTATATCGAATTCTGAAGGGTCATTTTCTTTCAAGGTTACCAGGAGCCATAGCCACATTATTGAATTTCAACGAAAAATGTGTTTCATGTTGTAAATTATGACCCACTCTAAGGGCTGCTAACATTTTCTATTTACGTTTCCTCTAGTTTTTACATGGATCTTGAATAAAAGAAAGACCGACACTCTTCTTATTATAGAAAAATCTCTACGCTTCTATAAATAATTTGAAATATAAAGTAATTTAAAATAATTGATGTTTATTCTATGAAGAGTGACATTTTTATTTTATTCCATAATTTAAATTTAATTTTTATTCTTAATAAAAGGAAAGTGAGGTGTGATGGAGATTCGGGGGCTCTGAATGAAAGGCAGCTTGTAAGTAGTAGCGTATATTGATAGGACAACTGGACTGGACGGGATGATAGAGAAGAGTGGAGAGTGTCGAGCGTGGAGTCTAGTAGAGAGTGAGTGAGAGTGAGTGGAGTCTAGTAGAGGGTCGAGTTGGGCTAGGATTTAGCCCAGCCTAAATAGGCAGGTAGGATTGGGGAATCGTGGGAATTATAGAGCAATGCAGGTCTCTAGCTGCTGATGGGCAATATTGCTGACTGGTTTCTGGGTTCCTTCCTTTCTCATGCTTTCCCTTCTCTTTAAAGCGGATTCGAGTTTTGATTAAGTAAGCCAATATAAATATATGATGCCCTACGAGTTCTGGTAAATGGAAAATACCTTATTAAAACTTATAGCTGATTAGCACGAAGCTCGCTGTCAATGAAGGTGCAAATGAAATGCTTACGACTTCTGCAGTAGGCATTATATTTTAAAGGCTGGCAAGCAGTTTTAGAGCCCTATTGAAATGTTATGTTGCTGTACGAAACAAGTAAAACAATTGAAATTTATGAAAGAAATAACATTTACATTATTCAGAGAATATTATTGAGAGGAGAAAACTCTCTAAAAAGAGACATTTTCAGCTAGTTAGCATTCACATAACATATAATATATTTCACGGGCTTATGATATACCGTTTTGAATGTCCAAAAGAAATGGCTACTTAATGGCTATTTAATTGCGTTAGTAGGCTTCCAGGTACGAGTAATTGGGCATGGGGAATCTAATCAAACCATTTTCAAGGTCATGTCTATAACTGTTGTCGAGGACAATAGAAAACGATGTTTCTTGGGATTTTCTGATATATTCTTATATATATTGAAACCGGCTGGATAATCGTAGTAAATGTAAAGAATCTATTCGAATATAAAGAATCTATTCTAAAGCTAAATTTCCAAGAAATGCGGTTCTGATGCGGCTCATTCCGAGAAATCAGTAGGGTAAGTGACCCGATCGTTGACACTACTCCTTAAGTTGACACTTCAAATTTAAATTTGAAAAATAACAATTAGATTCAAGAGAATTCAATAAGTTTGCATCCAAATGAAAGAACAGTTGTTGAAGAATAATGTTGATTGACCCGATCAACTATGCAACTCCGTTATTAACATCTGCCGCCATTTTAGTACGAAAAATCCTTGAATCAACTCCTGCTGTTCTCTTCACTTAGTGAATTTGATAAGAGATTAAGAATATTTCTTAAGAATGGTTTTTTGTAATGCGTGCATTAAATTGTTTTTTTGTTTTTTTTGTGATCTCTATGAACTCTATGATACTTAAATTATGGACTGTAAAAGATTTGACTCAAGTTAAATAAAAAAATCTTGAGATAATGGTAGTGTCAACATTGGGAACACAATAAACAACCAGGGCTCCTTTTCTAGACACTAATGTCATCTTTAGGAAAACGGTTGTCAGTGATGCATACTAAAACATTTAGTTGAGATTTTCATTAGAAATACATGTATCCTGATTTTATTAATTTCTTATGACTGGAACCTTAAGTTGACAACATGTTTTCCTAATTTTGACATTCTCTCCCTAATGTTGACAGACAACTTTTTATAATAGTTTTCTGCAATTAGAAATGGTCACACAACTTCTTAATCTATTTGTCGTACAATGGTTATTAGTGACGGTACCTCCAAATGCTTCTCACATTATCCAATCTATGGGTGTATCTATGGGTGTATCAGATTTCCGAACATTTAAAGAAGGTTGGGAGCTAAAAGTTCATGAACTAAGAAATGAACTGCGGAAACATAAAAACGAACAATTCAAAACATACACTAAGGAACTTACTTCATCTGACAAATCACTCTGGCAGGCGACTAGAAAAATACTCTCATACAAAACCTCCCATCATCCCATCCAACAAGAAGATGGCTCTTGGGCCAAAACCGATGTAGAAATTTCCACCGCCTTCGGGCATGACCTCTCCAATGTCTTTACCCCGCACCCTGACGTTAACAATCCAACCCACTCCCACCATGTCTCGAGTCAACTGGATACTCCCCTCCCAATGTCACTTCCCCCCAAGGCCTTCAATCCTAAAGAAGTATTCCACGCCATCCAACACCTTCCCCACAAAAAAGCTCCAGGATATGACCTAATTACTCCCCAAATAATCAAGCATCTTCCGAAAAAAAGCAGTCCTTTTCTTAACCTACATTTATAATGCTGTCCTCAGAACTACCCACTTTCCTCTCCTCTGGAAATTCTCAGTAATCCGTATGATACCTAAACCGAAAAAACCTATTCACCAACTCACATCCTATCGCCCTATTGCCCTACTACCCGTATTGGGGAAAATTCTTGAAAAACTCTTACTCAAACGCCTCTACCCCATTCTTATTCCCAAAATCCCGTCTTCCCAATTTGGTTTTCGTCAACTCCATTCCACCATTCATCAATGCCACAGAATTGTGGATCTGATCTCCACAGCTTTTGAGAATGGACAGTATTGCTCTGGTGTCTTTCTCGACGTGGCCCAGGCTTTTGATCGGGTGTGGCACCGGGGCTTGCTGTCCAAACTCAAACAAATTCTCCCATCAACCTACTACCTCGTAACAAAATCCTATCTCTCCGACAGATTCTTCCAAGTTTCCTATGGCACTTCATCCTCCCCCATTTTCCCCCAACTTGCAGGCGTTCCTCAAGGTGGAATCCTCAGTCCTGTCCTATACCTCACATATACGGCTGATATCCCAACTCACCCCGGCACATCCCTCCATATGTTCGCCGATCACACAGCTCTGTTCTCCTGCAGTCATGACCCAATCCTGACATCCAAGTTCCTTCAGGAACACCTTGGACTGATCGAACCCTGGCTCACCAAATGGAGAATCAAAGTTAACCCCCTGAAATCCTGCCACTCAACCTTTACCCTCAGGCGATCATCCTGCCCTCCAGTGTTCCTCCATAGTTCTCTAATTCCGCAAAAATCCCAAATTCGCTATCTAGGACTAATACTTGACAAACGACTAACATGGAAGCCACATATTACCCAGAAGCGACAAGAACTCAGCCGACGATACAGACTATTACTGCACCTACTTGACAAACGATCTAATCTCTCACTAACAAACAAACGCCTCATTTACATGACCATTCTCAGACCAATATGTACTTACGGAATTCAACTCTGGGGTTCCACAAAGCCTTCCAACTCCTACAAAATCCAATCCCTACAGTCTAAAATTCTCCGGAAAATAACGGATGCTCCGTTTTATGTCTCCAATTTGACCCTCCATAATGACCTTAATATCCCTTTTATCCAACCTTTAGCCAAATCCCTCTACCGTAAATTCCATTCGAACCTACACGGCCATCCTAACTCCTTAATAAACTCTCTCTCCTCCCATCACATTCCTCACAACCCCATTCGGCGACTGAAACGCAAGTGGCCAAGAGATCAACTCTAAAAAGTGTATCTGTAAAAAAAAAAAAAAAAATAAAATAAAAAAGAAAAAAAAAAAAAAAAAAAAAAAAAAAAAAAAAAAAAATCTGTCTAGTGGGTACTACTACTGTGCAGCTTCCCACCTCATGAACATTCATGTCAATTTAATCTAGCAATAATTTACTAGAAATGTATCTTATACATTGTTGTAAATTCCAAATAAATAAATAAATAAAAAAAAAAAAAAAAAAAAAAAAAAAAGTTCATGAATGGAGCGTCAACCATATGGCAAGTCCTGCATTAAAAAAAAAGCACAGCTGAAATCGCCAAGAAAGAAAGAGCCAAGCCTAGATTGAACAAAAAAGAAGAAAAATCCCTTACAAGAAATAACTTTAAAATACTTCTCGTCTGAAAAATAAAGTGAGAAACTCCATGACTGACGAAGATGATGACTCCTCCAATCAGCCAGAAGAAGGAAGGACGTCACTAACATGAGCTGTGTAAATAAACCATCATTAATGTCAACAATTGACGCAAGTCAGGTAGATAAAACCACAAATAACGAATATGAGAAGAATCCGGATCAAAGTTTACACAAAAAGTTAAAGAAGAAGAGCGATTGCTCAAAAATAACCAAGGGATGAAATATGAAAATGGCTGTAATAAGCAAGTTATAAAAAAAGTCAACATTATAAGAGTAGGTGATTACTGTATAGTTCTAATTGAAGGAAAAACAGCAAGGGAAATACGTTTGACAAGTGGTGAGGTGTATTTCCGCCAATGCAGTTGGCCCTTGTTGCTAGCAATAGACTAAAAACTGTTTTTTCCGCTAATGGCATGATTTTCCAATATCTACTAGCCTAATTACTTGTAAACTTACCAATCCTCTAGCATTTGTATAAAATACATTAATTTCCAGAACCACAGACTCTACATGGAAAAATTCAGAGGCATATTGTTATTCTTCCTAGTTATGATTTTAAGTTAAAAATAATTGTTGTACCTAATTGTTTGTTTTTCGAAAAGGATCTCTTTCGAATTCATTACATTTTTCATTGTTTTTGCTGTTATCAATACAATTTGGTTGTTTGTTTAATGAATGAAGTTGTATTATTTTCATTTCCCCTCACTGTCATCCTTTGGAAGGGAAAAGTCAAACTTAGGCACCGACCTACCTGAACCCCTGATCCATAACAACCTCAAGGAGGTATAGACCTACAATATCCACCGCAAGAGGATATAGACTTTGAAAGCGAGCTACCTATGAACCCCTGATCCATAACAACCTCAAGGAGATATAGACCTACAATATCCACCGCAAGAGGATATAGACTTTGAAAGCTAGCTACCTATGAACCCCTGATCCATAACAACCTCAAGGAGGTATAGACCTACAATATACACCGCAAGAGGATATAGACTTTGAAAGCTAGCTACCTATGAACCCCTGATCCATAACAACCTCAAGGAGATATAGACCTACAAAATCCACCGCAAGAGGATATAGACTTTGAAAGCTAGCTACCTATGAACCCCTGATCCATAACAACCTCAAGGAGGTATAGACCTACAATATCCACCGCAAGAGGATATAGACTTTGAAAGCGAGCTACCTATGAACCCCTGATCCATAACAACCTCAAGGAGATATAGACCTACAATATCCACCACAAGAGGATATAGACTTTGAAAGCTAGCTACCTATGAACCCCTGATCCATAACAACCTCAAGGAGGTATAGACCTACAATATCCACCGCAAGAGGATATAGACTTTGAAAGCTAGCTACCTATGAACCCCTGATCCATAACAACCTCAAGGAGATATAGACCTACAATATCCACCGCAAGAGGATATAGACTTTGAAAGCTAGCTACCTATGAACCCCTGATCCATAACAACCTCAAGGAGATATAGACCTACAATATTCACCGCAAGAGGATATAGACTTTGAAAGCTAGCTACCTATGAACCCCTGATCCATAACAACCTCAAGGAGATATAGACCTACAATATCCACCGCAAGAGGATATAGACTTTGAAAGCTAGCTACCTATGAACCCCTGATCCATAACAACCTCAAGGAGATATAGACCTACAATATCCACCGCAAGAGGATATAGACTTTGAAAGCTAGCTACCTATGAACCCCTGATCCATAACAACCTCAAGGAGGTATAGACCTACAATATCCACCGCAAGAGGATATAGACTTTGAAAGCTAGCTACCTATGAACCCCTGATCCATAACAACCTCAAGGAGGTATAGACCTACAATATCCACCGCAAGAGGATATAGACTTTGAAAGCTAGCTACCTATGAACCCCTGATCCAGTTAGGCAAGCCATATATATTCATAGCACGTATTCGCACCTCGCTGACCAATGATTTACGCGAATAAAAAGTTCTTTGTCTCCTTCGGCTGATATGTATGCGAGACGTCGCTTCGCCTTGTATTCTAAGCCAGTTATAAAAATACCACCAAGGGCTCATATCCTGGCGATTACCTGAGTCCTTGAAGGGTCACGGCTGGAGGACCAGTATTCTGACCTTACAATAAAACATTGGACGAATTCAGCTTCCATTCCTATTTTTGCCTTTTTTGGGTACTCATTTTTGGACATTTTATTTATATTATTATATTTTGTTTCCTTAGTGGACCGAACAAAAGAGTTTTTTTTTTCAAGCAAATTAAAAGACTGATTAGTTCCCTAGTAGATATTGGTGCCTTTAAGATTGATGAAAAATTTAGACAAAGTCTACTCTCTCTGTTTGTCATTTATTTGCTTATGGTGTTTTCAGTGCTAGGAGAGATGTTAAGTCCACCTTGAATAGTTGTACGTCGGAATAAGAGATTAGAGGCGTTTTTGTTATTAATTTTATTTTACACTAAAAATACTTTTTTTTTTATTGCGCTTAGACATGTAGGCCGGGTTATCTTACCCAAAATACATCCATGGCAGACCGTGGGAATTCATTCAATGAACCCATAGATAAAAGAGCTCCTTGGGACAATCCTTGTGGTCAGCCACCAGACCTAGGGGAGACAAACTAAAAAAGTCCGACTCGCAGGAACTGCATCATCTTAGCGCGGTTCCGTTGATATCCCTTTTGTCATTAGAAAAGATTAGAATAGAAACAGATAATATGTGGTTCGGCCTTTGTTCAAAGGGCTCTATGATTTTACCTGGTCGGGTCCGCCAGACCCCAGAATCCTCTTCTAAAAATACCTATTTAGTACGTTTCAGTGCATTGAATAATATCAAAATTTTCCACCTTTTCTTGTGTTCGTCTACTATAGTAATAATTCTACAATTAATTAAAAAATAAAATAAAAAACCAACAGAATAATGTCAATTGAAAATATTCAAAAGACATTTGAACATTTTCCTAACATAAGAAATTACAAAAATAAAAATCAATAAAAAAACTAAGGGAAAGAGACAAAAATTACGAAAAGAACGACAAAAAACCGTTCATAAGAGCTAAACAGACGTATTTGAAGTTTTAAGCACTTATTTCTTCGATCGACATCACCTAATCAAAAATTGTTTCAGAATCTTTTTTGTAGAGAATTTAGAAAGCTTTCAAATAGTTCCTATCCACTTATCAAAATTTCCCAACAGCGTTCGAGATATTAATGAAAGTAAACGAAGTTCCCAAAACTTTTCATGTTTATTCATAAAATATTTTATTCTAACCCTTCCTTAACTCCAAACGTAACCAAAAGTTTAACGTGTTAGTTTTGATGAAATTCAAACATGCAAAAAATGTTTCAACTGAATCCCATGATTGTAAGTACCAAAACCAAACTAGGCTTTGTATTTGTGTCGGCAGATACCGGGGTATATTTACAACTCTTGAGGATTAACTCCTAGCAGGTACATGTTTCTGTGGACCTTTTGTTCCTACAGGCAGAGAAAGGACTCTCTATTCCCTCATAGTATCTAACCTGTGTGAAGTTGAATATTGTTTCTAATTATACGTATTCTGTTTTATTGACAAATACATTTGACTACTATAATCAATTACAAACACTAGGGAACATGCCAAAGAACTCGGAGTTGGAGCCTCGACAGTTTCAAGTCATTTGAAGGAAATCGGCAAATCCAAAACTGACATTTCATACGGTACAGCCTGATATATTTCCAGCAATGAATTGTTTTTCTTATTTTAATTAATCTGTTTTATTGTCAAATACATTATCCAACTATAAGCAATGAAAAAATAACAAGAAATAAAAACAAACAAAAAGAACCGTTCAAATAAACGAGCTCAATTACTTCAAAGTTTAAGAACGTATTTCTCCGATTGACATCGCCTAATCAAAACTTTTATTAGAACCTTTTTTGTAGAGCATTTATTAAGCTTTCTAATGGTATTCTTCCGTTTACCAGGATTCTCAATCTTTTTCGAGATATTAAGGAATGTATACAAAGTTACCAAAACTTTTTATGTCTGTTAATAAAATATTTTATTCTAACCCTTCCTTAACTCCAAACGTAACCAAAATTTCAACAAATTAGTTTTAATGAAAGTAGAATATGCAGAAAATGTTTCAACTGAATCCCATGATTATAAGTACCGAACGGTTAAAGCTATCGCCTTGAAAATGGTTTCATTCGTTTTCCTATCCCAAGAAGCATATAAAACGAGTACTTACAAGCTTATGAACTCAAAAACGTAAGCGTTACGATTTTTTTTGCGCGAATTTCGCCCCAAACGCCATCTTCCAGTGGGCGGATTTTGCTGGTAAACGAACTTGACCTTTCAAATTAGACGAAAGATTTTTGTACCAAATTTCATCAAAATCGGACCATTCGTCTAGGAGCTACAGAGCGAACAGACAAATATATATATATATATATATATATATATATATATATATATATATATATATACAAATTTGAACCACCGTTATTTTCGGTCTCTAGGGGTTCTGAAACGCGAAATTTTCTAGTCGGCACTTCCGGATTGTTTCATTGTGTCAACCTTATAAGCGGGGTTCCTCCCTATGGGGGAGGGAGGAACCGCGCTAAAATGCTTATAAGCAAAAAAGTAAATATTTCAGTCAAAATAAAATAGTTGATTTGTAGTAAAATAGTTGACTTGAAATATTTCTGATAAATTAAAAAAATTACATTTTTTTAAATGTCCGTCATTATAGGAGCTATTTAGCACTAACAGTCCAGGCAACAAATGCTTGAAAACAGCTATAGGTAGAAATTTTGGGAACACAATTTTTGACTTCGTAACTTTGTTTGGGCTGGATAGGAGGTGAACATATCAAAAGTCCTCGCCCCTAGCCTTTAAGCCAGGGGGGAGGGGCGGTTTAGAAGGTCCCATTTTTCGGGTTTTCACTTATATCTCGGAAACCCTGCGTCCTAGCGACATGACTATTCTATAACAAATGAAAGCTGATTAAATTTCCTACAAGTTCTATTTAATAAAGTTTTTCGAGATATCTTTAGTTTTCGAAATATCCGCTCTTGAAAGTCTGTCATTTTGGGGAAAAAACACACTTTTTTCTATTCTCGACCGGATATCTCTTCAACGATGGAGCCAAAAAATAAATGTCAGTTATGGGGTTGTAGAGCATTCCATTCGCTCCAATAATATATCTAACTTTACTATTTTATGTATTTTCCTTCAACTGTGAAAACAGTTTTAGTGTTCACCGTGATATCTTGCAACAACTGTCGACCAATGAACCGTTCAATTTCTCACCATTTCCAGTCGTTGTATTGTCCAAAATATACTCCATTATGTAAATATAGGTAGTACTGGAAGTATAAATAGTACGAAATATATAATTTTGGGCCTCTGACCAGTTATTCACACTCAATTATATAACATCTTGACCATTATATTGGCAATGGTTTTGTTAAGACCAAGTGAGTGCGTATATAACGTTTGAATACAATACATAAAATAGTATTGTAATATATATTATTGCAGCGAATGGAATGCTGTACAACCCCATAACGGACATTTATTTTTTGGGTGCATCGTTGAAGAGATATCCGGTCGAGAATAGAAAAAATGACAGACTTTCAAGAGCGGATATTTTGAGAACTAAAGATATCTCGAAAAACTTCATTGAATAGAACTTGTAGGAAATTTAATAAGCTTTGATTTGTTATAGAATGGTCATGTCGCTAGGACGCAGGGTTTCCGAGACATAAGTGAGAACCCGAAAAATGGGACCTTCTAACCCCCCCCTCCCCTCCCCCCCGGCTTAAAGGCTAGGGGCGAGGACTTTTGATATGTTCACCTCCTATCCAGCCCAAACAAAGTTACGAAGTCAAAAATTGTGTTCCAAAAATTTCCATCTATAACTGTTCGTTTCCTGGACTGTAAGCACATTCTTCATTATAGCAGCTAGTCTCCGCAGTCCTATGAAATGTTCTATAAATAACATATACCGAAAAAATAAAAATTCTCTATCACGCAGGAGCTGCATAAGTACGTACATTCCTCAGGCAGGTGGCCGCATTCCTAAAGAATTTCTCCAAATAACCTACATAACAGAAACATGAATAGTTTGACTGATTTATTTGAACAGTTCCCTCAATTATTATTTTTTTTTTCTGGAGGTAGCACTAACTTCTAATGGATCGATTTTGTCTTTTGCAGCGAAAGTAATGTATCTTTGCAAGGAAGTAAAAATAACGGCAGTATGGGCAAAATAATAACGTTTGTTCTAAAGTAATCCGCTCTTCCTAATGGACCTATTTAGTTTATTTTTGTAACATATGTTTTTCATTATATGGGCTAGACATATGCCAAGTTTCGTTGTTATATAACTAAAATGAACACCGTCAGGGATAAATTAGTAATTTGTGTCCGGAGTGACCCGTCAGGTGGGCCGACGGGAACAACCTTGTACAATCTTTAGGTAAGGTAATGACAGAGTAGGGCCTTATTCAATAAAGTTTTTATTCAATAATCATTCAAATAAATTTTTATTGAATAAGAATTTATTTGTTGAATAAATTATTCATCCACTGGTCTATTTTTTATTTAATGAATAACAGGGTTGTCCCATTATTCAATAAATTTTTATTGGATAAGAATGTATTAATTTATTAAGTTATTCATTGACTGATATTTTTTTTTATTTAATGAATAATTAATTATTTTTCGTTCTTCATTTATTATTTTTATACATTTAATATAATGTGATTCATGGAACAACTAACTCAGATTCTTTAAAGACAGTAAACCATATCACTTAAATAAATCATTTTCATTAAAAGTAAGAAAAGGTTTAATTAACTTAGTTGTTTTTATTAGAAAAGATTGTTCAAATAAATCACTCGTATTTCACGAAAATTTCAGGCATATAAATCAATTTAATTCAAAAAATTGTTTCATTCGAAAAAATAACTTTTATTCAATAAACATTTTCATTCATAAATCATTGTTATTCAAGTAAAAGGTTACGTTATTCATTGAATTGACTGATTAATGAATGAAAAATTATTCATTTTTCAGAATGAAGTAACAGATTTATTCATCATTCTGAATTAATTTTGTCAAACACTAGGGAATGCTATGTACGAAGTTTCGTGGAGAAAAATACAAAGTGTGCTCTTCATCAACGTTATAACGCACACACAATAATATATATATATATATATATATATATATATATATATATATACACACACATATATATACATATATATACATATATATATACATATATATATATATATATATATATATAATATTTTAACGAGACTCAGTTTTGGTATCCAATAGGTAAAATCGATCAATATTTGAAGAACTTCATCAATAATTCTTTCATTATTGAGTGCAACTTCAACGTATGCTGAAGCATTTATCATGATATTCCGTAGAGGACATTGGAAGCATTTATAGATGCAGTCCATATCGTATCAGCTAATCCTTATTTATTAGGCAAGAAGTAATTCAGGTTAAATGGCAATAGAACGACTGAGTCAGTTATATACTCAGTCGTTCTATGTGTTAGTTCAGTATAATCCAAGCACTAATATTGGAGTCTAAGGGCGAGCTTTGCGTAATATAACGGTCGAAATTTGTGTTGTGTTCCAATGAAACTTGGCATACATCTTGTTCATCGAATGAGCAAAGAAAAAATAAACGATCGATTAGGAAAGGGGGTTTACTCTGGAGCCTAACTTTTTTATTTATTCTTAGCGGACGTTATTTTGCTTCCCCTCAACGAAACTCGGTAGGAATGACGCCAACGTAATGAGGAAAATGAAAAAGAAAAACTAATCGGTCCATTAAAAAAGTTAGGGATTATTCCAGAACGAAATTAAATAAAAAAATAAAATTTGATTTATTTATTTTTTTGAGTTATTCATAAGAAACATAATTATTTCACAGATTTGTGGAACGGCTTATCTGCAGGTTACCACCCTTTTCCAGCCAGGATAGAGCTGATGCATTTAATTATGGAAGAAAAGCCACTTTCTCTAGTGGGGATGTTCATGTATTTAGCGATCACGGCGACCGAGTGTCCTAAAAAAAATAGCACAACTATTTGCGTTCATTTTTTGATTATGTAAGTTATTTAAAGAAAGAATGCGCCGATACTAACCACGATGCTGAGGAATTTGCTTAGTTATGCGGCTCTTGCGTGACGGACTTCTAAACGGTTAAATAACACATAACTTATTACGTGCTTTTAAATTGATACAGTGTAAATTGGAAGGTTGTGGGGCGAATTGATCTCCTTAATATGCACAGCTTCAGAATATATGATCCTTGAAAATCCCCAAGGAATAAATTAAAATTGATTCCGCGCGATCTAAAGTCTTCTTTATTTTTTCTCTGTAGAACTCATGCGATCTATGGCCCACATTTCCCACTGGGTAAGGAGTTTCCATTACCCAAGACTTGACAAACGACTTGGAACCTACACTTTACTCAGAAGAGACAATGACTCAACCTACATGACCGTCTATCAAATCATACCCTTAATAACAAAAGATTTATTTACATGACTATTCTCAGACCAATGTGGACTTACGGCATGCAGCTCTGTGGATCTACAAAGCTTTCCAGATCATAAAAAATTCAATTAAATATTAATTTAAGATTTTAAATTTATTTAAACAGTGTAGTGTTTTCTTAATTCAATTTCAACATACCTATTTAAAAACTCCGCCACGCAAGAACTGCATAACTAAGCACTTTCCTCAGAATTTGGGCAGTGTAGACTGCTTTCCAGAACAATTTGCTTAAAATATCCTACATAAATAAAATAAAAACATGAATAGATCTCTTTTAAATTTGTAATGAGTAACTGATCAATTATTAATTTGCTTCCAGAGTTATGTTTACACATGGTACCTACTACACTACGTAATAAATACAAACAAAAAACCTCATATTATCTTATTTTGATCTAACGCAGGAACAGGATACAGTCCCTCTAGTGGTAGAAAGCGCTCCTTGCGGCGGCTTTGTGAACCTACGTCTGGCGGGCTTTTATATTGAAATATATTACAAAGTAAACCCCCCCCCCCTTTCCGATTAACCGATTCAGCTCATTTTTACAACACTTCTTTCCCATGAGTTACAAACAACGTATACCGCGTTTCGTTACAATACAGCAGAAATTACGACCGGTATGAGTATATTAGTAATTTGGGTCCGGAGTAAACCCCCCCCCCCTCCAAATGAACCGATTTAGTTTATTTTTACAACACATATTTACCTGTGGATTACCACTACGAATACCGAGTTTCGTCGAAATATACCAAAAATCACGGCTGGTAGTGGCGAATTGGTATTGTGGGTCCGGAGTAAACCCCCCCCCCCCTCCTAATGAACCGATTTAGTTCATTTTTATATCTAACTTTTCTCTCTATATTACCACTACGAATGCCAAGTTTCGTTGAAATATAACAAATATTACGGCTGACATGGTCAAATTAGTGTTTTGAGTTCGGGGTAAACCCCACCTTCCGGTGGACCGACTTTGGTGGTTAACGAACTCGTTCAATCGTTTGCTAATTGAATGCTATATACCAAGTTTCGTGACGAAAAAACAAAAACTCTGGCCGCTATCGTGTTAACAGACGCACACACATATATTATATATATATATATATATATATATATATATATATATATATATAAATTTTAACGGGGGTCATTTTCGGTGTCCACTAGGTAGGATCGATAAAGATTTGAAGAAATTTTTCAAAAATTCCGTCATGAGTCCAACCTCAATAGCTACTTTCCTTCGGAGGAAAGTGCTAAAAGGCAGCTTAACACCAAACTTTTGAATGAAATGTTTCCATAATGCATTTTTGGCAGCATTATCAGAGAGGCGACGAAATAAGAATAGGGCAGAGTAGTGAAGGAGATGGAAATTGGCAAAGCATGGAGAGTTCATTTTCTCTTCGTGACTAGCCAATTCTTATACAGTCGGCGTCGGGATTATCCAAAGGATAAAAGCAAGCCTATTTCAAAACTATATTGAAAAAGGTTATTGCAAACTGTACACATACAAATTGTATACCAAAGTTCTCTAATAAATTGTAATTGCCCATATAGTTCTGCGCAATACTACATTGTTGATCCACAATTGATTGAGATAATGACAATGGCAGAATGTAATGAGGATTTCATGGCTTAAATCCATAACTCAAAAAAAATTATAAATAAATACAGCAAGTTGCTGGTTAGTGGTGCACAGGAAATAATCAATAATGGAGGGCATAAGATATAATAAATTATAAACATATCATAGAGTCATCTAGCCCTATAATTAATAAAAATATATTTTAATTATAATATAACATTATTCAATAAACTTGTTAATACGTACAATCGATGACCAAAACCAGGGAACCAAAACTCTTTTTTTTTTTGTTTTTATGTTTAATGCACTTATAAATTTACCCATTCGGTATTAGTAACTTGAGATGTCGCCTCCACAGTTTTGATGGCGCTGCGTACACTCAACGCGTGGTTTACAAGTGCTAGGTTAATGTTTCTAATTGTATCGTCTTTTTTTATTAAAATTAATTGCTCCCTCTATTTTTTCAACAAGGAGAATCAAAAAGAATCTCAAACAAAACAGGAGCACTAATGTATTTCCGACTTCTGCAAAAGTAAGGCTAAAACAGAAAGATAATTATTCCTCGTTCAGGTATGTTGTTTTCCCCAAAAATTCGCATCAATTCAAAAACTAGCATAATTTTTGTTAATCGGCATCGCTTGTACTATGAAACCATTAAAAACGGATTAAAACGATTTTCCTCCGAGATGCGGAGCAAATAAAATAATAATAATTATGTGTGTCAGCCAACGGCCATAGCCACGTTGAATGCACCGGTTCCCGTAGAACACCGAAGTTAAGCAACGGGCGTGGTCAATACCTGTATGGGTGACCGACCACGTTCTGTTGGCATTATAAAAGGGTGGTAACCTCTAGATAGCCCGGCGCTAATAGCCAAATAGTTGATGCGCCGTTAAAAACGAAAAAAAAAATATGTGTGTCATACTTACAGGTTTTTATTTTCTCTAGGATCCCCTTATTTTGATTTTTTTATTTATAGCTATTTGTAATTGTTTTTTTTTAAATATAAATTAGATTAATCGTTTAATTAGATTTATATGTAACATAAGGTAATTTATATATTCATGTAACTTTATATATTTATTAATTAATATAACTGTATAATTGTAAAATTTCTAGTTTATAATGGGAAGGGCATATATCTATTCGCGATTGGGCGAATCGCTTTGGTTGCAGCGATGCTCATAAATAAATAAAAAATTATGGCCCTGAAAATTCCAACAGTCTTCAGTTCTTCCAAGAGATAATAAATGAAACACATACATACAATTATATATGTGTACTGATATGCTTGTAACTACATTATACATTTGTATTTATATTATAATATTGTATTATATTATACAATGTTATTTTTCTCATTATATGATGATAATACAAAAGTAATTTATAAATTTTATAGTAAAAAAACAGACTGGGAATAAAAAATTTCACGAAATACAATCACTTTTACAAATTGGTACAATTTAGTGTGATAAACTACCAACTGGCATGGGAACCAAAAAAGGTTGCCAAAGGGCGCTAATGACCTCAGAAGCAGATATGTGTCCTGTAAAAAAAAAACACGAACACACAGAGAATAAATAAAAACTAGTAAAAGCTGATGGTGACATTGTTTTATTTTACGAGCTGTAAAGTCTTTTCTCGCCAATAATTACTGCTAATCCGGAGCGATAATGCGGACGTTTTTCTTGGCGGCCTTACCCCTGGGATAACAAGGGCTTAACATCTCGTTATATTGAAACCTGAAACGGGCTCTATAGCTATAAACTTACAGCGGCAGCTTCTCGTTAGGTCCAAATCTTTCATAACCGTGTGTTAGCAATTAATGATTTTTTATTCTAATAGAATACGTACGTTCGAATTCAAAGATATTCCCAATGAATGAAACAGGAAATAAGTCATCTTAGCGCGTTTCCATAACATTCATATCCCGAGAGTCTCTTAGAGTAGGAACAGTTCATATTTTCCTATCAAGTTTCTTGCTATCTTAGATTGATGAACTTTTGAAATATTCAAATACCTAAATGAATGCCACCTCGAAGAAAAGTAAGATTTCAGGCCCTTGTATGGCAAAAAAGGCCCACAACACTGACAGTCGTCACTGCAGAAATCCATACCTCCCCTTCCTAAGCAAGATTCTGCTCCTTCTTTAAGAAATTCTCACTACAAACAGCGAGTCATACAGACTTGTCTCGCACATCACCTACTAAAAAATTAATTTTAAAGCTAAAACCAATTGAAATACAACCCGCAATAATGACTGAGAAAAACAGAGACCCTCTCAAACGAACAAAACCAAAACTTGCTTAAGAACCAATTTTCTTGGACATTAGTACCCTTTCAAATGGCTACCTTACAATTACAGATTTTCTATTGGTCATACCTGGTCATTGGTTTTTTCCTAATCCTTCAGCAACTCTAATTAAAAGGCAACGTTAAAAATCCGAAAACACTTTCGCGTCATTACGTCGTCTGAAGTAACCGAACTGAAAACTATAGCTTTACTCACGATTATCGAAAACGGTTATAGATGACGCATTGAAAATTGCTTCATTCCATTCCCCACGTAAATAATAATAATAATAATAACGGTGGGGTCACCCGTGGTCTAGTGGCTAGCGCGCTAGATTCATAAGCGGGAGATGGTGGGTTCGATCCCCACCGGCGCCAGAAATTTTCTCATCTCACGGCTCGCTGAGAAGATTCCTGGCTGCACCCTGGATGTCGGCGCTAATAGCCAAGATTTGATGATGCGCCGTAATAAAAAATAAATAAATAAAACAAAAATAAATTAAAATAAAAAATAATAATAATAACGGTATCTCTGGATGCCTATTAAGGCATATCCGTAAGAACTGTGATTTTGTCGTACAAATTACGCCGACATCTTCTATATTATTGTCAAATACTACCCACTCACTGACCAATCATCGCCTAGCTCAAACCACTTGACCGAAAAAATTTTAAATTTTGCATGGACACTCCCTTTAGAACGTTAACACTCGCTAAGTAAGGACTTTTTGATACTCAAATATTTAAGTATTTTTAGAGGGGTTTGAATTTTTATTTGGTTAGAACAGGCAAGCCTAGGCAGCATGCGTTGCTAGGACGATAAGAGGTCACTTGCTACCGTACTGTGTCTATTTCATAGTATTATTTTTAATTGCGGCTAATTTCAACTAAGATGGCCGTCCTTGATTTACTATAAATACACTGTCCCTCATAAAGTTTTCGCAATGAGAGACAAAATCCCCATTATAATTGAGGTTCATTTCAACTTTTCCCCCATAGAGTTTCCTGGTGATGGTCCATCCGAGGTAATAATATCCCGAACCCCAGCCGCACAGCCTCCTCACACAACAAGCAAAAATAATGGGTGTTTCCAAATGACTCCTAAAAAACAAATTTTTAAATTTTAACGTCCATTTATCATTGACAACGAATTTTAACTTTTACTCATATCACTCCTGTCATAGATAACGGGTTATCTCTAGGTTATCTGTTTGTTGACACTGGTCCAGAGTGCCCCAGTGTCAAGAAACATTATTCTTTGATTAATTATTAATTGATGTATACCATATAGTATGACGGGAACCATGCTGATATGCCGCCATGTATGACGGGGAGCAGCGTTAATTTTGATGATACATTATTTAAGTCAATAAAAAAAAATTATATATCTGCCGTGGCGAAGCACGGCCATTCAGCTAGTATAATATATAATATAAACTTGTACTATGTTAGCTCATGGATGTAACCTTTAGAAACGGGAGGAATATTTGGGTCCTTATTAACGGGATGATTGAAATCGATAAAGGGGCATCGACTTGGATTCGGGTGGTTTTGGACTAAAAGGTGTGGTTTGTTGAAAGGATAAGTTTGTTGTTTTGGAGGCTTAGAGCTACTTCCCCAAGATTACATTCCGTATATTTAGATGTTAGTCAAGTTTAAATAGAACGTTTGCACTAAACTAATAGATGTAAGACAGTCTTCCAATTATTCTCCTCACATGTCTCTTCTTTTTCGCGAGAGATTTCCAATTCAGTCGTGAAATCATGCCGCCTGTTCTAAATACAGCTCGAACAGACCTCAAGGACGTACGATCTACGCGTGATGGGGGAATAATTAATCGGATTTTAATATCATTCAACTTAATTAATATTTCTTGGATTATTTTTGCCTACTTGGTGGAGGGCGGGTTTGGCTCACAACATTTTTTGTTGTTTGGCTCACAACATGTTTTGGGTTCGTCAGTGGTACAGTACTCAAACATGTTTAGAAGTGCCGTCGTTCGGGATTCCTGCAAAGGCGAGAATGAGCAGATATCAGATACTCTACAGTATCTACCCCTCTGGCCCTCCTGACAGGTCACGGGAAATTTCAGTCTCCTTGGATTTTATAGGAAAAATATTAATTTTCTTTTTTCTTGATTAGTAAACTTGACAAGTAGAATCGATTGAATGTGCTGCATATACTTTGTACTTTGGTATCACTGTTTGCTTTCAAGCATAAGCATAAATGTTCTGAATTAGATGAAATCAAATAGGGTAATATTATTCTTTTAAGCATTTATTTTCTAAATTCACGAGGAATAGCTGTAAACAAAACTTCGAAATAATTTCCAAGAGGTTGCCCGAATTTACAGGAGGCCCTGAAACCATGCCAACGATAACGTGCATTCAGGGCAGCCTAAAATAAAAAAGTCCGTCACGCAGGAGCTGCATAACTAAGCACTTTCCTCAGAATTTGGGTAGTGTAGACTGCTTTGCAGAACAATTTGCTTAAAATATCCTACATAAATAATATAAAAACATGAATAGTTCTCTTTTAAATTTGTAATGAGTAACTAATCAATTATTAATTTGCTTCCAGAGTTATGTTTACACATGGTACCTATTACACTACGTAATAAATACAAAAAACCTCATATTATCGTATTTTGATCTAACGCAGAAACAGGATACAGTCACTCTAGTGGTAGAAAGCGCTCCTTGCGGCGGCTTTGTGAACCTACGTCTGGCGGGCTTTTCTATTGAAATATATTACAAATTAAACCCCCGCTTTCCGATTGACCGATTCAGCTCTTTTTTACAACACTTCTTTCTCATGAGTTACCCACGACGTATACCGCGTTTCGTTACAATACAGCAGAAATTACGATCGGTATGAGGTTACGACCGGTATATTAAGAATTTGGGTCCGGAGTAAACCCCCCCTTCTAGTGAACCGATTTAGTTTATTTTTACAACACATATTTACCTGTAGATTACCACTACGAATACCGAGTTTCGTGGAAATATACCAAAAATCACGGCTGGTAGTGGCGAATTGGTATTGTGGGTCCGGAGTAAACCCCCCCCCCCTTCTAATAAACCGATTTAGTTCATTTTTATATCTCACTTTTCTCTCTATATTACCACTACGAATACCAAGTTTCATTGAAATATAACAAATATTACGGCTGACATAGTCTAATTAGTGTTTTGGGTTCGGGGTAAACCCCCCCTTCCGGTGGACCGACTTTGGTGGTTAAAGAACTCGTTCAATCGTTTGCTAATTGAATGCTATATACTAAGTTTCGTGACGAAAAAACAAAAACTCTGGCCGCTATCGTGTTAACAGACACACATATATATATATATATATATATATATATATATATATATATATATATATATATATATATATATATAAATTTTAACGGGGGTCATTTTCGGTGTCTACTAGGTAGGATCGATAAAGATTTGAAGAAATTTTTCAAAAATTCCGTCATGAGTCCAACCTCAATAGCTACTTTCCTTCGGAGGAAAGTGCTAAAATCAAGATGTTGCACAACACTGTCTTCCAATCTTCAATAAAAATTATCTTGAGCTTTGATTCAATAAACAACTCATGTTTTTTCATTATAATTATAATTTTGGGAGAGGGTTGTTTCAACAACGAGGAAAACCTATTTCTCTTCCCAAGATGACAAAAAGCTCTAATACCCTCATATCCAACCCTAATCATTCTAACTCCTGCGCTTTATTTGACAACAATCCCTGAAATCCAGGTCTTTTAAGCATTTACAATATGCACATATGAAACAGTTGCGTGTGTATACATAAATATTGATATACATTTATAAATATACACATACGAACATGGCTCGCAAAAACATTTTTCTCGGTGCATTCATTTTCATGATTTCCTAAACGCCTCAATACTATATTTAAGATATAAGATAATCTTGTATCATTTTCCATCCAAAATAATATAATTCTGGCTTCAACTTTGACTGAGCTTTTTTAGTGATTTACAATACTTCTCTTCAAAGTTTAATTTGGATACAACAATAACAATATTGTCGTTAATGGTTTAGACACACGAAGGCACGAATAGATGATGGGTACAACGATATTGTTGGTATTATTTCAAAATAACTTGTCTGCCCTAAAAGTAATTTACAACAAAATTATTGCAAGGGCCCAAATGTGTTTTAATATATTTAAACGAAATATCTCATTAAAAAAAATGTTTCTATTAAAATATTTTATTCAATATTAAGTAATCCAATCACAGAATATTTTAATGTGAGTGGAGAATGATGTTATTTAATGGGTTCCAATAAAAAGGAATAAACCCCCTAATAAATTATTCTCTCTGAATAGCCTTCAAGCCACCATGAACTTTTGAATCAAATACTGAACGTGAATATTCTATTAATTTTATAATGAGGTGTTGATAAGCAGTCGAAGTGATAAGCAGGGAATATTCGGGATTCGGCTAGGAAATATCAATAAATTTTTGTAAAAATCTATATTCAGGACGTTTTGTTTATTCTTTGGTAGCCTTCATCAGCTAAAAAACAAACAAAAATAAGTAACAAAACATATAAGTAAACAATTTTATTTTTTTCATAGAACTTTGTTTAGATTACTACGGATTATTAAAAACAACAAGTTAAAATAGAATAAGTACAAATAAACAGGGAATAAAGATATATTTAATATTGGTGAAGAAAGGCCAAAGTTATCAATTAAGTAACCATGGTGAAAATATAGAAAGAAGATAGGTTCTCACAGGGTGTATGTAAATATACACTAAGAAGAGTTGGGGAGGTCAGAAAGATCAAAGAAGAATATGAGCGGAAGAGAAGAAGACGGTGTTAATGGAAGGACACCCAGACGGAAAGAGGACATACGAAAATACTATGCAGGAGGACCTGAGAGTTTGTGGAAAATATTTGACAAGGAGAGCATACTGTGGTGGGGGCACGGATTCGGTCCATTTTTTTTTTCTGGTGATTCTGCATCGAAAAATAGTCAACAAATATCCGAGCGTTCCGTCCAATGCGCCTTATGAGCCGGGAAATAAAATAAAATAGGTTGAAAATGTATAATTTTATTTCTTGAGTTGGTGATATCGACATCAGTCTTTCAGCAACTTATTTGTTTTAGAGAGTAAATTAAATGAAAAATACAATCGTTTAACAATAATTTACATTTCGTTAAATAAATTCAAAAATATGCTCTCGTTTTCAAGTAAACTAGAATTATAATTTTTTGTATACCAAAAAAATATCAAATTTAACATCAGAACCCCAAGAAACCCCAATGTGGTAAAGATCATCGAAAACCAAAAATAATCATTTTTTCCCAGTCTGTCAGAGACTAAAAAATTGCAAGTGAAAAAGTAACGTGACGTTTTGAAATTCAATATCTCCCTTTGAGATAAACCGATTTTTACGTCATTGAAATCTTTCAAAAGAAGAAAGACTCCTTTTTCTTACCATATAAAGGACTATTGTATTATCCCAGAAGGTACTTATAAAAACTTATTCTGAAAATAAAAATAAAATGTAAACGTTTTAGCGCGGTTCCTCCCTATCTCCATAGGGAGAACCCGCTTATGAGGTTGACCTCACGACGCAATCCGGAAGTACCGACTAGAAACTTTCTCGTTTCAGACCCCATAGATCACGAAAATATAGGTGGTTCAAATTTGTATATGTATATATATATATATATATATATATATATATATATATATATATATATATATATATGCTTGTCTGTTAACGCTCTAGCAAGCTCAAAAATAGCCCGATTTTGATGAAATTTGGTACAAAAATCGGTCTTCTAATTTGAAAGGTCAAGTTCGTTAACCAGCAGAATCCGCCCACGGGAAGATAGTGTTTGGGGCGAAATTCGCGCAAAAAAAATCGTAACGCTTACTTGTTTAGTTTTATATGCTTGCAGGTACTTGTTTTTATAGGTTTCTTAACATAGGAAAACGAATGAAACCATTTTTAAGGCGATATCTGTAACCGTTTTTGAGAAAAGTGGAATCAATGTTTTTGTAAGTCATTATTTTCTTGTGGGTACTTAGAATCGCGGGATTCAATTGAAATATTTTCTACATATTGGAAATTAAACCCAACTAAGATTTTTAAATTTTGGTTATATTTGGAGTTATGGAAGTATGCGAAAAAAGTAAAAATATTTTATTAATAGACATGAAAAGTTTTCGGATCTTCACACATTTTTCGTAAATATCTCGATAACGGTTGGGAAATCGTTTTAAGTGGAAGGTGACCATTCGAATGATTACTAAATTCTCTACAAAAAAGGTTCAGAAGAAATATTCGATGGGGCAACGTCAATCAGAGATATAAGCGCTTAAAACTTAAAAAGTGTTTGTTTTTTTGTTTTGAACGGGTTTTTGTCTTTGTTTATCTCACTTTTTAATTGGTTGTTTTTTGTTTTAAATTGCATTTATCAGTGAAATTAGTATTTTAGTAAAATAAGCCAAGAAACAGTGAAAGGTATTGGTAATAAGTTTGGAGTGGATGTGGTAATCATGATGGCAGTGGCTAATCATGATAGCGTATACATAAGTTTGTTTTAAATTCTCCTATCTATATAACCTTCCTCATAGCCTACAACTGAAGTTATCGTTATTTCTTATTTTATATAAAGATTTTACCCTCGAGAGAATGGAATTTTATTTGCCATGAAGCACATATTTGCAGTTGATTATAACAGTAAAATGAATTTGCTAGTAAAAGAAAAGAAACTTAAAATGACAACGAATTTTTGGTTCGAAATAGAGCCTTCTGTGCAGTAGTCGAAGAGTGAGTATGTTTTGAGTACACAATTTTATTGACTTATTCAGACTTCCTCAAGAATTAGGATTAAGAATTATCCGTATTATTCAGTGTAAGTTGGCTACTGTCAGTTTCCTGTGATTTGTGATGCCTAATCTATTCCATTTCTTCGAGATGTAGGGAACCGCGTTAATATGACGGAGTTCCTGCGAGTCGGACTTTTGTATATAACGTCGATTCCAGAACACTTAGAAACACCCCATTTGAAAGAAATGTGTCACTTTAGAGCCTTTATTGACCCTCCATATTCGGGCTAATGTTCTTTGAAATATGGCCGGATTGTTGAACCTGTAACATTTTAAGAGTCCGGCTTTAGCGAAATTTAGAATACATTTTTTTTTAATTTTTGGGATCGTCCCAAAATTTTGATATAGGTTTTTTTAATGTGCTAAAAACAAATCTGACATCCGTTTTTAAATCAAAAATTGTTATACGCACCCGACTCTACAGAAGTAATTATTTTACCAAAATATTCCATATACCTACCTTTGAAAAGTTATCAAGTATAAAAAAATTTATATTTGACGAAATATAAATTATTGTTTTAACGATTATATTTTTCCTTTAATTTACTCTCTAAAACAAATAAATTGGTGAAAGACTTATGTCGATATCATTTTCTAAGCTCAAGAAATAAAATAAAGCATTTTAAACCTATTTTATTTTATTTCTCCGCTCCTTTGGCGCATTGGACGGAACGCTCGGACACGTGTTGACTATTTTTCGACGCAGATTCCCCAGAAAACAAAAATGGTCCACATCCGTGACCCCACCACTGTATACTTCCCTTGTAAGCAGATTTTTTTTATTTATTTGAAATCTGTACGATTAGTAGCAGTACAATAATCAAGTTTCTTCGTGCAGATATTATGTACAATTTGACAATAACGGTAAAAGTTTGTAAGCAGATAGGAGAAATGACTTGTTTGTCGATTTTTTAATTTGAATGCCGAAAATTCAAATTAAAAAATCGACAAACGCATTGAAAGATCTGTGTTTTAATTTAAGGTAAAATGGGAACTGTCCTGTAAAGCCTCAGTGGTTCGGGACATGAAGTCAGGCCAATTAAGAACCTTTAGAGGGAAGGATTTGTATCAAAGGAAGGGTTTGAACTCCATCAAAGCTAGATGTCTCCACCTAGGGACACCCCCATTCCCCATGGAATAGAAACCACCGTTTACAACATAAATTGACAGTTTTTCCTTTTATATTCAACGTTTTTCCGCCCTCAATGTAGTATAGTTTTTACGTATTTGTTACCCATGTAGTACAAATTTCTTCTTCCAAACAAATTCAAATGAGTGATTATCTTAAAAAATTATTGCCTGGTGTTAGGGATGGTTCGCACAAAAAAAAATACCAACTCGTCTTGTTGAAGAAATCCGACACATCAACGAATAAAATAAATTTCATCACTTAGAATGCCAAACACTTGAATAATTTTAAACCGGAACTTAAATTATTTGATTGACAGATAGTTTGTCAATCGAATGTTTTTAAAAAAAAATCAACAATTTCTCTTACTAATTGTCGTTTCGGGTACTTAGAAACGATGGGTTCAGTTGAAATATTGGGAACAAATGGGTTATAGGTTTCTGACATCATCCAAACTAAGATATTTAATGTTGATGTGCGTTTCGAGAAAGGAAGTTTAAGAAGAAAAAAAATTATTAACAGACATGAGTAGTTTTGAGATGTTCGTGTATTTTCTTAAATAGCTCGAAAGCGGTTGGCAAATGGTAAGTGGGCAGTAACTACTCGAAAGTGGACTAAATTTCTTACAAAAACTGTTCTAAAGTAATGTACGATGGGCGATCTCATTTGGAGAAATCGGAGCTTAAAATTCGAAAGTGTCGGTTCCGTTGCTTTAAAACGGTTTGTTGTCTCTTTATGCCTCAGTTTTTAATTGCATTTAACATTAAAATTAGTATTTTAATAAGAAAAGGTAAGAAACTGAGAAACATAATGGTTAAGATGTTCCTAGAACGAAAGTTGGAAAGGCTGAGGGAGTAATTTCCACATAGGAAACAGTCAGTTTCCTGTTCTGGGGGAAAAAAATCTTGCTTTTCAGTTTTCCATTCTTACATGTTTTTATATTTTTCACGAAAAATCGAAACAAAGCATTAACTGTTTCTATTCTAAGCTTTCCAAATGACACTAGCGATAAGAACGGAAACGCTATGATGACAAAGTTCCAGCAAGACGGACTTTTCGTTCTGGTCTGTTATTGTGGTATAAGTACTATAAGGTAAAAGGTTTGTGGTTTGGTGCAAGAGGGACAATCCCTAAAATTAAGAGCATGCAACTAGAAGAACTAGGATTTTTAAATCGCAAGGGCAAATAAGCCAACAGATACAAGTATATGAAAATTAAATTACATCATGGTGTCTACTACTTTTGCGAAAGCCAATTTCGGGACTTTTTCGTGGCATTTTAATGATTTGAAAAGCAAATTTCATGCTCATTAAAAAGAAAAAAATGTCAATCAAAATGAAAAAGCCTATTGGCTTGAAATTTCGTGACTTTTTCGTGCAGTAGACACCCATGCCTTTGCTTTTATGGCAAATTATAATATCAAAATGATTAATGTGTTTGTTCTATTCCAGACATTACCTACAGTGTTTATTTCTTTCTTTTTACGACTTTGTTCATCATTGAATTGCTTTTATCTACATTATCCTTAATTCCTTAAACATAATCTGTAATACATAATAGGTACATTATTTTTTTTTTAAATATTTTTTTTTTTTTTGCAGATATAATATGTGGCTGCTGGTTGGCTGGAGGTATAATTGGTTTCCTCCCGTTGTTCGGTTGGTACTCCCACAGCGGATGGGAAGACAAGAAGCAGTGTCTCTTCACACAAGTCATGGACTACAACTTCTTAGTGTTTCTATATTTAACAACTATCATCGGGCCAGCACTACTCATGGCGGCATTCTATGCTCACATATACACAGTAGTTCTCAAGCAGGTAGGACTTCTTACAATCTATTGAAAACAACATTAATCTTCAGCTCATACTATTCAATGTTCACTTAGTGTACTGTGGTCTCCTCAAGAGATGGCAATCTTCGGGAGCCATTAGAATACTGCTCTTAATCTTAAGACGTAAAAATAAGGATGGCGAACGTACGGAAAATGAAATGCAATTTTGTTTTATTGCCTAAGCCCCATACAACAGAAACAAAGTTAAGATACTTAATTGGGACAAAGAAGAAAAAAAACGGACGCTCTGATTATATTATTGTCTGTTCTGTCCGTAAACTCCAGTAACTCTGTGTGTAATTATAGAAAGAATTAGACGTTTTACATTATTTGAGGCATTGAAGACCAGCCTAGAGAACAATGGCTATCCCGAGAATTATCTTCTCTGCCCTAATAGTACTGAGCTCCAGGTCATCCTAGAATCGTTCCTAACAAGGAAGGCATTCGGTTGACAACTGGTGGCACCGGAGGCGTGGTAAAGCTACCTATTCCTATATCAAATTACATAATACATATATTGTAGACTGTGATATTTCTGTAAATAAAAAAAAAATAAATGAAAAAGTAATACTGGAGGATTATTTCAGTGAAATGTGTCCATTCCTACTCTGCACTACCCAGATTACTAACAACAATGAAAACATACCTCACAATCTGAGTATATCTTGTGATGAGCGATATTTTGGCTACGTAGAATGAAAGATCGATGTAGATTTGAAGAATTATCCTAAACATTCTGTCATGGATTTAATTCAACCATGATAGCCACATTCTTCCAGAATTGGGTAACACAATATTTCAAACCTCCCCATATTAAGCAACATTCTTCAGAAAGTCCTTCAGCCTTCAGGAACGGGCGATAGAGATGGTACAAAAATATATTGAGTTTAGAGAAATAAAAAATGAAATTACACTTTGGCATGGATTTGGTATTAGTTTCTAAGCAAAACGAATGGAGACGAATTGTCATGGAAGGCTCGTCTGTCGACAGCCACCATCTGCTATTTTTAAGGGGTCGTAGGAAGCCGAAGAACAGACGTTATATCAATAAAAGAAGAATTTCCTGAGAGTTTTAGTACACCAATGTGAGGTAAGTTTTTGTACTTAATAGAATATTCACAAAGATGATCGTGGTACCGAAAGATTGAAAGGTTCTGGAGTATTACCGCATAAAGGTAGTCACATCTTGAAGCAGGTTATCAGACCCCAGTGAAAGTCATAAAGCTGTGTGTGATATCAAGTGTTCGTTGACTGCTACTTCGATAGGAAATCTTGAGATTGAGAGTAACCAACTCGTTAAGGCCCTCTGACAATTTATTTATACTCATAGTGCAAAGGAATTTAATGTTTTATTCATAATTTATTCAGAATCAATTTCCTTTCCGTAACAATTACCTGTAAGTAATTGAAATCATGATAAGGAAAATCCATAGAACTTTATGGATTAAAAGGTATTTTAAGCATCATGTTGATGGCGCTTATCAATGCCCTTAACAATAATTAAATGCAGGTGGAGAGGGATTAGTTTGGACTAATATCGGCTGAAAAGATAATTCGATGGAATTCCCAGCGCAAAATAGCTTGAAAATATGCGACCACAGAACATACAATTGAAAAAATATAAAATTACACAATATATGATTGTTAAAATTAATACATTTGTAAGATATTACGCAACTTAGGCTATTCACTCATTAGTTCATACTTTAATAGCAACAAATTAATATTTATGCATATATGTATTTATAAGGGTGTGTGCGCGGGCATATATATAATGCACAATGAAATAGTGGACCTCTTCTGTCACTTTCATTCTTCTTTGTTAAGACTTAATTGACCTATAAGGCTTTCAAGAAGAAGATGTTATAGAATAGGTCATTATTTCATAGAATATTTACAACTCCTACAGACCGAAAAGTTGGGATGAACTAAATAACTTAATTGAAGGGCTCAGTGCCAAAGGTGACTAACCCACATTTAGATCAAACTGAAAAAATTAAGGTTAAAGTTTTCAATATTTTGGAAAAAAATAGAGTTGGTAACGGAAATGATTTTAATTGGTCTTTATTCATTAGATACACAAAATTTGTTATGAATATACAATAATAATAAACAGTTTAGAGTTAATCCCGATAATGAAAAACAAAAAGTATAGTCATGTTTGGCTCGCGCATAAATAAAAAATAACTTACACTTGACGGATAGTGGTCACATATACGAAGATTAATAATTATTAATCCCCGGATCATGGAAAGATAGATAGATACATAATGATAGAAATGTAATGAAAAATAATTTTTCATTAATTATAATTAATGAAAAATTATTTTTCATTAGATTTCTATCATTATATTTCTATGATTTAACATAACTAAAAAAATTCAGATACAATGTAAACATAGTAATTCTAGTCCAAGAGTTTCTTATTAGTTACTGTTCTCTCATTCAGTATGTGAACCTGAAACCATTATATTCAGTACCTGGGTTGTTAGTTAGGGTTTGTTAGAAGGAATGATTTACTGGAGGAATATTCTGTAGAAGTAGCTATGAGATCATTCACTTTCTCCGTAGATTGTTTCCTTCCAGTAGGGTACAGTACTGGGAGCTGAATTCATCCCAACACCTTCTGTTTCCCTTCATGTTTTCTGCTCATATCAACTCTCATAAATTGCGCATCTTTTGAATGTATGTATTTGATTTTGAGCTTTCTTGGATTACTCTTTTCTAGCCGTAAACAATTGATTCTCAGCCTGTCAACGTTCGCTCCATCAGTGTTTACTTTGCGGTTAATAATATCTCTTTTAATGTGCTGAAAAAGTGTTCCCCTGCTATTTTCAGGTCATCTAAAAGAGTTTTTCTCTTTTTTGATTTTTTGCCATTTACAACCATTCATCTGGCACAAATATGTCAGGTTTATATTGCATGAATTTCTCAATAACTGCAAAATTCTGATCACAAGATGAGAAACTGTGTCCGGGTATGAAGAATTTATGGTCAATGATTTCCAGATTAGGTGAGTTGTGTAGTATGTGGGACAGGAACAGTACAATCTGAACATTCCTAGGTGGTTCATAGACAGGATCTACCACAGTCATCAGAAGATCAGAACAGATGTAAGTACTAATCAATGAGGTGTAAAGGCTGGTCATTTCTATCAATTATAAAACTTAAAATTCTGTATCAGGAAAAGTGAATAACTCAAATTTGTTAAAATTGTGAGTTAGTCACCTTTGGCACTGAGCCCTTCAATTGACCTATAAACCATTACCCTGATGCACACAAATACATATATGAAATATGTTGGTTTATGTTTTCATGCCCGACCTAAGGACCAACCGCATTTCCCGTCACTATTTCCGGTTTGCATCATCAGTCATTAGAGGGGTTTCCCCTCCCTCTCACCTATTAAGAGACAGAAAACATTTGAAAATGTTTCTTTTCTTCTGCCCGCAGTAAACGGATAAAGTGGAATGATATTTTGCTATAAGCTTTTGTATCCTTGAAATTTCAAAGTCTGCCATTACTAAAAAAAAAGGAGCTCCATAACTAAGCAGATTCCTAAGAAAGATGGTTGTAAACACTGCATTCTTGAATAACTGACTTAAATTAAAATATACAAATTCAAAAGAATCACGAATAGTTCTGGTATTTTTTTAATTTTAATGAACAGTTGAGTCAATTATAAAATTTATTTAATTTTTCTGGAGTGAACCCCAACATTTAACGGAGCGATTTTTTTTTTTTTTTTTACAACAAATGTTCCTTATTGGTGGGGCATCATATCTACCGAGTTTTCTTGCAAGGAAGTACAAATAACGGCCGTTAAGGCCAAATTATTAATCAGGTTCCGGAGTAAACCCCTCCTTCAAATGGGCCTATTTAGTTTATTATCAGAAATCATCTTTTTCCACAGATACTCTTGACGTATAGCTGAGTTTCGTTGAGGTAGGGTCGAAGAAGATTTAAAGAAATTTATTAATACTTCTTTCATGAATGCAACCTCAATAAGTACATTCCTTTGAAAAAAACCTTTATTTCTGTACTAAAAATAGCCTACTCCTACTGTGCTATTGATTACATCAAGCCCGTTGCTGCTAGAGATAAAGCACTACTTTGTTGGCACTAGGGATGATTGATATAGTGATAGCGCCTTTATAGAGGCTCCTTCCTCTTAAATAGGTAAAAATAGATAATTCCTACCCCAAACCCTAATAATTACAAAGCCTCTGAGTTAATGCAAATCGAATGGACTAGTTTTGTTTTTTCAGATATATTCTAACAAAAAGACAAGATTAATTTAATCTCATTCAGTTTAATCCGGGATGACACAAATTAATGTTGAAAAAGCCCAGATGCATCATACTTCAAAGACAGAAGCATCTTTAGACAGAAATTCTTTGGGCAGGTGAGAAGTGATGTAAGAGAAACCAGAGCGGTTAAAACCCAAATGCCGAAGAGGATCGAAGAATGGAGCGAACGATTTAAAGAGCACTACAAGAGAAGGAAAAACGCTTTTTTTGGGGGGGGGGGTATTCTTTAAGTACTGTTGAATTCTACTTTGGTACTTACGTACTAGTTGCACCGATCTCGAAAAGTGGCTCCCAGTCAGTGATCCGGATCAGGCAATATGGCGACCATTTATGGCACCAAGGCCATTTATTAATATTATCAAGGAGTTTGTTTGACTAGAGTTTCGATATAACCTTGAGCGAGCGGAATCGCATAGCAATTATGCCATTAACAGAAGTGCTACTGGTTTCCTAGGTTATATAACATTTGCAATTATGTTAATTGCATAATTGCTATGCGATTCCGCTCGCTCAAGGTTATATCGAAACTCTAGTCAAACAAACTCCTTGATAATATTAATAAATGGTTCACCCGGTAGCCGTGAGGGTTAAGGCGTGAGCTCTTAACACTCCGTGCCAAAGGTCGTGGGTTCGATTCCCACTAGGGGTGGTGGCTTTTCTTTAGAAAAAAGAAAAGGCATCACCCCTATCCTGGCTAGAAAAGGGTGGTAACCTATAGATAACCCGTCCTAAAATTCGTAGCTAATAATAAATGGACGTTAAAATTTAAATAAATAAATATTGCTATGCGTTTCCGCTCGCTACGCTCGCTCAAGGTTATATCGAAACCCTAGTTAATCCAACTCGTTGGTAATATAGATCACTGGTTTCGGTGGAAAATGGGCCGATATGCAATTTAAAATTGCTTGAAAAGAGTACTTTTTCAGTCGTTGGTAAATCCCAAATGCTCATTTCCCTAGCCGAAAGAACAGCACAAAGAACACTGCAACACCAAGAAGTGACTTAAGAAACAATAAATATAACTTGTAAAAACACAAACCTAACAGTAAGTGGACACAAAACAATGACTGGAACGGAAGAAGGAACAGCCAATGAAATTGCCCATAGGAATGAACCAATAGAAACGCTTTATTTGAGTTCTCATTTCATGATCCGGATCCCTGAAAGGGACCCACTTTTCGAGATCGGTGCAACTAGTTCGTAAGTATCTCCACTGTTTGGCGCTCAGTACCAAAAGTCGTGGGTTCGAGTCCTACTAGAGATGAAGGCTTTCCTTCCTTAAGAATAAGAGGTATCACCACAATCCTGGCAAGGAAAGGGTGGTATCTGGTAGAGCATCCGGCCAAAAATTTGTATTATGTATATGTGGAGGTTAAAATTTAAATAAAAAAATTCTATGTTGAAATATAATGCAGACAGATACTGCATTATACTGCGCTAAAAGCACATTTGAAGGCTTAATCTATTAAGACGTGGAAGATAAAATTACCGTTCTGGTGGTGGGAGCTTATTATCTCCTGAAAATCGCTGGTTCTGGGGCTAATGGATAGATGAAAGAAGAAAAAGGTAAAAGCTGAGAGGAGAAGTGATGATGGCAGCCTTACAATGGTCCTCATATCCGCTCTGCGCAGAAGATCGCTCTATCAAAAATGTCATATGTTTCATACTTGTGGGATGCAATGTAATGTAAAGAGACACAAAAAGTGGGCAGGTTTAGCGCTTGGACCCTGTACCCCGAAGCCAGTTGTTTACCAGTTCTTGCGAGTGCTCTGCCAGTGCGGCCGCTGCCAATTTACAAAGCACACCGAAACCACCATACGGCTATCATCCCAATCCGTACATCCAGGCCTGGAAGAGGTTCGTCTGCGATTTCGTAAGTACTCATAAGAGCGAACCCACTTCTCCCTTTTAGCATAAATATGCTTTAGCGATAACCAAACAGGAAAAAAAACGTTACAAAAAAGTTGTCCGCTGGCGTTCGCGCATGCGCAGTGGCCATGTACGAAATAGATTATTGTATACTATACAGTACACTTCATAGGTTTGTCGGGTGGACCTAAAGCATATTTATGTTTCTGAATTTAAGCAGAAGGCTCTAAACGAAATTTTTATTTAATCAATTTTATTGGCTCCTATTTTTTATTATACCAGAGCCAATCCTTGTAACAGCATAAGAAACGTTTTTGTAGAAAATTTAATAAACTTTCGCATAGGCACATTACATTTACTTAGTTTATCAAACCGGCTTCGAGATATAAAATAAAATATCCGAAAATCTTTATTTTATTTATCGCACCGCATCTATGGCGAAGTGCAGTTTTTCGGTAAAAAAAAAAAAAAAAAAAAAAAAAAAAAAAAAAAAAAAAAAAAAAAAAAAAAATCTCAAGAAAAGTCTAATTGTTTCCACTTTTATTTCGAGAACGCTTATAGATGTGGCCTTGAAAATAGTTTCATTAGATTTCTCACGTCCAATTACGTATAAAGAGTTGAGGGGGTCAGTGTCTGTGGCTCACTGATATCTCTTGGACTCCAGCCATCGGCCAGAAGGGAGATTGGGTGGGGAGGCCTTGAGCACAGAGCCTTCATATTGTATCGTATTACCAGATGTAGGTATTCATATACAGAATGTAATAACTAATTAAGAAATCAATTAGTCGGAGAACTGTTAACGCACTTTTCATGAAATGTTTTAAGCACCTAGATATTTTGCTATAATGTACCTTGGGTAGATAAAAAGTTAAATATGTGTTGCTTAGACGAACCGTGGTTCACCAGGTACTATGCATAGGGGAAAGGTGCAAAAACATATGGCCCAAAAATAGTGTTTTATTCACAAGCCAACTATCTTTAACGTAAATTTAAGGAAGTTTTAGAATGAATAATATATAAAGCAGACACTTTTAAGGGGGTTAAAATGTAAATAAAAAAAACCCCAAAGTACCTAGTTTTTTTTGTTTTTGTTTTTATTTTCTATTAAATGAAGTGCTTTATTAACGCTGCGATTTAAACAGTGTCTTCAATAAGCATAATTGAATATAATTACAAAAAGGGAGACACTTTTTGTGGGGTTTAATTATCAGCAAACATGAAAATAAATGTTGCCCATGACAGACTGCGATACGATGCGTGTAACCGTAAGAGTGTGTGGGAGCACCAGGCAATTGTGGTTGTTCTCTGCGCTCTGGTTTTTGCTCACATGATCTTGTATAGCTGTAACTGTTTAAATGGCAGCATGAATAAAACACTAATTTAATATTACAATAAAAACAACTTCGTTTTTTTTGTTACATGTTATCCCACTTAAAATTGTCTGTTTGTTGTGTAAATGAAACAGAACATAAAGAAAACATTCCATACTAACACAAGTGAATTATAGAAAGGTAATTTTGAATTTAATTCCTACAGGATGCATAAGGTAAAAGATTTGACGGTTTTATCACCAAATTGTGAAAAACTAAAATGAAATATATAAACTGTAATTATAGAATTGTTTAATAATAAAAAAAGCATTATATTCTTTTGCTGGCTAATATTCCCCAATGCTCTTATATAGCAATAGTTGTAAAAACGCATATTTATAAATTATAATTAGTAAATTATTTTTGTGGTTTATAAACCTATAATTTTATTAATTATGTTTATTCGTTTCAGCTGAGACAAATGTTTACTGTAAATGGAACAGAAGAAGGTTCAATGCTACGAGTGCTTGGTGCAGCAAGGAAAAGAGACGTAAAGGCAACAAAGAATTTATCGATTATTGTCTTATTTTTCATCATCTGCTGGTTTCCTCTCTACACTATTAACTTCGTTCAAGCATTCTGCCCAACTTGTGAAGTTAATCCTATTGTCATGAATCTCTTCATTATCCTATCACATCTAAACTCAGCTGGCAATCCCCTCTTGTATGCCTATCATCTGACAGACTTTCGAGCAGCTTTAAGGTATGTCAAAAACAGGTAGAATATTCAACATCTTTAAGAATAATTCGATTTTTCAGGAGTTTTAATCATTAAGGAAAAATTTGATTGCAAAGGCCAACACAAATATTGCTTTAGAACAGGTGCAAATGAAGACATTAACACAAATAAAAGAACTTTCTTTTGGAAAACTGGGGACACTCTAGGAAGATACTTATGACAACAAACTATGGCCTATAAAACATATTGTCAAGGATTGTTGACCCAGTTATCAAAACAATAGAAGGGTTGTATTGAGTAAACTTAGAATGGGCCATTCAAGGTTTACACACAAGTACCTAATGACGAGACAATAGAAACCATCCTTTGAAATTAGCAATACTGAATTGACAATACATAAAACATATAGTTGCACGCTGCATTAGTTGGAATGACTTGAATGTCACATATACAGGTCTGAACCTTTTGGAATATATAGACTTTATCTTAACAAATCTGTAAAATATGAGATTATATGATCTTATTTGAAGGCCTTGACAACAGGTTAATGAACTTACATTTTTATTCCATTAATAAAGTCATATTCATTAAGAAATTCAGTTGTATGTGTGACGTCAAGAGCTACACTTCTTTGGAATGTACTAAACGTCTAGGAATACATTTTCACCAATAATTTCTCTTATTTATTAATTTTCTTTTTTAAGATTACTTTAAAAGTTGAATATTTCTTACCTTAGATGTTTTGACTCACTCTCCTGAAAAATAAACATTCATTATTATTTATTTAAATTTTAACATACATGTATGCATAAAAAAAATTTTTAGGGCAGGTTGTCTACAGGTCACCACCCTTTTCTATCCAGGGTAGGGCTGATGCATTTTAATTTCTTTAAAGAAAAGCCACCATCCCTTAGTGTGAATTGAATCCACAACCTTAGGTACAGAGTTTCAAAAACATTCATTGGAATCAATGTTTAATTATCTTCTTCTTTTTTTTTCCTAATTATAATTAATAATTGTTTAGCTTTTGAATGTATAAAAATTACCCGAATGCGTCTAAATATGTAGTTCAAATATTGAACCTCCTTAGTTACAATCATTTTTAAAGAATATGTGAAAAAATATGCTATTTTTATATACGTGTTTATGTATGTAGCCCAAAATACAAGGTTCACTTTCAGATATATGCTGTGAACTTCTTAAGATAAAAAAAAAAAAAAAAAAAAAAAAAAGTACTTACCAGAAATAAAGAGAGGAGAGTTTAGAACTTATCCATGGATACTTTAAATCAAGGTTCAAACAATGCTACAACTGATTGAACTGATGTTTGTTCATATATTTTATGGTGGAGGGGAGTGGAAAGCTTGAGTTCTTTAAAATGTCCCATTATTTACAGATTAAGTTTCTAAAATTTTTACTTTGTACATGACCTGATGGAGAATCTTAATTGGAGCACAATACTTTTATAACCCTTTCCAAACATAGAGTCCACAATCTCTAAATTCTATTATTGGCACAGATAATTGTGGGGGTTGCAGTCCTGAGATCACGTTCGATGGTCAAAATAAAAGAAATTATCTTACAGTTTTATTGCTTAAAGTGCAGGAGTAGAATTCCAGATCGTAACGCAAGCTAACCAGCCCTTGTGGAAAATCAGCAGGCACCCATAGAAGCAGTCAGATAACTAAACAGTTCTGGGCAAATAATCCTCCGTACCTCATTAGAGACTGATTCTAATTGTATAGAGAAAAAAAGGCTGAATTACACAAGATTCTTTATTGTTTCAGGCTTTTACTTTGTGGAGCCAGAGAAAAAGAAGCTATTGTCCAACCTAAGCCCACAAACTCAGTCTACCGAATTCCAAACTCAACCCCAAAACTACCTCATAAAATATTTGATCTTGAAGCACCAGAAGAGAAATTAGAAGATACCAGGTAAATAAATGACCTACTCTTTAAATCTAATCTTATCTTAAGTTTATAAATCTTGAATTGTTTTCATTAAATATTATTGTTAAGCTATAAGAAGTTCTGCAAGAGACATTATCCTTCACAAATGAACTTCAGTATCGTTTTCTTTATGTATTTTGTAGTAGTTCAGATCTGTATACTAGGAGTTATTTTCATGCTATTGACAGGTCTAAATTAATAAAATAAATCAGATTTCCAGGACCTATCATCCTAGTGTGTTTCTATGTAATCCATATTTCTGCAGTTATTTCAAAAGATCAGTATAAAAACTGCTAATAGTTTGCTTCCAAAAGTCCTTCTATTTTTTCCTGGACACTATCTTATCTCACAAATATTTATATTTATATCTTTTTAAGGTTAAACAAATTTCAATACCAATGGGATCAAGAATTGTACCTATCTCAAGAAACGTGAGATTTGTGAAATTTTAGAATGTTCCTAATATGTATATTAGCTGAAGGATCGGGGTTTTCAAGTGCAGATGACCTTTTGATTACAGTATTGGGTAAGGTACATCCAATGTTTGGAGAACTGCTTGACACAGCATTGAATTCAGTGGACAAATGGTGTCAGGATGACACCTTAAAATGTGCTATTAACGACAAAGCAAAAATTGGAGTGTTTAGGTACACCTAGTCTCTCAGACAATAAATTAAATGTCTCCCAGACAGCGAACGACTTAGGAGTTACTCTGGACTCTAAGAACAACAGGAAGGAACACATCTGCAAAATTGTAAGGAAAGCCAAACAAACCCTGTGGGCCTGCTGGAGAGTAGTGGAAAATAACTGGGACAGTACTCCCAAGACCGTGTATTCAATTTACACAATGATTGTAAGGCCTATAATCTCCTATTAATTGTGCGATGGGGTCGCTGAAGCACTGTTAGCGTTAGGCTCTCCGCAAAGGCTGGCATGTCTGATGATTACGGGAGCAAAGAGTTCTCTTTGCTAGCACCAACAGGTGCTATGGAGATTCTACTCGATCTTAGACCAATAGAAATATTCATCGAAGAAACAGCCAGATACATGGTGAACAGGATCACGATTATGGGTGAAGGACCATGCCCAATTTTGGGGACAAATTGTGAGGTAATCCGAAGGAATCTGCAGGATCAAATTATCTCCATGCCATCGGACTTTCAGGACCAGCACACCTTCATCTCAAACTTCGAAAAATTGATTAAGTCGAGGGAAGCAGCGCTGGAGCACAAGCTGGTTTTATTCCAACAGCTCGAAAACTGAATCTGCCAGAGCTGGTGTGAGGACACAGGGCACAATGTATTGCTATACCACTGTGAATGTAGCTACAGTGTTTCAAGCTGAAGTCATAGCCATAGGTGCATGCACATACTTCATGAACAGTGAATATAACAGGACAAGGTTATTGTTATAACAGGACAAGGTTTTTACCACATTTTCGGATAGTCAGAGCTCTATCCATGAATAGAATAAAGACCAAGCCTAAATTCCCAGGGACTTCAAAATAGGGTCAAGCTGAAGTGGCCTCTGGTACATTCTGGTATCCAGGGAAATGAAAAAGCAGATGAATATTGGGACATCCACAGTTCCTATTTAACCGGATCTCCTATGCAGGGTAGCACCAGTGGTGCTTCAGTTTCATTCAAAAACATGCAATTCAGCTTATGCTTTTCGTACACAGGAAGGCGTCATAGGCAAGAAAGACAAAGAATTTTTGTGTTCTTCAATTCTTCAACATTATTACTATCATTGCAAATTTAAAGCTTATTGAAGAGCTAAACATAGGATAAAAAAATGTATATATAAGAGGAGGCAATTCCCTTTAATGCAGAGAAAAAATAATAAGTCCTAACTATATAGAATATAGGAAATGTAGGACATTACTCATTAGAATAAAATATGTGTATAAAAGACATAATAATTACTCACAAATAGGACCTTATAAAAAAATAATTTATAAGGACCTGAAATGTTAATAGACCAGACACAAAATGGTCATATATAACGGGGGGGGGGGGGCTGCACCCCCGAAATCGGTATAAATGTATCATAAAAACCTTAAAAATAAATTAAATAAGATGCCTTAGTTCAGAAAAAAAAAGTGTTTTTTTTTTCTTTTTTTTTTTTTTAGTTGGATTTAAGGTGTGTAAACCTTAGTGGTCATTAAAACCAGAAAATAGTTTTTATTGGGTGTAATAGCGTTTTAAAGGGCTAACTATTCCAAGTTCTAGATTGTTAGTATTCCATACCCCCTAAATGTTCTCAGGCCCCCCCAAACAAATTCTTCCTGCCCCTCCCAAAATTATTTTCTATAGACGCCCATGAAAAACAATAAAACTTATCCATCTGATGTTATAACATTAATATTAACAATTCTTTAGTAAGTATAATACAAATAAAGATAAATTCCATAAGGGTTTTAATAGTTAATTTCTAAAGTATAATGAATTAATTTACTTTTTTGCAGGTATAAAATTTTGAAAACTGAACGTGGTAGCAGATCATCAATTGATTCAAACATGGATGAAAATGTTTGTCAACGATTAACCCAAACACATTCAAGCCCATCAACACCAACAATACCTCGTATTATTTTGGACCCTACATGATATTTACTGAACCAGAAGTATGCTAGCTTCTAAAGTCATGACACAGCCACTGCGATGCCATAATTGTTCCAAAACAATTAGTCAAATTTCATAGACTGATGAAAGAAGGTAAAAAAGTTCGATGTGATGAAGATTTAATACATTACCCTATTAAGGTGGGAAAATGTATAAAGTAAAATGAAAACATAAATATTTAATTTTTTTGCCCTACAATGGTGACCATATCTGTGTGATTGGTTACTTTTAAGAACCTGTCTTTTAAATTGTATGGAGAGTTTATAGATTTTTATTTATTTTAAATACTAAAATTTCTGAATGATCACATATATAAATCAAGTGTTAATTTTTTTAAATAAATTAAAAGAAAATAAATAAATAAATTCTCACTATTTTTGAGCATGTTCAAATTACGTTAAGTGTAAGTAATATCTCAACCAAATTACTCAGATAGCTGGTTATATTTTATTAATATTTGTAATAATGGGCTCCGATAAATAAATAAAAAAATGCCTCCACCAAATATTAAAATAACAAACTTTGAATCTGGGAGTTTTGGGAATTGAATTATGAGAAGTAGTTTATAAGTAAACTTTTTGTGTTATAAAGATGTGAATTATAAATTTTAAAAGAATTAAATCTGTGTTAACTAAATGTTGGTTGTCCCAAAGATACAGACACATATCTTATCTATTCAACATTAGAGGAATGTATATTTAAAAATATCGGATGAAATAATAATAAGCGTGATATTACATCTAAAAATGTATCAATTCTGGGTAAACCCACTACTCCATAAAAACTCTCGATCAAGAACACTGTTTTAAGCGTACTTCCCCTATGCAGGAAGCTCTTGAAAAGTATTTCTTAAATTAGTAACTTAAAAATAAGAATAAAATTTGAATGGGCATTACTCAAAACTTCTAATTACCCTCTTTAATGACATTCCGAATTGTTAGCTGCAAGTTCAGAAATTCTATTTGGCACATTGTTCATTTTGAAGTGCAATATTATATTGTTTATTAAAGGCAATCGTAGATCGATCAACTATGAATATTCCACCAATTTCTCTTCTTATTCAATGAGAAATCTAAGTTACTTTATATTAACACATTCATTGCCCATTAGGTGAGCGGTATAATTACTGGTGGCCCAATCGCTTTTGTTTTTTTTTCACGGCAATCATGAGAAAATTACTAGTATAAATCAAATTAAACAATACAATACCAATATATGTAACATTAACCTCATTTTTACGTACAACCCGCCAGGCAGGGTGGTGGGCTCCATGGTAATGCACGACCCGCCTGGTGGGTTGTGAGCATTGTATATATAAAAAATATATAAATTTTACTATCCTACGTACTAATAACATACTTCTTACAGCTACAAACTAAACATATATTTACAATTCCTATGTACAAATATGTTGAAACAAAACAAACACTAATCCGGGGTAGAACAATTTTTTTACAAAAAAACAACACTAGTAAGCGAGTCTGTCAACTCCCTAGGAGGCCCCAGAGTAAAGTAAAGCTAAACCGAGATGTCCCAGGACAGTCAGGTATCGAAGAAGTCAAGGGGGCTGGGGACCCGCCTGGCGCGTCGCGGGCCTGGTGGGACAAGACGGGTGCACCCGCCTGGCGGGTTATCGGCAATGAACGTGGTAATCAAGTCCTAGAGTTTTGAAGTAATATTATTTTTATTATTTATGTCGATTGTTGCGAGAATATAGGTTGTCGGACATGAACAATGAAGGCATTCTATTTATGTGTTGTCAATGGAAGTCAATTTATAAGATAGCTATTCGAAGAATATAAATTAGAAAATAAAGGGGGTAAAGCAAATTGAGGCCACAATCAACTTTATTAACTGGAACTATTTTTCTAGAAGACGTAATGATCTAAGAATTTTTTTTTTTTTTTTTTTTTTTTTTTTTTTTTTTTTTTTTTTTTTTTTTTTTTTTTTTTTTTACAGCGCATCTACATCTAGGTCATTAGCGCCGCATAAGAAGTTATAAAATTTATATTTGTAAGTTATAGTTTAAGAATTTTATCTATACATAAAAATTGATAGACCTCTTAGGATTCTTAATTGTTTTCTGGCTGAGGATTGTGAATCAAGATTGCGATGTTAGCTTATTTTAATACCAGTTTAACAGATAAATGTCACGTTTAGTTGACTGATACTCTTGGTTAAACTATTTCCAATATATTTATTAAATATATTAATCAATAAATAAGTTGTTTTTTATACTTTTATATGATTATCTTATTATTGTAATCTGATATTTTTATGGTTGTTTTCTGAATTTGTTGTTTGAGGCTGAGTACTGTTTTTTAGTCAATATGAAGAATTAACACTTTCGCTGCGGGTGTCATTACGGAAGCACAATAGCGATCCTACCCGCTAGCGAGTGTCCCTTCGGAAGGACTCTCCTCCATTACTTTTCTCTTTAGATTCAAAATGCTCGTAAATGGAGGGGATTTACTTTTACAGCTCCAGGTAAATACAGTTACCTTCAGTATTGTTTGGGCTTTCCAACAGTATTTTCCCTTTTCAAATCGGCTGACTGGAAGATTTTTTATGATTTTTTTATGAAAAAAAAAACTATACATGAAAAATTCAAAACAAAAAATGCACCCGATACTGATGTATTCCCAAACAATGAGAACCGCATCGAAAATGTTAAGATCATATCATATCCTGATAGCTGATTATTCAAGTGAGATCATTTTTACGGTGAGGTTTGTTGTCTCAAGTATTGTTGTCACTTATGTATGTCTTGTAAAAACTTGCTAAATATATATGTATTCTTTACTTTAAAAATGTTAATATTTGGAATATATTAGATACTCATAGCGATATTCTTGTAAATTACTATTTTTTTTTTTTTTTTATATATATAATATTGAATTAATTTTTAATGAAGAGTGTATTATACAAAGCTTTATATAATGTAAATAATAATAATTTCTGTATATACAGAAACAAATAGTTTTAAATATTATAAATATATTTTGTTATGTCCTCTGTTCAAATTTTGGGAACAAAGGGCATTATTGTACATACTACATAGTTTATAAAAACTATGTAAAAATACTTTGTAAAGATATTTAGATGTAAAAAGTATTTATTCGTATTTCAAAATATTTAGGCTTAATTATAATCATGCGGCATCATTTAGTAAATTTTTATAATTGGTGTAAATCTAAAATATTTTGATCATTTTTAATGCCAAAGAATAAGATCAGATAATGTAATAAAGTCATTCTTATTATAGAAAGTAGCAACATTTTGATTCCAGTTATATTTTATAATTCCTTGATCATTTGAAATTCATGCAGGGCCTCTGCTAGGCGGGGGGCACGGAGGACAATTGGTCAGGAGCCCGTGGTCTCAGGGGGGTCCTGCGTCATTTTTTTACTCGCATTATAATTTTAAATAACGAGGTTATATACTTAAGTATAGTTATTGATTATTATTGGGAACAACCAATGAATAATATTCTAAATTCTCTATTTATAATATACAAACTAGCTTTTGAATATTACCAGTCCAAAAATTTGTAGCCCCAGGAAGTGTCAATGTACCTTAGACAATTCATAAATTTTAAACTGTGTTCAATTATAAATGTATTTAATCTTTTTTTTTCAGAGAAATGTCAGTTTTAAATAATTCTTATGAAGCCCGTGAAGTTATTTGGACAAGGGCCCTTAAGTCCTCTCGGCCCTGCAGGATAGATATGAAGTATTCAAGAAAAAAAAGGCAAATATTTCCTAAGCAATTATTAGAAATCCATTTTCCCTAGTTTTCAACAAAACAATTAATAAAAATTGCATTAAAAATTCTTGGCTGATTGAAATCTGTACAAAACTAATCTTTTTAATAGAGGAAACCCTTATTACTAAATACAGACAAAACCTTTTTCTGTGCTCCAAAAGCACAATATCATGAATTTCATTTTAATCTCTATTAATAATATTTTGTTATAAAAAGACCTAAATTATGTAAATTTGTGCTCACAATGAGAAAATTTTGGGCAAACGTTTATGTTATTATAATTATTAATATTACAGTTTGAATTATCACAATACATATCGCCGATACAAATGCAAAGTATCGAATGTGAAAAAAAGCATTTTTCAATTTCAATCCATATTGATTGCTGTTGGGCTGATATACATTGTGGCTAACTCTCAAAAATTAAAGAAAAATAATTATCAATTAGAGAAAATCAAACTAAGGAATGTGCATTAAGTCTAACTAAAATATATGATAAGACAAAATATATATAGTATTCTGTAAGGTAACAAACTACTTTTCACATTTGAAGTTGTACCGACGATATTATAATTATTAAAATAATAATTTGTGATAATTCTTAACTAATATTACTTAAAATTGGGAAATTCCAGTAATACGCTTGAAGAAGGCAATGAAATCCGAAACGCTGCATTAAATTGGTTAATAAAAAATACGTTGGAAGGTTCACTACCCATCTTAAAAAGTTATCAGTAAACATTATTTTCAACTTATTTTTCTGCATAAAAAAATTATATTGTCATATTATTTCATTGTCTGATGAAATTTTACTGAGGGGAATTATTTGATATGCCATCTAAGGATAGGCCATTTACACATTTCCATCCCATAACAAAGCAGGCACATATCAAAGTGACGGTACAACACAACAATGACAACAAAAAATTTAGTAACTGAATGCATACGACGACGTCACTTTGATCTACCCAATAACTTTACTGACTTATTTAATTCAAAACACATTCCAATAGTTGAAAGAAATCACACTATTCTATAGCATATAAATAACTTTAAATCATAAATTTAACGAAAGTTGTTACACAGTTCTAAAAGGCTTTATAAAACTGATATGTATAACAATGAGTAAAGCTTTGACTAACAGCCTTAAACGTTTTAGCTTTCATTAAGCTATAAACATACGACTATCTAAACAAACTGTTGATAACATTTGAACAATCACTACTACTGGATATATGACTACCTCAGCGAACTAACACTAAGACTAAATATGTTTTCTCCTTGAAAAGAAAATGTTTTATTGTATAATCTTGAAAATCTAATTAATTAAATAAAATAATTATATAGGAAAAGAGAAAGTGACAATTTACCCTAATACTCAAGCCAAAGAGAATAAGTTAGTTTGATTTAACATTATACGTTAATTTAATGTTGGAAATATATATGTTTAAGAATTTATGGATTAGTAAATATCAATATAATTAATTCTTTTTCTTTTGATGAAACTCAAGTCTGTATTTTTTTTTTTTTTTCAGTTTAGATTATATGAAAAAAAATCATCTGATGGTTTGAAAGCCTGGTGTGAGTCACACATTTCAAAATAATAAAATTTAATGTAATTAACTAGGCCAAACCAAAACCAAAACTTGGAGAGAGAAATAGAAGACAAACTAGGCGAGATTCAGATTAGACTTTTTTAGGGGATAATTAATTATTTCAATAAATACTGAAATAACAAGTAGCTCCATAACTCTAGATTAAATATTGAGAACAGAATCATTAATGAGCTAATAAAAGTTAACAAATTATGCAATGACCATAAACGCCCAGTTTTTATAGCATAAGTACACGTAAGAAAAAAAACTTTATATAACTTCACAAAAGTAAAAATCAGATTAAAATCTTAAAATATTCCTTTTGTAAAAAATATAAAACTTCTTAGCTTAATTAACACTTTAATGGGCAAATTTTGGGTTTAATATGAAAATTGGGATCTTAATATATTATTATATAAGCCTCTGGTGGTCCGAGATAACATTCCTTGACTAAGTTACCAAAAAATGTATAAATTGTAAGCTCAACTTTTTTTTATGACAGCTTAAGCCGAAATTCCCCACTCTGGGTTAGTTAAGCTGTTCTGGGGTCAAGAGATGGGCGTAGTACCTACGTGACAGGTGTTTGAAACTTTGCTATGTCGGTTTGACACTTGAATTTTTTTAGAGCCTTCTGCTCAAATTCAGGAACATAAATATGCGTTAGATCCACTTTTTTGTAACGTTTTTTTTCCAGTTTAGTCATCGCTAAAGCATATTTATGCTAAAAAAAATCAGTCCTGTAACAGGCCATGAGAGCCTGAGGGATGCTGCACCAAGATACCCATTAATAAATTAATTAAAGGCTGGGTTGGCCCAGGGACGGCCAGGGAGACCATCTTTAACCCATGAACGAAGACACTAGAAAAAAAAATCTTTAGTGCTTCCTCGGGATTTGAATTCAGGTCCTCCAGCATGTGAGTCCAGTTGCTCTACCACTGAGCTAACCTTGCCCCCGACACTTAAATAACTTACCTAAAAAAGGACACTGGATTCTATAATCGTTTTCCTTTGATTAATTTATGTTTCAAAATCATATTATCTTTCTTCTACAACTTCTTCTCTAAATAAATAAAACTTAATTATTTAGTAAGAGGGTAGGAAGGTAGAATAATAATTTTAAATTAAAACTACATTTATTGTTTATAATTTGCAAGGGATTTAAAAAAACTATTTTACTTGAAAACTAAATTTTATATTATTAACTTATTATTGAAAATTAAAATGAATTCAACTAATAAACGTATGCTAAAAATCTTCATTGAAATAAACATTATATTTCTATTTAATTATATTGAGCAATTGCTCTTTCAATGATTCCAAAGACTTAAATCAGGCCATGACTTACTCCTTTTCTATAAAAACCTACATTTTTCGCTCGATGACAAGGTGGACAACGCAGAGCCATGGAAAGTATCAAATGTTGCATTAATAAATTTATATTATTAAGGAGCCTACACCTTTACTAAAAACAAAAAAACAAACCTAGGCAATAACACTCACTGCAAACTCTACTGTTGATTTTAAACATGAGTTTTAGGTCAGTGCCGTTTCGTAGTCCAACATACTGAATTTCATCTGTGCCATGGATATTAAATTTTGATTTATCAGAAAATATTTGTTAGAATTCCAGCCTTCTTCCCAACAAAGATGAGGCTACCACTATTGTTTTTGTTAAGAATGTTTTTCTGTGCGCATTCAATCCAGCTTTTATTAATCTTAGACGAACAGTTGATACACAAACATTAATATCTGTAATTGTATTCCATTTTACTGCTAAATCTGGTGATGTTAAAGTCATGTTTTCCCCCAAAATAAAAAAAAAACAACAAGGATTGTGCATCGACGGCCTCAGCCACCAAATTTTACCAACATTTGCCATAAGAGAGAGGAACTGATGTGAACTCAATTACTTTGTGTCCCGGAGTCTAGTTGAGTGCAGTAAAATAGTAGGGTATCTCAAAGGAAACAGTCCAGTAGCAAAGCAAATCGAACAAACATATGTAAACAAGCCACTGAGCTTTTACAAAATTGTCTTTTTTTCTGATGAAATCAAGTTAAATTTATTTTGGTGAACGGTTAGAAGAGTATTTCATGGTAGCATAGGGAAGAACTGAAAAAGCAAATAGTTTCATTTACTATAAATCATGGTGGTGGTTATATAGTTACCATTACATGGCTGTCTGGATAGGTGTTTCTTACCTTAGAATAAGGATTCTTGTATTTATTGGAAGGAATTTGAATGCAGTGTGCTTTGTGAACATTTTGTACGGTACCCTGATTGCTGGGTCAGAAAATATGGGAATCAGGGATCAGTATCTTTTACATCAGGATGACAATCCGTTAAACACTGCCACAATTTTCAATCTATAAAGACAGTTACATACCCCTCCTCAAACAGCGGACATAAATATAATAGACAATTTAGGTCACAGCCACCAAAAACTTGTGAGACTACATAACAGTAGTGGATCACTATCGTAGGAAACTTTAAGTTCAAGAATTGGAATTTATTAATTAATAAATTCCAAGCAGTTTGGAATTCTAATCCACAGGGCTCTCTGTTACAAAAATAGTATTAATAAAGTATTTTCTCAAAATAAGTTTATTGTGTCATTATCAGTATTTCAAATATAATTTGAAATACCTTCCTGGCTTTGAAACCAAATACAAAACAGTAAAAATACTTGAAACCTTACAATCCTTTGATGCTCATAAATAATAAATAATCATAAAGAATAAGAGCTCTTTCATAACTATTAACGGTTAGAAATTTTAGAAAATTGAAAGAGCATCATTGATTTAAAATTTCTGATAGACTAGAATATAATTATTTTTTATGAAATTAAAAAATGAATGATAAGATTTTAAAACATTCCAAAAGTTTTATTGAAAATTTGTTTTTATATTTTATAAAACTTAACAATTATTTTAAGCAAATAGCTGTTTAGCTGGAGTGTCAACTGTTTTATGTATAATGTTCAAGGGTGCACTTGTATTTGTACAAATATCTACATTTTTTTATAATGGCTACAAACCTGCTGCTTAACCAAATATTTAATGTATTGGTGTATAAATAAATACAAATATCTAAGCATCACAAACTAATTGTTGTATATATTTCAATAATAGCTGTTGTGGCCATTAATGTCTTAGCTTTTAAATGAGCGAGTATGTACATAAATAGAAATAGATGTATGTATTTTTGAAATCATATCTTCGTTTAATAAGGATATTAAAAATATTTTTAATGAAAAGAAGCATCATTGTATTTTGTTTCCATGTGGAAAATACTAATTAAAAACATGTCTAGATAATAATGTTTAGAAAACTGTGTTCAAATATTAAAGTGTACCAAATCTAGTCACAATAAATGAATGTCTAAAAAATGTATTATTTTCTTTCCTATTTTACAAACACCACATACATTTATATGTCTGTTTTTCAATAAATATATATATATATATATATATATATATATATATATATATATATATATATTACATAGGAACATTGTTCCTATGTATTTTAATCAGCTGGTCACAAAGATGCAGTTAAAAGGAAGAATTTTATTCGAGAAAAAAAAAGCAAAAGAAATTTCCAAAACTAGTTTTTAGTGATTTATAATCTAAATGGAAAACTTAAACATACCTTCTTGAGAAGGAAATGCTGGTGCAGTCCAGGCTCCTTGTTGAATTTGAAACTTCATTATCTTGAAGAAGTTTAAAAAAAAAAGTTGGAAAGGATTACAATCCGACTGTAATGAAATAGGGGTGAGAATAATATGGCGATTACTGCCGAATTTAGAAACTAGTAACGCAAAAAAGGCGCGAAGCGCCTCAGAAATCTTTCCATACGAAGATAATCTCGAACTTAACGTATTAAAGTTAGGTAACACCTCTTAAAAATATCACCTTCCAAATAATTTTATATTTGGAATGAAGTTATATAAAATCGGCGTTGACAGTAACTCTATATGAAGAGTTTTTTTCACGCAATCTGAATGATATTTGTGTATAGGCAACACTGCTTAATGGAGGTAAATCGGTTTCTGCAAGCCTCTCCAACATTCAGTGTTCAACTTTCAAAGTAGAAGAATACCTTTTAGGTAAGTATGTTTATGATTTTCATTACAGCACAATAATCGTTCTTTTAAAATATTAACTCAATATTCTCGTAAATTTTTGGTTTAAGTCTCCTTCAAGTGATTATGAAAGTGTGCTTTGCTCTTCGAATATCCCAATATGCTATTCGCCTAACAGATCAGAGTAACCTATCTCAAAACTTCAAGTCCTCATCCCTTCGCCCACCATTGGTCGGTGATATGCGAACTTCGCATATCACCGACCTATCATTGTTCAGTGATATTTAAATGAGCTTTTAATGATATATGATTACCTATATTATTTTTGTTTTAATTTTTGACAAAAGGGAGGTATCTTTGTTTAGTGGATTCATATTTGAAGTTAGCTACTCTCTCTTATGACAGTGGTGAAGGACATTCTATCTCAAGTAGGAAATGTTTCTGGGGATTAGTGTAATTTTTATTATTGAATATTTAATAAAGATTTCGATACTTGATCAAAAATATCGTCGAAGTATCGTTTTTTTGTCAAGTAGGTCGTTGATCCCAGTTTTACCAGACATATTTCCTCTTCTAAAGAAAAAATTATTTTTTTTTTTGGTAAAACTGAAGGAGAGCGTCCTCAGCATCGATTTTTTTTTTTTTTCAAATTTAGCACTACAACGTATTTTGATGCACTAAACACGAATCCGTTGAAAAAAAAGTTGCTCTCAACTAGGAAAGAAGTTATTAAGCACTAATATTCACTGTTATGGAGGATATAAAAGTTGTCGTAAACAGCGTATTAATGAACATGCATATTAAGAGGAATGTCTCGGACGACTTTTGGGCAGACGCGCTATGCGTTTCCGCTCGCTCCCTACGCTCGCTCAAAAAAATATCAAAACTTTAGACAATCCAACTCGCTGTTATGGTTAGAATTCCGATGTTATGGAGGTTATAAATAGTTTATCAAAATTTCAAATGAGAGAACTTTGTTTCCCAATTTTAGATGTCTGCGCATGCGCATGTTTACAAATACGCTGTTTATGCCAACTTTAACCTCAATAACAGTGAACTTCAGTGCTTAATAACTTCTTTCCTAGTTGAGAGCAACTTTTTTAATTAACGGATTCGTGTTTAGTGCATCAAAATACGTTACAGTGCAAAATTTGAAAAAAAAAAAAAAAAAAAAAAAAAAAAAAAAAAAAAAAAAAAAAAAAAATCGGTGCTGAGGATCGCTCTCCTTCAGTTTTACTTCTTTTTTTTTCATTTTTTTTTAAATATCATTTCGAAACTACTTCAGAAAATGTATGAATAAAATTTGATTTGAACTAAGATCTGCCTTGGAAATCATAACTGTAATTGTTTAGGCATGAATTTGTTAAGATTATTTTTAGTATTAGCTTCCTGGGGGCAACGGTTGAGCTTTTTTGAGCGTTTTTTTTTTTTTTTCATGGCGGGTGGCTTATGAGAAGTCGACATTTCTCGCCTGCACTTCCGGATCGAGTCATCACATTAAGCATTCTAAAATTAGATTTGATCGCACAATACGTTTCACTTTTAGATGCCTATTAAACATTATCCAGTCATTACGTTTTATAAACGAGTTAATCAATTAACGAGTCATGTTTGAGAAAATTTCAAAGATCACTGTAATGAGTTCTGCTTTATGAGCGCTGCTCTGGAGAACGAGATGCTTAGAGTGTTGAAGATATTGTAGTAGAGAGGATATGGAAATGCCTGGGTGTAGTTAGTGTTGAGAGAGCTAGAGCAGCCGGACCATAGCGTGCTCTATAGGTGTTTCACCCATTATTCTGCTCTCTCAGCCAGCAAACATTAACTCTTTGTGCTGGCTCTTGGCGCATATCATATGGTGCTTTTCTTCAAAACTGTCTCGGGATCATCAGGCAGAGGCTACCGTGTAAACCGTTATATTTATCTCTTGAAAGATTGTTGAAACATGTATTCTATCAAAATGAATTCAACGCAGCGTTGAACGCTATCCTCAATGCACCCAGAGGGTAGTTTGCATACTGTAAATTTAATACAAGACAAAATTGTTCCAATTGTACGAAAGTATATGATTCCGAACAGGTAAAGGCTTCTAGATGCCCGAGGGCCGTTAGTGCTAAGGTGTTACCTAGTAGGATTGTGGGTTTCATTTCTCATTGGCGTGGAGGCTTTTTAAAAAAAAGTCCGCCCGCAGGAACTGTGACACCTTAACACGTTGCCTTAATTTCTTATCCCTGGTGTCAGTTTGAAAGCTTGGAATAACTAATTAAGATGTTGTAAAAATATATGACAGATTTAGTCGCCGTTATGTGGGGAATACGTAAGGTGGCCATACATGTTCAGTTCAAATCTCAAGGCCGAGACTGCACAGTTTGGCTTGTACGGGTCTAGCACACACACGATAAGTTAATAAACCTCAAGGCCGGGACTTCACAGTCCAGTTATAGTAGCCCTACTGTAGGTGAAGCAAATATCCTCTTGTCCACACTCGTCAGGCCCGACCTGCACAGTACCAGCCTCATTAGACTGTGTTGGGGTTTTAATTCTACTTCGATGGACTGTACAGATCAATTCTGGCCTCAAGGATGTCCCATTGACGGCGAGGAATATCTTAGGATTTCGACTGCACAATCAAAATCTTCAGATTTTCCTCTCCGTGTATGGGCACCCGTACACTAGCGGAAATTACCCACTCGGCCACTTCGACTACTGCTCAGAAAGCTCTATTACAAACAAACAAAAATTCTATCTCATTTTTACTCTCGTTTAAATAGGAATTTCATTTTACTGCTAAAATCAATTATATACACGACAAGCAATAAACACTGATGTGAGTAAAAGAAACGTTTAATAACCGTTCAAAGGAATGAAACCAACACTTTCGATGTTTTACGCGCTTAAAATATCTATTTCTATGTCTCCGCCTGAGATCTTCCCATCGAAAATGTCCTTAGAACCGTTTTTATAGAAAATTTAGTAACCTTTCTTATTGTTAATGTCCCTTTACCACGATTTACCAACCGTTTTCAAGATATTGTTATGCATTATATTTTATTTATTTAAATTTTAACGTCCATTTATTATTAACTACGAATTTTAGGACGGGTTATCTTTAGGTTACCACCCTTTTCTAGCCAAGATAGTGCTGATGCCTTTTCTTTTTTCTAAAGAAAAGCCACTACCCCCAGTGGGAATCGAAACCACGACCCTTGGCTCGTAGTGTTAAGTGCTCACGCCTTAAACCTCACCGCCATCGAGCCTCCATTATATTTTAAGTCATTCGAATGATTACCTTCAACTTACAACGATTTCTCAATCGTTTTCGAGATGTTAATATATATATATATATATATATATATATATATATATATATATATATATATAAGTGAAGTCAAAAACTGCAAATATCGGTTGATATAATATTTTTCCCCAATACATAATTCCTCTTTTCCAACCGCAACCAAAATTTCAAACTGCATAAATGTTTTGTTTTGTGATATCAACGGTTTATATATATATATATATATATATATATATATATATATATATATATATGTGTGTGTGTGTGTGTGTGTGTCTGTGTGTATATCAAATTTAGTGTCTCATTATGCGTTTTATTATTTACTTTTATCTTCGGATCGACGTAATAAGCAGATTTTCTCCCTATATGTAGAGAGGACACACACAAAAATTGGCACTCATTGGGAATTATTGATATACTTACCGAAATCCGAATATGTTAATGAGCCTTACCTCTACAAAATATATAATATCAAATAGCTATATTCTACAACAGAGGTTTTACGAAATCTATTGCTTAAGAGAAATAACTAAACCAGTCTAGTAGGTTGGTACGAACAACGACTGATATTTAGACAGATGGTTTGTATGGTATTTTCCCAGCAATACATTCTTCTAGATCATGGGGTCAATCCTCCTCTCTAGGAAAATATTATTGTTTCAAGGAGCAGACAGCATTCTCAGACAAAAGCCAATATTTGAATGAGAAGAGAGCGTAGAATAGTTGCTTTGATGATATTTTGCTGATCATTTGACAAATTCAATATCCTTCTGCACAATTAGAACTTATAGCAATGTGTCTAACTTGTCTTCTTATAACGAATACCATTCTCATGGTTGGGAATAAGATCAACAACTTCCATTTATTCTGGGGTTCCACAAAGCCTCCCAACTCCTATAAAATCCAGTCCATACAGTCCAAATTTCTCTGAAAAATAACCGATGCTCCGCTTTATGTCTCCAATATGACCCTTTATAATGACCTTAATATCCATTTTATCCATCCTTTAGCCAAATCATTAGTGGCCTAAAGACCAACTCTAGAATATGCATTTAATGTAAACAAAATATCCATATAGTGGGTCCTGCAACTGTGCAGCATCCCATCTCAAGTACATTCATGACAATGTAATATTTTAATAATTTACTGGAAATGTATTTTATGCATTGTTGTATACATATTTGAAAATAAATAAATATAAAACTTCCATATGATCTAATTCAATCATTTTAGTGTGTTTCCTTTCTCACTCTAGGGAGAAATTTCGATTACGATATCGTTTCCTTGAAGCGAAAGTAGGGTTATCAGCCAAAATGTTATTATTTTTATTTTGAATTACGGGACATCTGGTCCTGGGCCATTAGATCAGAGCTATTTACAGGTTGCTACCCATGGTGTAGCAGAGAGGTGGGGGTTCGAACCTACATCTCTGAGCCTGAATGTTGTCACTTTACGGCTGCATGGTTCCGAATGTAGCTGTCATTAAAATTGTTTTATGAACAATTTTTTATAATAAAAAAAAAAGTGTTTACAGAATTTATCTCAGAAATGCCTCTCTGCACCGTTAATGTTCCTTCATAAAATTTGTCAGAAATTCGGCGTATGTTGGGTGGAAGGTGAGAGCACTTTTCTTTGTTAGCGCGGTTCCTCCCTCCCTCCATAGGAAGGAACCGCGCTTAGAAGGTTGTCCTCATGAAAATATCCGGAAGTGCCGACTAGAAAATTTTGCGTTTCAGAACCCCTAGAGACCGAAAATGACGGTGGTTCAAATTTGTATATATATATATATATATATATATATATATATATATATATATATATATATATATATATAATATATTTGTCTGTTCGCTCTCTACATCCCAGAGATCGACAAAAATCTTTCGTCTAATTTTAAAGGCCAAGTTCGTTAGCAGCAGAATCCGCCCACCGGAACATGGTTTTTGAAGCGAATGCCGCGCGAAAAAAATCGTTACGCTTACTTCATATGCTTGCAAGTACTCGTTTTATAGTCTTCTGGGCCTAGGAAAACGAATGAAACCATTTTTAAGGCGATAGCTTAACCGTTTTCGAGAAAATTGGAAAAATAGTTGTTGAATAACGTTTTTGGTTGGGTACTTAAAATCATGGGATTCAGTTGAAACATTTTCTGCATGTTCGAATTTCATCAAAACTAGTATGTTGAAATTTTGGTTACGTTTGGAGATAAGGAAGGGTTAGAATAAAATATTTTATTAACAGACATGAAAAGTTTTGGGAAATACGTATACTTTCATTAATATCTCGAACACGGTTTGGAAATCGTGGAAAGTGAAATGTAGCAGTTCGAAAGGTTACTAAATTCTCTACAAAAAATGTTTTGAAGAAATTTTTGATGGGATGGTCATATTAGGAGAAATAAGTGCATAAAACTTAGTTAGTTAGTTTCGTTTATTTAAACGGATCTATTTGTGTGTTTCCCGCAGTTTTTTTTTCACTGCTCGTTATTTTTGTAATTGCCTATAGTAGTGAAATTTATTTGTCAATAAAACAGGATACGTATAATTAGAAACAATATTTTGTTTTTACGGAATCTTGGGATTCTCAGATGCCATATGAATATCTATTAGGCCCCCTTCGTATATTTTCCTTAATATCTCGAAAACGGTTGAGTATCTTGGTAAACGGAAGATTACCATTAGAAAGCTTACTAAATGCTCTACAAAAAAGGTTCTGAAGAAAGTTTTGATTAGGTGATGTCAATCGGAGAAATAAGTGCTTAAAACTGTATAGTAATTGATTTCGCTTATTCGAACTGTTTTTATTCCTTGTTATTTTTTTATTGCTTATAGTTGGATAATGTATTTGATAATAAATCAGGTTAAGAAAAATAAGAAAAACAATTTAATGTTAGAGAGATTCTAAATAGCTACTTTAAGAGTAAATGTAACTTGTTTTAAAAGTTCAAGACAATAGGTTTTGGCCAATGGGCCTTTTTCCCTATCGGTCTCTCAAGACTTGTAATCAAGAACAAAATAATTATAAAAAAATACTGGATGTATTGTGTAATTTTCGAATAAAGATATATATATATATATATATATATATATATATATATATAATGTTAGAGATATGGATTTCCAAGATACAGCTTTTCAACTGCCTAGCGGGTGCCTTCCTAGGGTTGGCCGACCCATCCAGGTAACATTATAAATCAAGACCTTTCAAGAAATGCGGAACCAAAATAATAACTGTTTCTATTTTAATCATTCCATATGATACTAGGGATATGAACGGAACCGCGCTAAGATGATGCAGTTCCTGCGAGTCGGACTTTAGTTGCTTTTTTATGTTCTTTTTTTTTAATACGTTTATTTAACATCTGCACATTTACAGCAATAAGTACATTAGTTAAGTTTGCTCACAAATACAATTATAATACTAATATACAAAAATTGATTAATATGAATGACGGAGGTCCAGTGGTCCATAAAATTCGTGGTTAATAATAAATGGACGTTAAAATTTAAATAAATAAATAAGAATGACTAAGTCAAAAGACAAAATAAATTAAAAAAATGAATGACAATAACTAAATAAAAATAAGCAAATACGAAAAAATAAAACGGATTGAATAAGCACAACAGCCTAATATCAAGAAAAAAAATATACTTAGGAAGACTTTAATTTTTAAAGTGTCGGGTACATCGCTTTCATCGAGTAATGTCATAAGCAAATTTTTACCTTAATAGGCAGGGAAGAAACGCGCTAAATTGTAATAGTTTGTGATAATTCGTCTTTTTGCCATTTAATTGAAACCTCGTTCCTCGATGTCGATGAGAATATACCAGAAAATCAAATTCAATAATATTTTTTTCTTTATTTTTAATGAGTATGATATTTGTATTTTAGCATTTTGGTTATAATTTCATACTAATTTTCGCTTTGGAATTTTAATATCTGAAAACGAAAAAAAAAATATATTTGAATGAAAATGTTTCCGTTCAAGTTAAAGCATGAATTGAAAGTGGAATCAATCATGAATAATTCAAGGATCACGACTCAAGAAAGTTCAATCATGGTCTTTCACCTCAGCCTTCAAAATCACGATTGGCGACAATCTCCTAAGAAATTTATTTATTTATTTCGCTTATTTATTTTAAGTAAGCGGAAGACTATATTTAGAATAATGATAACAAATACTATTTTATAATAAGGGTGTACAAGCAATTCGCTAGTTTGTTTCTTTTTATATATCATAGTTCAATTGGATCATTTCATGATAAGATATGTAATTGCTCAAAATAAAAGTACCTTTTGGTCCTTCACTCAAATAATGTTTCGGCGTTTTTGTAAACTTTCTTAAATATATTAAGGTTATGTCTAGAAAAAAAACAAAAACGGGTTTATCGATTTTGAGCATTTTCCGCTCTGAAAATGATTTTGTCAACCATAGCATTCGAAAGTACGAAAAAAATTATACAAAAAATACTATTTAGAAGTTGGTCAAATAATATCCTCGCATTCAAATAATCCTTTTAAAAATTAAAAGGATTTTGGAATGGATTAGTCCATTGAAGAGGAACTATTAGTCCAGGCAACGAACAGTTATAGATGGAAATTTTTGGAACAACATTTTTGACTGCGTAACTTTGTTGGGGCTGGATAGGAGGTGAACATATCAAAAGTCCTCGCCCGTAGCCTTTGTGCCAGGGGAAGGGGGGGTTTAGAAGGTCCCATTTTTCGGGCTTTTACATATAAATCGGAAACCCTGCGTCCTAGAGACATGACTATTCTATAACAAATGAAAGCTGATTAAAATCCCTACACGTTCTATTGAATACAGTTTTTCGAGATATCTTTAGTTTTCGAAATTTCCGCTCTTGAAAGTCTGTCATTTTGGGGAAAAACACATTTTTCCCCGTTTTGACCGGATAACTCTTCAAAGATGTACCAAAAAAATTAATAACGGTTATAGGGTTGTAGAGTATTCCATTTGCTTCAATAATATATATTACTTTGCTATTTTATGTATTTTCTTTCAAACTTTATATACGCACTCACATGGTCTTAGCAAAACCATTACCAATATAATGGACAAGATCTTATCTATTTGAGTGTGAATAACTGGTCAGTGGGCCCAAAATTATATATTTTGTGCTATTTATACGTCCAGTACTCACTATATTTACATAATGGAGAATATTTTGGACAATACATTGACTGGAAATGGTGAGAAATTGAAAGGTTCATTGGTCGACAGTTGTCGCCAGATATCACGATCAACACAAAAACTGTTTTCACGTTTGAAGGAAAATACATAAAATAGTAAAGTTATATATATTCTTGAAGGTAATGTAATGCTCTACAACCCTATAAACGGCATTTATTTTTTGGGTTTATCGTTAAAGAGTTATCCGGTTAAAAAGAGCAAAAAGGGTGTTTTTTCCCAAAATGACAGACATTCAAGAGCGGATATTTCGAAAACTAAAGGTATCTCGAAAAACGTTATTGAAAAGAACTTGTAGCATATTTAATCAGCTTTCATTTGTTATAGAACAGTTATGTCGGTAGGACGCAGGGTTTCCGAGATATAAATTGAAAACCCGAAAAATGGGACTTTCTAAACCTCCCCTCCCTCCCGGCACAAAGGCTACGGGTGAGGACTTTTGATATGTTGACCTCCTAACTAGCGGAAACAAAGTTATGAAGTCAAAAATTTTGATCCAAACATTTCCATCTATAACTCTTAGATGCCTGGACTATTAGTCGCTAAATTTCAGATTTCACGATGAACACTGAAATTATTTTTACGTTTGAAGCAAAACACATAAAATAGCAAAGTAATATATATTATTGAAGGGAAGGCAATACTCTACAACCCTATAAACGTTATTTTATTATTTTTTTTTTTTTTTGGTACATCGTTGAAGAGTTATCCGGTCAAACCGAGGAAAAAATATGCGGCAAAAGTGTTTTTTCCCCAAAATGACAGACTTTCAAAAGCGGATATTTCAAAAACTAAAGATATCTCGAAAATGTTATTGAATAGAACTTGTAGGAAATTTAATCAGGTTTCATTTGTTATAGAATGGTCATGTCGGTAGGACGCAGGGTTCCGAGATATAAGTGAAAACCCGAAAAATGGGACCTTCTAAACCCCCCCCCCGGCACAAAGGCTACGGGCGAGGACTTTTGATGTGTTGACCTCCTAACTAGCGGATACAAAGTTACGAAGTCAAAATTTTGGTCCAAAAATTTCCACATATAGCTGTTTTTAAGCATTCTTTGCCTGGACTGTGTAAAGAATTTCTGCTAAGCATATCAGATATAAGCTTTAGATGCAAACACGCCAAGATAACGCAGTTCCTGTGTGTTTAAAATTTTGAGAAACAACCTAGAAATAATCAAGAAAATCATAAAATAGTTATTAATACGCTGGTATCGCATAGTCCAAATACGAATGAGTGAACGTGCGTTCAATTATATATATTACGATTCCCTTTCGAAGAAACCTCAAACATTCTCCTTTAGTATTACTTTCATTTCTGACTAGCCTTACCGCAAAGCCTACACTAGGGTTGTTCCAATCATCTTTCTTTCTACTCATGAGCTTTGTGGTTAATATTTAATATTAACCAGCAGAAACTACTAGTCCGCAAGCATTTTATATGATATGTGCGTAACAATCAATTCGTAATTTGAAAATCTAAATATTAATTTCGGGACATATGTAGGACACTTCCTTCTTGGCCTCTGATTCATAAGAAAATCATCTCTGAGGAACGAACGATATTTCTCAACCATTTCACAAACTAACTAATGTAATGAAATTCCTGAGCCATTTTAATGTGAGATTTTTTTTTTTTTCTCTCGTATTGGTAATCGGTGTTGTAAAAGGAAACCAGTATTTTGAAATATTTTCGAGCAGTGCCTGAAATAACTTATTTCAAATAAGTTAGGATCAACTTAGGCCTATATTTTTTTATGATTAATTTCTTTCTAAAAAGTCAGGGACTGGAACATATTTGTTTGAGAGATTAACACTAGATTTACCAGACCAGTCATTTTGACTGGTCGGGCAATTTCAATTTAAAATTCCTACTACATATAACATTTGCTTTCCTAAATGATGTTATGACTTTTGTAGCTATAAGTAGAGAATGCATTTAATGAACTTAATGTTACTTTATATGTATTAGTAACAAATATATTTTTTGTTATTGACATTTATACCCGTAACAGGTATGGTATATCTAGTGTTAAAGATAGTATACAACTGCTAAGATCTGTTGATTATTGTTTTATTTTAATACTTTGTCCACTCCTAAAGTAATCAAAATTTATATTTCCTAGCTTGATTAAATGTCAAACTCTTAAAAAAAACATAGGACACAAATCGTCCACTTTCGTAAAATTTGTAAAATACTTTTTTTAGATACATTGATAATCGATTATTTACAAGGTACATTGCACTTGGAAGCATTTTGTAACATAAGGCACTTAAACTAAGGTAATTTAAAATATTCATTTTAACAGTGATAATCGATTTACTACAGAATTTAATAGGGTTTTCGTATCTTTAATTCTCAATTTTTATGCATTCTGATGTCGTTATGAAAAAGAGATAAATTAAAACTTCTGTTGTAATTCCCTTGTAAGGAAATCTATACCTTCAAAAAACCTCTGTCATTGAAAACACAATCTTCGATCCTAATTGAAAAAAAAAACACATTTTAATGGCCATTCGGCAATTACCTGTGCAAAATGAGAAGTAAGCTGAAGAAGAGCAGTTAAAGGAGTAAGTGGGGCGTTCTGATGCTATCTTGGGAGCTCAGCTGAGGCCACAAAATTAATTTGCTTTTCTCCCTCTGGCCAGGGTCGTGAAGGCCAAACTGAATTTCATCAAATTGTATATCATCAAATTCAGGTTTTAAATTGTCAGCTTCAGAGAAAGGTGCTTCAATGTTATTACGTAATGTATAAAGATATCGATCAATATTTTTGTTAACTCCTATACACAATCCGTCCGCTTAGTTGGGTTAAAATCGACAAAGAACATGTGCTCCCTGAAGTTTAGCCTGAGACCTTCGTCACTTTACTCAGGAACAGGGTGGAGAATAGGACTTTATGGCAGCGGGACTCTCCTAAGAGATTAACCCTGAGAATCAAATGTAATTTCATTTTAATGTTAATTTTATGTAAAGTTGGGTTTCACTTAAGCAAGCTTAGGAGCGTTCAATATTGCTTCTCCTTAGCCAGTGTTGGCAGAACACGCGCGAAAATAATTGTACTCCTTACAGTTTTCCATTTATAGGTGTCCAAGTATACTTTTCTTATAAAATCGATGTGGAGCATTGAAGGTTGTCTTCCATGGGCGAATATAAGGGGGGGCTGAGGGGGCTACAGCCCCGAAATTTTGTTTTAATCCGTAAAAATGTGTCCTAAAAACCTCAAAAATAAATTAAATAAGACCACGTACTTCTTAAACAGATAAACACATACATACTGACTGCAGATTAGGAGACCACTGAGGAATTCCACATGACTTACTAGCCGAAAATAGGTCATACATTAATATCATACTAACTCACCTAACATTAACTTATAATACAAACTATAGCTCCGATATACCCCTCCTTTTCTTTTCACAATTTGTAAAATTCATCGGTAAAAATGTGCCATAAAAGCCTCAAAAATAAATTAAATAAGATCACGTATTTCAGAAAAAAAAAATTCTTGGGGTGTAATAGCGTTTTAGTTGGGTAACTATTCCAATTTCTAGACTGTTAGCAAGCCATACCTGCCAAATCTCTCGGTGCCCAGCCCCTGAAATTATTTCATATATACGCCCCTGATTTTTGATTTCTAGTCCATTTCATCAGCCATTTTCAAGAATACCTAAATTTTTGTATCGGCCATTCATAAAAATCGAAAGAGTTGGGACCTTATTCACAAGTTTTTATTCGTCGAAACTAAGATGTAAACGTTTTGGATTTCAATAATAGGAAATAGAAATAGAAAAAAAAATTATATTAAGAAAAAAGTATGTTAATAGGTTTTGATTGGTGGATCGCATCAGGAGAAATCTATGCTTACAAATTCGACTGTTTTGGTTTCGTTTCATTAAGTCTGTTTAATAGCAACTGTTTTTTGTTTTTAGCTTTCAAATTCGTTTGATTATCATGGAAGTAACCTAAGCCTTAAGTCAGTAAACAATTATCAAAGTTCTATCATGAACGAAAAAGCATTGAATCTAGTTAGACAGTTACCGAATCCAATTCTTATTAATCATGAATTAGAAACAGCTATGACCGTGTCCTAGTTTCATACAATGTGGGAAAACACTTGCCGGAAATCAGGAGTTCACTACTAGGCGCCCAGCTGTCATTTCCTCGCTCTTTTTAGTGCGTTTCCTCCCTCCATCCATAGGGAGGAATACCGCTTAGAACGCCGACCCGATGATGCAGTATGGAAGTGCCGAATAAGACATATCACACGGTGGACAATGCCACCTATTCATTATGGTAAGGAGAGCCATAGTTGTTTTAAATTATATTAGTGTACAATTTATTTTGTGGCAATGTAATATTATTGAAAAGAGGATGTAATGCGGTATTTCTCCTAATAAATTTTTAAATAAAATACATTTCACGTTTCAGAATCCTTGTACAACGAGAATAACGCTGTTCAAAATTTGTATATCCGATTTTGATGAACTTTTTTACAAAAATACTTTGTCTGATTTAATAGCTCGTCGAACAGCAGAATCTCCCTACCGGGATACTGTTTAATGGGCGGAATTTTTGTTTTTAATTGGTTGTTTTTTAAATAATGTTAAGGCATGAAAATAATAAATATATTTGTAATATTGTTTACTTAGAGTTGAGAAGGCGGAGGGAGTCATTTCCGCTTAGGATACATGGGTGTATAAAGAAAATAATTTCGGGAGGGGCTGGGAAAATTTCGGGGAGGGCTGAGACCATTTTCGGGGTATGGAATACTAAAAATTTAGAGCTTGGAATAGTTTTAGGCAACTAAAACGCTATTTATTTTTTTTTTTTTTTTTTTTTTTTTTTTTTTACGGCGCATCTACTTCTAGGTCATTAGCGCCGACATCCAGGGTGCAGCGAGGAATTTTCCCAGCGAGCCTTGAGATGAGAAAATTCCTGCCGGAGGTGGGAATCGAACCCACCATCTCCCGCTTATGAATCCAGCGCGCTAGCCACTAGACTACGGGAGACCCCTAAAACGCTATTACACGTAAAATAAAATATTTTTTTATGAACTAAGTGATCTTATTTAATTTATTTTTAAGGGTTTTACGACAAGTTTTTACCATCAAATCAAAATTTCGGGGGGGGGGCTGCAGCCTCCTCAGCCCCCCCCTTATATATGCCCATGTTAGGTTATTGTCAGATTCCTGTTGTGTTGCTTAAAGCCGTCTCTATGAGAGTTCATTTTACGTCTTTGTATATTTCTACATCTTTCACGAAAGATAAGGACATTAAAATAAGTGTTACTAGCTTTCTAAATGAAACTAGGGATAAGAACGAAAACACGGTAAGATGACGCAGTCCCTGCTATTTGGAGTTTTTCACGCGTTTCCTCCTTCTCTCAATAGAGAGGATATCCGCTTATGAGATTGACCTCATGTTTGTTTCTAGATTGACAGCCAAGATGAGGTTATCCATTGAATGTCAATCTCTACATACCCCTTATAGTTCAGACATGGATCCTCAATATCCTTTCGCTTTCTTCCAATGGAGAGAGCGGGAAGAACTTGCTTACCTTTATGGTCACCTAATGAATGAACGAACCACAGAAAATTACTTTCATTCAACATGTTCACGTGTAATAGTGTTGTGTCTCGATAGTGGGAAATAATCAAAAATACAGCCTTCGTCCCGAGCAGAAAAACGTGAGGGGACTGAAATGCATGTTTTCCCTTCGTTCAAGTATTTTACCTGATGAGAGAAAGTCGAGAAGATGAGCAAATGGGATCTCCCTGTCACGGTCGCTTCATACAACTTCTTGTCAACATATTGTAATGTAGAAAAAACGCAACAATACTGTTTAGGAACAATCATCTGTTAGGCATTACTATTTATTGCGTATTATATATTATTATTATATAATTAGATAATATTATTTATAGCTGTTTTATTATACAATATAATAAGTATTATTATATAAAACTAATTCTATCTCTAATAATTACTGATATACATTTTATAACGTAATTAATAAGAATTATACATATGCATCCAATTTTACAAATATTTATACATCCCAGAACAGAATAGACCTATAGTATAACGAAATACTCACAATAAAACATACTTATAAACAAAAGGCGATGAGAACATGCTACACTTTCCTGTGGACTTCTTACAGATGGTAGCCATCATATTGAAGTAATAACTAAACATCTTAAAAACATTAACATATACACAATTTTAAAATATAATCGTGAAGACTGATATAACTCTTAAACAAGAAATATGTTAAGGTTATAAAAAAGTAGAAACATTTACACAACATATAAAAACGTCCTTAACTTCTCTCAACATTAGATGATTTTATTTTTAATTTATTTAATATTTCATTTTATTATTTTTAGTGTGATTTCTTTAGATTTGTTGGAGATGTTTCTTATTTATTTTTATTAATTTACATATTAGCACGTTTCGTGTGTCGCATTCGTTCTTTTGATTTTTTTTTTTGTCTCTGTTTACCTCAGTTTATAATTGTTTGTGCTTTTTTTTTTTTTTTTTTAATTCCATTTAAAAGTAAGATGATTACTTTAGTAAAATAAGACAGAAAATTTAAAAACAAGTTATCATAGTGTTTTCCTACAGCAAACGTTGAGGAGGAGGAAGAAATTTCTGTGTAGGATGCTATCCGTGTTCTGTCGTGGTCCTAAAATCTTCCTTCACTTTGAAATTTCATTTTAGATTTCTTCCTCAAGGAAAAAATAAACTAATAACTGTTCCTAATCCTTTGCTTACAATTGTCATTAGGGACAAGACCGGAAACGAGATAAGATGATGCAGTTTTTATTTTTTATTTTTATTAATTTATTTTTTGTTTTGTGTAAAATAATAATAATAAAATAATTGATAAACTTGAAAAGAAAATAACTGTGTGAAAAAATACTTGAAAAACATTTATTTATTCACATCTCTACTTGTCCTAGTTGAACCGACCAAAATGCCGTGGGACCTGCTCATGCTTTTCAATTATGCTCGCCCTTGTAAAAACCGCAGGGTTCGATCCTATGAAAAACATCCTCTTCTTAGCATCCCATCAGATGTTTCGAAAACTCCCCCTTTTTTTTAAGGCAGACAAAAACTAGGAAAGGTTCTCTCTCTCCGCTCCATATGTTCTGTCGAAACGAGAGGATGTATGCTCCAACAGCCTGTCCGGTATTTTTGCATTAAGTAGGCCCGCTTCGTGGAATAAGTTGTGATATTGCATTAGAATAACAAAAGTAAATTTTAATGAGGATATTCACCTTTATTTATTACATGACAGGTTTGGCTTTTGCTTATTAGTGCATGGAATATCTAAATTTTCAAAGGACAGGCGGAAATGAGGTGGCCATAATGAAATCGTTTTACACCACGCAATATAATGTAGCATAAGGAAAATATATCCGTGTCTCCTAAGCATGTGGCTTACATCTCTAAAATAATAAAAAATACATTGTTAGGATGAGAGAAGCAAACAAGGAAGTAAGTAAATTGGAAGACCAGTAAAGGAAGACAAGAGCAAAGACAGGACCAAAAAAATTCAAGTCCTTGGAAGAGTAAGGACGAATCAGAAAAATCGATTTTTTTTTTATAATTCAGAAAGATGTAGGTAACATGTTGTTTGTTTCTCTGGCCTTTAGTTCTCTCACAGTTTCAAGTTAAAGTGAATAGCAGCATTATCATGAAAAATTCAATGTCCTATTTCAAGGGCAAATCCCTGGTCTGAGTTTTGTGTATTGTTGTTTTCCTAGCCGAATCCCAGCTACCTGGCTTGGCTTATCACCTTGGCGGCTAAATATCTACATTTCTTTAAAAACTCTTAATTTTTTTTTTTGTATTTTTTTTTTTTTTTTTTTTTTTTACGGCGCATCTACATCTTGGCCATTAGCGCCGGGCTATCTATAGGTTGCCGCCCTTTTATAATGCCAACAGCACGTGGTCGGTCACCCATTCAGGTACTGACCACGCCCGACCTTGCTTAACTTCGGTGATCTATGGGAACCGGTGTATTCAACGTGGCTATGGCCGTTGGCAAAAAAACTCTTAATATTTCCAATTCAAGGTGCTATGATTTCTCGGGTATGATAAGTGACTTCCAAGAATCTTCTATTTTAAAATTAGTTCTACGTATTTATAAAAATTAGTTTTCATTTAGTTTCCTCGAAGGAAAGGAGGACTTATTCTGTAATATTTCCGTTGTTAAACATAAGTACACGGAATTCCATAGATTTCTAGATTTACAAACGGGAAAAAAACTGATGAACTTTGTTTTATCCATAAAATTTGATGATACAGCAAATAACTAGGAAACGGAAGAACATGAAGAAGACGTCTGACTCCACTTCATCTTCTTCCTTTTTTTATTCTTCTTATTTTAACTAAATTTTTCTTGTTTTTTCGTCTTGTATTTTTTCTTTCTTTTTTTTTTAATTATTTTTGTATTACTTTGCAATTTCACATTAGAGTGTAGTATCACATTCTTTTCGCACTTTTTTCAACTTGCTTAGAAAATCGTTAGCAATGTATATTCTATTTGATTATGTATACATGCGTGCAGTCTATCAAAAGATATGGGTCACGATTTATCAAATAAACGGCTCTACCACTGTGTTACTATGGCTAAGAAAATATATAAAAAAAATACTTTAAAAAACGACTAAAACAAACAAAATTCTTCTAAAACCTATAAGAAAAACAAGCAGAGTTATTGTCACGTTATCTAACTCAAACAGTAATTGGAAGTGAAAGAAAAATGTTTGTCCCCAAAGCGGAACTAATAACTAGGAAGATGGCCGTAAAAACGTGTCGCCGTTGACATTCTTTTTGTAATTATTTCACTATGTTGTCATTGTTTAAGTTCATTACTTAACAATAACCAATCAAATATGTTAAAGATAGAAAGATAGCTGTAACTGAAGATTTCCTGGAAGACATTAATGTAAATGTACAATACAATGAAAACGTCACGCAATAACATAATTTCTCAGAAGATCAACGACTACAATACACAGGGCCACCACCACATGGGGGGGGGGACTGCCGGGTACAGTTGTCCCGGGCCCGGGCGCCGTGGGGGCCCGGGCCGGGCCTCGCTAATTGGAAAGAAATGTATACGTTATGAGCTTGTAAAAAGAATGGGGTTTAGAAATATAGACAGGCGTAGCCTATATTTATTGGAATGGGATCTATATTTTTTTTAATGTACATAAAGAACAACACAAGTGCAGTATCAGAATAGTATATTTCATTAGGAGTCGTAATAAAACTACAAGTACCGAAAGTGAACTTTGCTGCACCGATTGTCGGCGTTTATTCTCATTTCGCTCAAAATTCAAGATGAAAATAATTTTAAAATGTCCAAAGTCCGATAGCAAAGTACCAGAATTTTCAGATGGCTCTGAGAAGTGGGGGCCCGGCTCTGAGAAGCGAGGGGCCATGATTTGGTCCTGGGCCCGGCTCTGAGATGTGGCGGTCCTGACAATACATATAAAAATATTTGGCTCGTTTATAATTTTATCAACCAGCCTTTTGCTTTAATATCTACTTCCTATGATTCTATGCTGTAGAATTGATTTTCTTTATCAGTTTTCAATCTCCTTGCACATATAGGTTGGCCCCAAGGTAGTGTTTATGCTTCAAAGTACTTTAAATTTAATTAATTTAATTCTGAGCAAAAACGTGCAATATCTCGCCTTGAAATAATCCGATTTTAACGTCGTTTAGCTCTTTCAAAAGAAGAAAGACTCCTTGTTCTAACCATATAAATGACTATTGTATTATCCAGAAGGTACTTGTAAAAAATGGTTCTGAAAGTAAAAATAAAATGTAAACGTTTTTGCATACAACGCCTATTCCAGAACACGTAGAAACACCCTGATTGAAAGGAAATGTGTCAATTTAATTTTTTTTTTTTTTTTTTTTTTTTTTTTTTTTTTTTTTTTTTTTTTTTTAAATTTTCTTAACATTGGAATATAAGTTTTTTTTAAGTGCTAAAAACAAATCTGACGTCCGTTTTTAAATGAAAAAATTGTTTTACATACTCGACTCTATATTTATTTATTTTATTAATGCATTACAGGTATATCCTCATTGCACGAGGAAGGACTTATATAATATGGATTAGTCTAATATTATTAAGATTAAATATTTTTAATCCATGCTTAATCTAATAAGAATTTACAAATATAATATACTAATTACATTTTCTTATGTTTAATATTATAATAGCAAAAAGACTAACAAAAAATTTACTAAAAAGTGTGCGTTTATTATGTTTTCTATTGCTTAATCTACATTATTCAAAAAGAGCTCGCTAGTTTTTAGTGCGTGAGACAAAAAGTTGTATATGTTCATGTATGTAGATTGGTTTTTGGAGTTGAACAATTGAAAGAAATCTTGCTCCATAAAATTTGGCCTAATCGTCAAAAATGTGTTTCTAAATTTTTCATATAACTGACAGTATAAAAAAATATGCAGAATAGTTTCTTCCAATTTACAATGTTTGCAGTTTAACTTTGGCTTTATATTGTAAGAGTGATTTCTGAATGTGAATCTCATATGGTATTTTCCGGAAGTTCTAATTTGGGCAATTACTTTTATTATCGGGAATGGCAAATTTATATTCTGGTAATTTTGTGGAGACTCTGTTAAAACTATTATGTGTGTGTATAAAGGGCTAAACGAAGAGTTTCTATTGTCTTGAAGATTTTTGTTTATTAAATTAGATTTGTAAGCTCCAATTATGCGGATGTTATTTATGTTGAAATTCTAGTGGCTTTTGATTAAACCAGATGTTCTCCTCCTTTATGCTATAAAAAATATTCTTAATTTGAGTGACCCAATTAAATTTCATCTTATTTGACGGAGACTGGTCCAGTATGACTTGCCTGTTGTAGCAAATCCTAGCGAGGCGAGAATAGTTCATCAGTAGTGTTTTTCTGAGCCAGTTTATCGATGCTTTCAGGATTTGCACACTAATATAGTCACTCCCGGGTCTCAAACCTTACCATGTGGTTGGGAGTTGAGCGAACCAAGCCTAGAAGCCTTTAAATATGTACAAGAATACATTTTTTATTTTAATTTTTGGGATCTTCTCAAAATAGTTCAAAACATCATTTTTTGTTTTCGATGATATTTACCACATTAGGGTTTTTTGGGATGCTGATTTTCAATCTGCTGTTATTTTTTATGTAAAAAATGTATAATACTAGAGCACTTATTTTTGAAAGCGTGGCCATATTTTTGAATTTATTTGACCAAATAAAAATCATTTTATTATCATTTTCTGACTCAATATATACTTAATTATCATTTTCTAAACTCAATATATAAAATAAAGCATTTTCAACCTATTTTATTTTATTTGTCGGCTCCTAAGGCGCATTGGAAGGAACGCTTAGACACGAGTCGAATATTTTTCGATGCAGAATCACCAGAAAAAAATGGGCCAAATCGGTGACTCTACCACTGTATACTCTTCTTGCAAGCTTAAAATAAACGTTGAAAAATTCTTTGACGGTTACAACCCGTAACAATTTATACAAATATATATATATACTAACCACCTGAAGAATGTGCTTAGTATATGCAGCTCCTGCTTGACCGACTTTTGCTTCTTAAGAGGGTAATACCACCTTGCCTTGCGCGATCAAAATCATCATTTAAAAACTTTTTCTTCACATAAACACGTTTGGATTTAATTTTTGATTAGTTAAGGAAGACTTTTAACCCATAAAAAATGGTAAAAAATGTTACAAGCTAGTATTACCCCTTAAGGGAGATTCGCAAAATAAATGGAATAATATCACTTCTAGATCACTATAAACAACTATATCGCTAACTATATTCAGACTATCATATAATGTTAAACCTTCCGAATTCTCAATATTTTTGTAAACTTCTGCTAACTATCAGTGGAGAGGAACAATATTCCAACCTATGAGGTCCCATTGAATGGTTCAGTCGAAATAAAGCTGAAGTTATTTATCAATTATCTCCAATCCCTATTACATTTTTCAATAGGGAACAGGTGGTTCAGGTTAGGACGGCCATAGCCTGTTCTCTTACGGGGGCCTAGGGACACTAATAAATGTACTATTTAATTCATTTTTTTCTTTAACAATAAAAAAAAGAATATTATTATTTATATATATATAATAATAATAATATAATAATAATATGCTTTATTGCTCAAGTTTTACAACTTATATGCAAGGGTTGCAGCCTTATTGCATTAATAAAAAATATAATTTGCACAAAATAAAATATAACTTTATCTTTTACACATAATAAATAATAATAAAATGAGGCTTCATTTCAAATTAAGAAAAATAAATACATAAATGCATCTTAAGCTAAGTGTAATTTCACACAGAGTAAAAACAAAAATAAATTCAATAATAAAGAAGATAATGTCAAATTACAGATGTTTAATCTATAATAAAATAAATGACCTCAGCTTTATGATTCTATCTAAGTATTTATTTAGATCATTAATTAAAGCCTTATCTGGAGCTGATAGTAGCATTTCTACCTTTGGAGGATTAGATGTGATATATCTATCTATATACAACTTCCTAATAGGAGAGTACAAGGGGCAGATGAAGAATATGTGTTCTAGGGTTTCTAGTTCTTGTAGTTCGCAGGCAGAACATGGCGTGTTTGTGTCAATGGTGAGCTTATTTTTATTGTAGAGGTTTATCCTCTTTTCTGAACTGAGCCTTAATTGGGCTAAGAGTTTTATTTTGTTAAATGGAATATTGTAATGAAGATATGGTGCTCCCGTTATGTGAGTAGGCTTTATGTTATTATAGAATCTATTGAATGAACTATTATTTACCCGATTTAGATCATATTCTAATAAGGTATTTTGAAATTGGCTGATTAGTTTGTTGAATATTGTTCTGACTAGATATGGGTTTTGTTCTTCCCAGAGATGTTTACTATTTACAGGAATTAACTCTTTCACCTGAGTAGCCCAATTATATTTTATTTCCTTTGGATTGCGTGTTTGTAAGTTCAATAACTTCTTGAAGCAAATTTTAGGAATTCTGTGTTCGGGCATTTCCATTAATCTTATCCAGTATTTGATTATTAATTTAAATATTTGTAAACTTATTTTAAAGGAACCTGTTTCTAGTCTGAGATAATGACCAGGTGTATTTTTTGGAAGATAAAGGAGGTTTTTTTTATTTATATATATATATATATATATATATATATATATATATATATATATATATATATATATATATATAATCAGTCCCGAACAACGGCCCAGAGGTATCTGATTCTGATACTGTAGAGTTAAACTGGTTCTTGACCGTACGGCACTCTCTCACCTGATTTCTCCTTTACATGTACCAATAATAAATTAATTAAAGGCTGGGTGGGCCTAGGGACAGAATTAAACCCACGAACGAAGACATTAGAAGATAAACTTTTAGTGCACTCGAGAATTGAACACTCAAGTCCTCCAGCATATTAGTTCAGTTCTCTACCACTGAGCTAACCTCACCCCTATATATATATATATATATATATATATATATATATATATATATATACACACATACACAAACTACACTGCCATCTAACCCATTCTTACTTAATGGAAAACAAGCTGAGACCAACCTGTGCAAGTTGTAATGAGACTTTGACTGTTAGACACATACTGACAGACTGTAGACTTCGTCGGGACTTAGACATTCCTCACGACCTTCACGACTTACTGATTGATGGTAGTCCATACATCGACACAATAATCAAACATTTTAGCAAAATATAAACAGTAAACTATCCCGAATTTACTTCATTCCTTTCCATTTTTTTATTTTTTAGTTCTGTTATTATTTGTATTTTATTTTATCAATTATTATTATTATTATACAGTACATAACAGACTATGCAGTCATTTCCATTATATATTTACATATTTTTAAATTGAGTCTCTTATTTTTGTATTGTTGTTATTTTTCCTCATTTTATTCTACTTCATGGCTAGGCTTGTGTGCTTATGTAGGCATTAGCGTACCTGTATACTGTATAAATAGGCATACATATATGTGCCAATAAGACAAAAGTCACCTAAATTAGTTTATTTAATTTTTGTTAAAGTTGTTTTTGTTTTTTTCTTCTTTTTTTGACTAGTCTGAGAACATTTGCTTTATCATGAGCTAATCGCTTAAGTTGCGAAGCTCAAAAGAAAATAAAATAAAAATATATTCACTAGCTGTTACCCGGCATGCCATGCTACACCTACTTTCTGCATCTAGAAGAGGAAAAATAAATTAGAAATCAAATAAGTACATATTAAAATCTAATAATGCGAATCTGCAACTTTTCGGGTTCATAGTTTCGAACCCGCGATCTCCGAACTGTGAGTCCTAGACGATTTTGACCGAGCCTATGACACTTCCCGGATAAAGACCTACCTGTGTTCCAAGTTTCGTCAAAATCAATCAAACGGTGAGGATTTGTATAAGGAAAATTAGACAGACAAACAGCTCATTTTTATAAATGTAGATTTTTTTTTCTACTTAATTCAGGAAAATTCAGAGAGTGGTTTCAGCTTTCTGATTTGTAATGAGCGCTAAGGTCTAAAACATTTAATATTATAGGAAAATAACTTTTCATGGCAGTAAATGTTTAAATTACATTAATAAATTAAACGCGTTTTAACATTTCAGATAGCACAATGGTTTTGAATGTTTTCGAAAAAGCTCCTTAAAATTTATTTTATTTATTTAGAGGTCGGGTGGCCGTGACTGCTAAGGCCTGAGTTACTCTATGCCTACGAAGGTAGCTTCGATTCCCTAGCTAGAAACTTTTTGTTACCAATAGATAACCCGTCCCAAGAATTTTTATTATCTTTAAGTAGACATTAAAATTTGAATAAATTAGTATATAAATTAGTATATAAAAGCTTTTATTATTATCGTCGAACAGTACAGATACTTGAATATGGCGGTTCAGTTACATGCCATTTGTTGGCTATATTATGACATAAAGATTCTTGCATAAAAGGCTTTTATGCATGCCAAATTTATTTATGTAAACAAGAAGAAATTTCACTATCCATGCTTTATGTATGAAAGATGTAAAGTCAGCAGCTTGATGTTTTTGCATTGTGAGAAATCGCCATGTAATAGTATACGTCATTTTTTAGGAAGATTTCCCAGCTCGAGGAAAATGACTTCCCCGTGACGAATTGCATGTTTGTAAGAGAGGGTTGTGAACCGGAAACAATTCAAAGCCTCGTAAAGATTACCGTGAAGAAAACAGAGTTCTGTTTTGTATATAATAATTTCTTATTTATCAAAATATTTTTTATTTCCAGTCATAGTTCTCCAAGTATTCAATAAGTAAGGATTACATTCAATATAAAAGACCAAGTTTGTTATTAAATAATATATAACTCTTACAATAAAACATCTACTTACAGACTGCGTGAGATGACTTCTCTTGAACAAGCCATATTATTTGAATGAATTGCTAAGAGAAGGTAACCAATTCATAGACTCACGACTACAATACATGCACAATATTGGATTGTACGGCCTCATTTGAAAGAAAGCATTCTTTTTATCTTAAAGTGGCGTCATTGAGGGACTTGAATACTCCATTGATGACAGGACCAAGGCAAGTAAAGAATTTATGTTATATCACTACAGTAAGGCGTTAATCGCCTTAAAACGAAGAACACCTCAGCGTTAAAAAAAAGGAAGAATAAAAACGAAAAAAGGAAAATATTTATTTAATCATAATTAACATGGTTTAGCCAAATATTCTTTAAAAGTAATCTACGTAACGGATATAATAAAAATTTAACGGATCGCTGTCTGAAGATGGAAGATGTATGAGAAAAAATATTATTGGGGGCCTTTATCTACCCAAAACAATGATTGTTAGAATTTATGTTTGTGTTAATCTCAAAAACGGCTTATCCGATTTAGTTGCGGTTTTCACTAATACATTGTGTTAAGCTGAACTTAACATTTAGTGTTTGTTTCATTTAAATGGATTCGTATGAGGCGTATAGTTGCAAAAGCGCTTCTATCCAATTTATCGCTCATCTTGTTTTTTTTTTTGTTTTTTTCAAATCTGTACCAATCCTACTTACTTGATATCGAAAATCACCAAAGTTATATTATACTGTTCTATATTATAACGTCTGTGATTTTTCGATAACAAGTAGGTAGGATTGGTACAGATTTGAAAAAAACATGATGAGCCATAAATTGGATAGAAGCGCTTTTGCATCTATACGCCTCATATATAAAAACGTTATGCCGATGTAAAGAAGCACGTCGAACACATGGGGGGGTATATAGGAAATAATTTTGGGAGGGGCTGGGAAAATTTCGGGGGGGGGGCTGAGATCATTTCCGGGGTATGTAATATGAAAAATGTAGAGCTTGGAATAGTTTTAGTCTACTAAAACGCAATAACACCTAAAATAAACTATTTTTTATTAACTAAGTGATCTTATTTCATTTATTTTTAAGGTTTTTATGACACGTTTTTACCATCAAATGAAAATTTCGGGAGGGGCTGCAGCCCATGGTCGAACATTTGATAAACTATCTATTCTTTCTTCTATATCTTCCATCTGACTATCTATCTTCTTCGTCATGGGTATGGATCTAAGGATTAGCTGTTTTTCGCACGGTCGGCTTTATGTGGCTCTGTCAGGTGTTAGCAATCCTAGCAGCCTGTATGCTTTGATCTCCGAAAGCTATACGTGTAATATCGTTTATAGAGAAGCATTACTGTAAAGTAGATTTTTTTAAAATACCCAAAAACCGGTGTTTATAATAATAAACCAAAAGATATATCGAAAAAATGCTGCCCAAAGTCACTATTCACGCATACGTAGACGCGGGGAAAACATTTTGATATGTTTTATTTTAATTTTTTTCTTCAAAAATGCTATGGTATTTACATTAATTTGCAATAGAAGAGTTTTGGTCCAATCACATACATTTCAAAAAAGAAACTTGTATATTAGTTTGTAATACACTTGTTGGAGAGGCTTAGAGAAGAGGAGGGATGGTGGGGGTTGGTTTTGACAGGGCGGAGTAGAGGGGCAGACAGTAGAATCAGTATAGTGCCGGCTGCAGCTCCAACACACGCTGTCTGTATTTTATGCTGTTTACAAGTGTGCTGGCTATATTTCTGTGAGTAGAAACAAAGTGTTTAGACATTTAGGAATTATGATATAGAGAAAGATGTTAGATCAAGTAAAGATGTCTTTTGTCGCTCTTTCATTATATATTTATAATAAATAATGTCGTCAGGTCAAATAATCACTTTCAGACATTTTTCACTTATGGTCAATTTTGAAAGTGTTTAAAATATTCTTGCTCTTAATCAAATTACACGGATCAGGTTTTACGTGTTTTTGCTACTTTTTTCTGGTTTGCCTTATCAACTTTTGTAGAAAAAAATTACCACCTTTCAGAAGAGCACTGTAAAGTTTCTTCTTAACTTCGGTATTACGAGAAAATGAAATACACTCTAATATTACTTAAGAATAATAAAAATTAAAAATTGAATTTCAACAAATGTACGCTTACACACACAGACGAACTCAATCAAACCCCCTTTCAAACCTCCAAATATTTAATTTCGTTTTGTAGCATTAGTAAAATCTTCATATTCAATGTGAGCGGGCTCCAGCCCAAACAAATGATCCCAGCTGCGCATTAAAAAAAACGCCCTCTACTACTATTGGACTTTATGTACAACAATTCAACTATGATTTAGTTTCTATTGAATAGGTACGATTTTTATCGTAATATTAATAAAATATTATAATCAGATATGTGCCAGGCGGAAAAAATAATTAACTCAATTAATTTATTCAATTCTTATTATACGATATGTAAAAATAAATGTATTTATTTTATTTTAATAGCTAAAGCTTCCTCTGGAAATGGAATATTAAACCATGACGCTATAGATTTTAAAAAGCTGTTTTGTCAAAGACCACATCTTATTAGTTTAGACGTGGTTATGTCTGCGAAATGTCTTCCTTGAGGTCAGTTGAGGCTGCACTGAAATGTACTTACTTAAGTTGCTCGGGGTCTCCCGTGGTCTAATGGTTAGCGCCTTGGATTCATAAGCGGGAGATGGTGGGTTCGATCCCCACCTCCGGCAGGACTTTTCTCGTCTCAAGGCTCGTTGGGAAAATTCCTCGCTGTACCCTGGATGCCGGCGCTAATGACCTAGAAGTAAAAAAAAAACAACAACAAGTTGCTCCTGTTAGGCGCCTTGTGGTGCGAAATATGTAGAGGACAAAATAAAAAGAAATTAATGATTAACTTAAGTTTTTATATTATATGATCTTCTGCCAATTTAAAAATACATTTTTCAACTCTGCTCTACACCTTTCACACTAAACGTTCCTCTTCAAAATCTCACTACAAAAAAATGCAGCCTCATTGTACAAAGGCAAACCTTCACCTACACTGGCCAGGTCAAAACTAAGGTTGCTACATATAGCGCCATCGGCTGTGTGAAATCAGCTGCGTAGTATCAATAGAGTGCCAACAAAAAAATAATAAAAATAAAAAAAATCTATGATCCAGAAATGTTATTCAGTATTTATTTTTTGTCTGGCATATATTTGATTATTATTATTTTAATTTTAACGTCCGTTTATTATTAACTACGAATTTTAGGACGGGTTATCTATAGGTTACCACCCTTTTCTAGCCAGGATAGGTGTGATGCCTTTTCTTTTTTCTAAAGAAAAGCCACCACCTCTAGTGGGAATCGAACCCACGACCTTTGGCACGGAGTGTTAAGTGCTCACGCCTTAAACCTCACGGCCATCGGGTCTCCCAATATATATTTGATTAAAGAATGTTGGGTCACTATATATATGAAGATAAAATATTATAAAAAATGTAAATATTTAATGTATTTCTAACATCTTTAAAATATCTACCCTGTAATTTAATTTTCGATGCCGCCTAAATCATTACAAAAGCTTATCTTTATATTATCTTTTCGTTTGACCTTTCATAATAAAATAAGCCATTAAACTATATATAATTAGTAAATGGATTCAACAGTAAACAAAGTAATAGTCTTACGTCCAGCTAGCTAATCCATCAAAACAGTATTGGGGCGAAATAATATTCCCTTCAGAAGCTAGTATTTAGAATGTTTCCTTCAGAAAAAGGAAATATTGGCAGTCTAATAGATTTTTCCCGTTTGAGCTTGGTCCATGCATTATAGGAAACGAGCTGTTATAATACTAGGAATACGGGTTTTGAATATAATACTATATTTTATAATATATATTATCTAAAAGAATGGGTTTATGACCCTTGTCTGATGGCCTTCCGGAGGTATTGTTGATGGTCCGGTAGTAGTGTCATGGATATTGGCACAGGGATCCTCGCCGGCCTTGGGTTGTTACACCGCGCAAAACAAAACGTTAGACTGTTGTTTAAACTAGGTGATTGAATGTATCCGACTAGTGCGCAGAATGAGCCATCGTGCACGCCTTTTTAAGAGCGCGCGCCATTTAATAAAAAGAAGATCTTATTTCACTACAATACTGGTGCAGCTTTTTAAGTGCAGCATATATTCTAATTGACGATGTCTGAAAGAGAATGGAATTTGTCGCAGCAATGAATACTCATCGGTATTTTTTATTATTGGCTATTTTAAAATATTTGTGGAAGGTAAAAGAAAAATCATCGCAATCTACTTGATTGAGAAATAATAAAGATTATAATCTTTATTATTTCTCAATCGAGTAGATTACGATGATTTTTCTTCTAATAATTATTAGAAGTAATGAGGATGTGTACTAACTATATCTATTGAGCCCTGATTGCATTCCATTTTAGAAATAATAATTGTCTTTTTAAATGAAGAAAATAACAGGTGTTCCCAATCAGAAGGGCGAATTAGCAAATTCACTTCTAGAAAAAAATACAAGACTTCAGCCCTGTGGTCCCCCTCGGGGTTTTTTTTTTTTTTTTTTTTTTTGATGGGATGATGACTTTTCTTTCGAAAAAAGAAAAGGCATCACCATAGTAGTGGCTAAAATAGTAATAAGCAGTCGAAAACTCGTCCCATTTATCAGTTATAAGATGCATTAAAATTTAAATGAAAAAAAGTAACGATCCGCAAGAACTGCTTCATGTTAGCGCGTTTCCATAAATTTCGTATACCTAGTGTCATTTACAGTTAATATTTTATATATATATACACAGTGTCCCCAAAATAAACTTCGATAATCGATGGAGGATGAAAAAAATAAAGAAAAAAAGTCCTTTGGCATTTACCTCGTTTTTGCTTATTTTCCGAGAAAAACTTAAAAAAACTAAAACACTAAACATTATCATGAAGTGACCCAAGAAAAAAAAAAGTAGCTTGGGATTCAAATGAAAGATAATTATTAAGACTTTTATAAGAAAACATAGCTCGTTGCTTACATCTATGTATCTTAGATAAGGAAAGATATGTTGAATAAGTTCATACATAATAATTTGGGCCAGAGGGAGTAAGACAGTGAGTAAGGCGAGTATACTATGACCGCGGTGGTTGCTGAGTAAGTGGATCTTGGGGAGTTTGGAAGTTGTTGGGATTCACTCATCTGGGAAGCCTGGATGGTAATCTAGCAATGCACTGTAGTGCCCTCCAGCAGAAAGCTCTGTTTTTTACCAAATAATGTTGTACCAATAAGTTACTCTGGTAGCAAATGATGTTTGAGGTTGTGTTTACCAACAATGGGTGTTGCCTGAATGGTTGCATTTGGTATTTTCGAGGCAGCGTCTCTTCAATTGATTGTGAAGCACACTCACTATTTAAATATTTAGATTTTATATCATATTTCAAACAAATCTGCACGCAACAGGTGCATGCGATTCCAATGGTATTCTGCATAATTGTGTATCCTTACATTATACTACTATGTAGTACGTAAATATTTGTATGCAATTTTTAAGGCAAAATATGTAATCAATTAGTACAAAAATAGAGATGCAACTAATGTATGTGTCCTTCCTCATATATAACGGAAAAATAAACTACTTTTTGGATCAGAAATAAAAACGAATGTTTCTTTCTACAATCAACTCCACCTCCACCTGCAGGACGGAACTCCTCCTGCGTCAACAAAAATATTTGATTTCAAGTAAATATTTATTTGGTTTTTAGTTTGTTGGATATTGTAAGATAAACACTTGACAGTAAGAAAATATACAGAATTGAGACTAATCAACATCAAGAACAGACGAGTCGACATAACGATGTTACTTTTCTAGTTGTAGAAGCATGTTTCGATCAAAGGTTAGCAAACTAAAGAAAGCATTCAATCCTGGGACATGAATCTTATTGCTGTAATTCGAACGTGGGTAATTATTAATAATCCCAGTTTTAGACCTCCTCTTCTATATTCTCCAACTGGTTCACACCATCATTGGCAATCAACTGCGGTGGAGCATCAGCAACACCCTCATTTTCTGGGGGTTTTCTCCGGGTTTCCTCGTCTTCTAATTCCTCTTCAACTTCTTCCAAATCTCCTTCATCTTGATCCGCTACATCAGGCCAGTAGTCAACGTCCCATTGCTTTCTTTTCACAGATTTAATTTTCTCCTTGGTCACCTTGACGAATGCCATCTCGACGTCTTCTACCCTGTAAGTTTCCAATTCCATCAATAAGTCCTGCATTCGTTTCCTTTGCTTTTGCCTCCTTTTTTGCTCAAGAGCGTCAATGCCTCTTTCAGATTCTAAAACCTTTATCATCATTCTAAACAGCCTTTTGTAATATTTAATCATCTTTTCCTCCTCCTGCTGCCGGCGGATTTCGTCAAATAAGAATTTCGCTTTTTTCGCTTTCATTTCTTCTTTAGTTAGCTGAATCTCGGGTTCAGGAAGTGGCTGTTTTTCTTCGTCTTCGACCTCTTCTTGATCCTGCTTCTCCTTTTCTTCCCTCACGTCTGGCTTTGATCTAATAGGATCAGGTTTCTCCATCCCAGAGAGTATTTTCTGCAGCATACTTCGGGTTTTAGCTTTCGCTTCAGATGCTTGTCTCGACTTCTGCCGAAGTCCTTTCTTTTTATCTTTATACCAATTTTTCAATTCATCGTTAATCTCTTCGTAATCATCTTCAAGAGGAGTCGCCGATTTTTTTTCTTCCTCTGGCACTTCGTGTTCTTCGACGCGAACTTCTGTCAATCCTAATATCTTGTCGATCTTCCATCTTATCGTCTCATAGTTGTCCTTAGGCTTAGGAGTCACTACACGATGAATGGGGCAGTAAGCGATGTTGCGAGCAAAGTAATGATCACTGTAAGCAATAAGAAAATATTTATTATTATTTCGATGTTTAAGCCAATAAAAACATTGCGTACTCCTACAGTAATTATTCAATTAAATATTTAAAGAAAAGAAAATTAAACGAAACTTCTTGTGAACATTGTTTTCTCCATATCAGTGTTCAATTAGAAGAAAAGATTGTATGCAAGAATGTATACAAGGCTGTTGATGTCTATTTGATATCTAAGTTACTAACATTTCTCATTCGTCTAAATATTTCTTTTCTTATTTTTATTGGTGTTACAATCCCAGGGCTCCTCTAAAAACTTCCGCCATTCAGCTCTATCTGCTGCCACCGCCATCCAGTCTCGGACGGAGAAGAGGACTCTTGAGTCAGCCATCTCACTGTCCACCCATCTTAGGTTTGTCCCCGACTCATCCTGGTTCGGGCAAGGGCCTTCCTAAGAATTTCTCCTTCCCCTATTCGAATGACGTGCCCGACCCAATTTAAACGGATAAAGTGTTGAAGTTTCTGTGCGTCGGTTTTCTCCATTCACCTTAGTAAACTCGGGATGTATAAATTGACACAGAAAATGGGCAAGTTATTAAAAATAAATTGGCAATGCTGGCAAGGAGTTGCTTACCAAACCTTGGCAAGTAAATAGAATGGGCACAGACAGATTCATCTATCTATCAACAAAAAAAAAAAAAGATAATACTCACTCTTCTTCTTGCTTTGCCTTGATTATTTCTTCCTCCTCTTGGGTATGATGTTTGGGCGGCTTCCTAGTTGTGTGTTCTGGACTGGTTATTATCGGTGGACCGGGTTGTATGTCCTTACTGAAATCCTTGAACGGATCACTCTCAACTGGTCTTGCGTGGCTCATTTCATCGTTGGGATTGGTATCTTTAGATTTTATCTGTAAAATATGATTAATAAATATTGAAGTATGATGTTTATGAATTAATATACAAATAGTACCTATTATCACATAGCACTCTTCTGCCCCATAATAGTGTCTTACGTTATACCATTAAAGTTGTATTGTCGGTTTTCCGGGTCCAGACACCAAGATAAAACTAACCAAATATTTTTTTTTAACAATTCTTCAAATAATAGTTCTGTAATTTCCAAACTAATACCTAAGATTATTCTTATATATGAGTGTGTGTATGTGTGTATATATATATATATATGTATATATATATACATATGTAGTTGTATGCTTGATGTTTATTTTTCGTCGCTGGGATGATATTTTTGGATGGAACGGCATTTTTCTCCAGCTGTAGTACTTCTCACTTCTTCCTGGAATATTTCGATGGGTTCATCTCCATCTTCGACAGCCAGGTCGACGAAGATGGAGATGAACCCATCGAAATATTCCAGGAAGAAGTGAGGAGGAGTACCGCCGATGGAGAAAAATGCCGTTCCATCCAAAATATATATATATATATATATATATATATATATATATATATATATATATATATATATATATATATATATGAATACATATACATATATTATTTTGGGGGGCATGTTTTCTCTTTTTTCAATTTACATCGGAGGAGTTATATACACCTGAAATAAAGAATCTTACATCTTACATATACATATACATACATACCTATGCTGGATATTTAAGTATCTGACGATTCTCGCTGCATCCTGAGTTACAGCTTCTTGTTGTAGTCCGCTTTTGGTGGCTAGGTAGTACCCTCGCATGTCTAGACTACACATGTATCTCTAGCCTATTTCATGCGTTTTTGTGTATTTCATGGTCACTGTCTGACAGGAGCGAGAGAAGGATCTCTCTCCTCCAAGCTCAAGTCAGTGCTTGATACTTCTTAAAGATCCTTAATCATACGGGCTACAATGGCATCAGAGCACCGTTCGCACTGCTTCCGATGTCAAGGCCATGTAAACTCCCTGTCTGACCCCCTGAGGTGAGCTACCTCAGCGTTACGTCAGAGCGAAACGTTGGTAAAGAAAATGATGACACGGTCAAAACTTGATGACCACCATAATGTGTACTAAACTTATATTTTCATTTAGACCGCATGCCCATAAACGTAATACAAATGACATAACCCACTGATTGCGGCAAATATAATAAAACGTGAGCCTCTCTCTCCTTGTAAATGCCAGCAATGCAAGATCTTTAATAATTATTTAAACGTTGAGATATCAATTAAATTCATTAAGGTAATTTTTACCGGTCTGACAGCTACATTTCCAAAAGCGAATAGCCTGATCATAGAATATATGACCGCCTCAAAGTTTCCTTTTACTTGTAGCGCCACCTCGCTTGAGGAAGTGACAGGAGTCGGAGGACCTCTTTCAGCTCGGAGCACACACTCGAACAGAGGCCAGAGGTCAAGGTAGGCTTCTGCACAGAACCGGTTATCTTCGTTGCAGACTCGCACGTGAAGTGGGAATCGCTGAAGATTGTAAATCATTTTAAGAGGCTCCATTGGCAAAATAATTGTTACTCCTGGAAATAATTAAAGATTCGTCTGAATTATATAGAAGTTAGATTAGTATCTGGAATGAGTTAGGATTCAAAAGAGGTTCCCTGGATTAGCAGAAATGTGATTCATCATGAAATAAGGCCTCACCTTTTTCACTTTTATTTTATTTATTTTTTAAAGAAAACCCTCCTCGCTCTCTCTCTCTTACGTTTGTAATAAACAGCTGATTCAATTATTTCTTCTTTTTTCAAGCTTAATTTCTTTTTAACCCCCAACTTCTAATGGACCGGGCATGACATCTACCGAGTTTCGTCGCAAGGAAGAATAAATAACGCCTGGTAAAGGCAAATTAATAAGACAGTTCTGCACAAAACCCCCGTAATTAATAGAAATTTACTCACATATATTTATATAAAAATTGTAATGAGGGTCATTTCTGGTATGTAGTAGGCAGGATCGATGAAGGTTTCAAAAACAATTTGTATAATTCTTTTAATAGCGCAACCCCAATAGTTAAATTCTTTCAGAAAGAGCGAAAATAAGATAAAAATCTTACCTATGTTATTTAAAGCTACATCAAATATATCTCAGGGAAAATCAAAAGCCACGAAGAAAAGTCTGTCCTAGTTGCGAAATATCAGACAAAGGAATAACGAACTTCAAGAGAAATGTTAGGCCGGCACAGGAGAGTCTTATTTTACCTCAAGCTACAGTGAAAACTAGGAGGAGCCTGAATGCTGGGAGCATTTTGGATGTATGGAATACTAACAATATAGAACAATAAAGGAATAGTTAGCAAACTAAAACGCTATTGCACCCAAAACATTTTTTCTCAACTATGTGATGTTATTTTTTTTAAGACACATTTTTACCGATTAAATAAAAATTTCGGGGGGGGGGGGGGGGTCTGCTGCCCCCACCCCCCTTATATAGGTCCATGCTAACAATACAAATTCTTAATTAATTTTAGACCAACTAAATTTGAACTCTGCCTTTTTAGTTAACATTTTGACTGAAGAAAATGGATTATTATATTCCTTTTTAGCGCGGTTCCTCCCTCCCTCCATAGGGAGGAACTCCGCTTATAAGGTTGATCTCATGAAAATATCCGGAAGTGCCGACTAGAAAATATCGCGTTTCAGAACCCCTAGAGACCGAAAATGACGGTGGTTCAAATTTGTATATATTTATATATATATATATATATTACGGCACATCAACTATTTGGCTATTAGCGCCGGGCTATCTACAGGTTGCCACCCTTTTCTAATGCCAACAGCACGTGGTCGGTCACCCATTCAGGTACTGACCACGCCCGACGTTGCTTAACTTCGGTGATCTATGGGAACCGATGTATTCAACGTGGCTATGGCCGTTGGCTATATATATATATATATATATATATATATATATATATATATATATATATATATATATATATATATATATATATATTTGTCTGTTCGCGGTTTTCCAGCCCCCCTAATGGTCCGATTTTGATGAAATTTGGTACACAAATCCGTCGTCCAATTTGAAAGGTCAAGTTCGTTAACCAGCAAAATCCGCCCACTGGAAGATGGCGTTTGGGGCGAAATTCGCGCGCAAAAAAAAATCGTAACGCTTACGTTTTTGCTTGTAAGTACTCGTTTTATAGGCTTCTTGGGCTAGTAAAACGAATGAAACCATTTTTAAGGCGATAGCTTTAACCGTTTCCGAGAACATCAGAAAAATATTTGTTAAATAAAGTTTTTGGTTTGGTTACTTAGAATCATGGGATTCGGTTAAAATATTTTCTGCATGTTTAAATTCCATACATACAAAGATGTGTAAATTTTGGTTACGTTTGGATTTAAGGAAGAATTAGAATAAAATATTTTATAAAGAGACATGAAAAGTTTTGGGAACTTCGCATATTTTCCTTAATATCTCGAAAACAGTTGGGAAATCGTCATAAGTGGATAGAGACTATTCAAAAGCTTACTAAATTCTCTATAATTAATATTCTGAGAAGATTTTCGATTAGTCGATGTCAATCGGAGAAAACGGTGATGAAAACTTTGAATGTGTTCTTTTGAACAGGTTTTCGTAGTTGTTTAGCTCACTTTTTAATTGTTTGTTTTAAATTGTATGTATTTTATGAAAAATTTAGGAATTATAAACATTTTGATAATACCAAAACATTTTGATAGTTTTGAATACATTGAACAATGAAATAAAAATGTCATGTTTGTAGCAGTGGAGTCTGGCCAAGCCAGGCTCTAGGGTGTTCCAGTTTATAAGGGTACGCTGCTGGCCCTTTGTCAACGGTCAAGCTACTGGCCCTTTGTCACCGGTCCGTCTAGGTCATTCCATTGGGTTTTAGGTGGTATTATCCAGAATAGGTTTTTTAGGTTCTTCCAAATTTGCATGAATGATACTACAAGACGCGAATCATATAAAAAATCGATCTTTTTCATGTTTAGGAGAAAGGAAAAAAATACGTGAAAACCTAAGAATCCGGTTCCTTGTAATAACTGCTTCTATTCTAAGTATACAAAATGATACTAGGGATATGAATGGAACCGCGCTAAGATGATGCAGTTCCTGCGAGTCGGACTTTTCTTTTAGCACCCAGTACTGATCATATACAGCCATTTTATCTGGATAATCAAACAGGTAGTTACAATACGAAAATAAGCACAAACGTTTTAATTTAGGAATAGATATTTTTCTTACCTGATTCGAAAATATCTGAAGGCACAGCACTGGGTTCGAATCTGGATTTCTTTTCTTGCGTCTTCAAAATAATTGATGCAGATTGTGTACGATTATCTCTCTTCTGCTCTTCTTCGTCATACTTCAGCTTCTTCTCGACTACCGTATAGTTCTCCCCTTCAGCTGCCGGAATTTCCTGTTCTTCGGAGGCTTGCCTGGTTTCCAAGTTTCCCGCTGTCAGCTTCGTCGACTGTTTGTCGCCCTTCTTAACCTTGTTGTACGGCATGCCGGTTGGGTCTTCCGGGAACATCCGTAACTGCGATCTTCTGTCCATTAGCTGGACGCTGTCTCTGTGTTCTTCCATAGCAGGATCAGGATCCTTTTGAATATCTTCCGCCGGTGTTTGAGACACTCTCTTAGGACCGTCTTTCGCGCAAGGATCAAAATTTGCCATTTGCGCAGCTTCAGTCTCTAGTTCCTGTACGTCATCTTCACCTTCGATCTCTTCAGCCTAAATTGTAACCAGTAACAATACTTACTCCATAACCTTAATGAGAGAAAGGAAAAAAAAAAATAAGAAACGCGCGCTAATGGCCAAGAATTATGTCGATGCGCCGTAAAAAAAAAAAAAAAAAAAAAAAAAAAAAAAAAAAAAAAAAAAAAAAAAAAAAAAAAATACAGTGTCCTCATTGGCAGGATTATATCCATAAAAGAAATTATATGGAGCGGATCGCCTTGGTAGTGGATGCTCATCAATAAATAAATATCTATAAAAGAAACAATTCCAATCTTGCCCTTAATATAAGTTTTTTTTATTTATTTATTTAATTACGCTCCTATGGTCATTGCCATTTGGGATATTTACCAGTTTTCAGGTGGTTTCTTCAATGACCCCATTCCAGAAAAACTTCCATCTGCCAAAAGTGCGAATCCACCTCCATCTATCTTACCTCGGAAAGACACGCTTATTTTTTGTATTTGTAATTTTTGTGCATCGGCTGCTTAGGCCCTTAGCACAATACAGGCTTATTGTAAATAAATAAATACGCGTTTTTAATTAAATCCGTTACCCCGAGTAGCTCCATAACAAATCTTTTTAAGTAAATTATGACCAGTCACAGGCTTGTTAAATACGTTTTGGAAAGTCCGCATTGCAAACGTTATCAAGCAATTATTTAGTTCTAGAAATGCTATAATACGAGTTCATTTTTACATTAAATAGTGGCAATATAAAAATAATTATTGGCAATCCCACTAAGATCTCTCCGTACGTCTCTTTCTATTTATGCACTCGTAAATACGTTATCTTTTGCAGGCCTATTATAACCCCTGTCGTGTTTATTGGGATTAAAATTCGTCTAGATCTACTAGATGATTATGAATGTCCGTGTCAAAGTAATTCATAAACTACTCGCGTTCGTCTTTTACTACGATTACACGGATTACGGAGTGCTAAATAAATTAAGAGCCTAGGTTTGTAAGAATACAAATAAGATTAAAAAAAGATAATTCTTACATCTCCCCCGGAACTCACACTCCTCAAGTCCAAAGTAAATGGGTCTTTCTCTTCTTCGAGTTCTTCTTTGCTATCCAAAGGAATCACTAGAAAATAATATAATTATTAGAGAAACTTTGTAAAATAAGCAACATAAAATAAACTTTTATTGAGGAAAAAAAAATGTTTAACACTACTTCAACTTTTAATTTCCTCTATTTATTTTACGTTTCAACTGAAGCCATTGTCATCTTATCTTTTTGTTCTCATTTACTATTAACTAATATGGACACTACCCTGGAAATGCATTCTGTCCTCCATTTGTTTGGAATATATTCTGCACTCCATAAATCGGAGGACAGATAATGGACTTCATTTATCGTTTTGTAACAAAGTCCGATATATTCGGGGCTTTCTTAACAGTCGAGTAATCGAATCGACGTTATGTGCACGTTTCCTAGAGAATAATACTTCTTAATATTTCAGTTTAAAATGTATCTTCAGAACAATTACTAGGAGTTAAATGTAATTGCTGAAAAATTACACATGAAACAATAAATAGAACGAACCAGCACTTTCTAGACATTCATATCGTTTTAGTCAAAAGGAAATTTAATATTTAACTTCAAAAGTAAACGTCAATTAAGTTATTGAATGAACATTCCACGCTGGGACGAATCACAAAACACTATAGACCAGCCCTTTGACGCATAGTGGTTTTTCTACACTGCAGAATATACTAAATGATAAAAAATTACACTAAAGCAAATTTTCACCCTTAAACCGGTATTCTACCCAGCCAATAAACAACTTTACCGCTTAAAACCCCACTAGAAAAAACTACTCTGTTTGATATATTTTTAGACAGTTTTAACGTACATTTCATAATTAAACCAATTCTTTGATAGGAGTTATCTATCGCACCCGAGCTAAAACGGGAGGATCTGGATTCGATTTCCAGTCTAGCGAGTTAATATTAAAAAAATATATATGTTTCAAAATTAAAACGCTGTTGACGTAAACTGTTTCTTTTATTTTACAGTGCATAATTCGTAGACATCCTGATGGATGTACTGAATAACTTTTTTTTTCTTTTCATATTACCGCTGAATCTTTGACTGTTTCGGATGACCATGATTTCATATGTAACAATCAACCTTCTTATGCTAAGAAGCCGGGTGGTGTAATTGACAAGGCACCCACCCGAGCCGAGGAAGATTGTTAGTTCAAATCCCTGGCAAGTTAATTGTTCTATTAAATTAAGATTTGAAGGTTATCTATAAGGTTTTATAGCCAGCATAAGGTTACTTTCATTTAAAAAAAAAAAACAAAGCGTTTCAGCATATGATAATAGATAAATTTAGAAAAAAAAAATCATACACTCGTCAACTCAGTAACCAAATCGAGAGTAAAGTTACATTTTGTATACTCACAAACATTTGATTTCATAACCCACATGGAATGAGATATGTCCATCTTTGGTTTTATTACTGCATACGGACAATGAAACAGCCTCACTTCGACCCGCAAATCAATCAAGTCTAGGCTAGTTTTGAGGTGCGAGACGTAGAACTCCAAGGCGTACAGCTGGTACCGGCTATGGTGCATCTTGACTGGTTCTCTCTTTCCGGGTACCACAATGAAGATGTCAGCTATGTGAAGGAACTAAGTAATTCATTGGTGTCTGTCTTTCAAGTGTATCTGTGTTGGTGTAGTAAAAATATATTAGTTACGTCATATGTTTATTTATTGTATTGTTGGAACATATGTGTGCACAAATCACATTATGGCTTTACCTTGGTCAATCATTAAACCTTTATTTAAGGAAGATATGCATCACATTATGTTATGTTGGCTATCTGCATCCATAATTTTTTCTAACCTATATATATTAATTGTATTGAATGATAATTTAATCATTCAAAGCACACCACGCCCAAGATAAGGGCGTGGTGTACTGTGGTGGATGACGACATCATCATCATCCTTTACCGACGCCAGCATTAATCCCTTTTAGTGGAGTCGAAGTGGGTGGAGGTGAGGAGCCGAAAGAATTGTTTTTTTGTTTATTTTGTTTTTTTTTTTATGGGCGTTAATGTAGAAAATTTCTGACCGTACTGGCGGTATCAAGCAGTACTGCTTGTTGGACATTTTTAATGAGACCCTCCGGCAGTTTCAGATAGGCATTTGCGGCAATTGTCGTATTCGAAATGAGCCCGTTGGTCGAGATTATAGGGGCTGTTATCCTTGCGGAATCCAACTTATACAGGTCTTTCAGATGTATGGTCCTGATACTTGCGTAGTTTCTCGGCATATGATTTCCGGACATCATTGGGTACTGCGAAAACAATAATATCGGCTGTCTTATTTCCTTGCCAATGATAAGAATATTCGGTTTATTGTAATGGAGATACGGTCCGTTCACCTCGCTTCGTCCCAATACATTTTAATTGGTCCTTTCTCCAAAAGTCTTTTTGGAACGTAGTAAATAAGGGACCACACCATCCAAAATACCAAATTTTTCTGCGAGTTCTTGATGATATATTTTGGCGACGTTATTATGCTGTTGAAGATAATCGGATCCCGCAAGAATCTCACAGCCCTCCGTAATATGCTGTATCGACTCATACGCTTTGCTACAAAGTCTACATTCGTCAGAGATTTTTACATCTTTCAAAACCGGACGTCGATAGGATATTTTTGTTATTATTATTATTTGTTGGGGAAGAAACCATGCCTTAGCCGTTACCACCTCAGTGTTCTATTTGTTTTATTTGATTTCATTCACTACTCTTAAACTCAAAATCATGTTTAGTTCATCACATGATCATGATTTTCTTACTATCTTGTGATCTGTAAAGATGGTAATTCGCGGTGTTAATTGAGTCCTTCAGGATTGATCTCCTGATATATAATTGGTTCTATAGTTTGACTTCGAATTCCCCGCAGATTTCTAGATAAACTCCATCATGGTGCCACAAGATCCAAACACAAGTCCCATTACTTCCCATTTTTGAACCTTTTATTTCTCTTCAAAATGTACAGGGTTTCGTTGAGAAAGAAAAACATTCTCGCACAAACACACAAGAAAAAATATGAACATAAGTTTCTATGCAAAATAAATTCTTTGATGCGCGGTCATAAGGGTTTAAGTCAAAAATATGAATTTTTCAGGAGCACAATAGCAAAGTTCCTTAATGCCAGAAATGAGGTTATTAACTTGACTTAAGGCTATTATATCAAATGGTAGAGTTGACACATTTTTGAAGTTTGGCATAAGACACAATACCAACCGGTAGCTGTGGTTTTGTGCTGTAATTCTACCTCATAATCTCCAAATGCTCAAAACATTACTTAAGCCCTTATGACCACGCATCAAAGAATTTTCGATTTAATATACAATTTTATAAGAGGTATGTCTATTTTAACATTTTGTAGAGTTATTCAAATTTAGCTAATAAAAACTTAATAATAAAGGATTCATTTTAATAATAAAGGAGTGCCCTACATTTCGAATCATCCAATACAAATAGCTAAATTGTGAGGGAATTCCAACCAGCCTTTCTGCGTTGGACAGGCTGAAATGCTATTGACACATTTAGCGCCAGAATCTCGAAGTAAAATTATTTTTTCCCCATGGCTTTAGATTCAGTTTACCCCTAGTTACTCGAGGAATGGCGTAACTAGCGCGGGCATGATTGTACTGCGAGCGCATCCTCTTTACGCTAATGAATTGATAGCCTCATTCATTCAGGGTTATATGCGGACCGGTGATGGAGGTAAATAGGTTAACAAGCCAACTGGATGCAGTGACAATGGCCCCTAATGGCAATATGAGCAACCTCAGTAAAGTTCTGTAATAAATATTATAATCGAACAAGAGATATATACTTGAGAAGTTGAAAGCATAATAAATAATGGTAATTATTTCCAATGTGTTCTTCTGAATTCTTTCACTCTTGATTCCGAAGTGTCCCCCTACCCTCATCAAAGCAAAAATTGTGTTAACGTAGTGTGAGAATGGTTAGGGAATTCACTCTTTAGTCATTCCGTCACCACTTGTCCATTACAGCTGGGTAACCATCCTTATGAAACCAAGTTTCGTGAGCGAGTTAATATTTGGTAGATGGGCTTGTGTAATAAACGTCATGTAGTTTGGAAACGATGGGACATCACTATCATCGTGTAAAATTAAAGAATTTGTTCACAATGGTTCCTTCACGGTAAAGCACATTTATTGGTTTTGACTTAGAAATCAGAAAAAAAATAGATTGAAATAGATTTTTTTTCTTGAACTGTGAGCTACCATTTTGAAGCTTATTAAATAATGCAACTTTTGAGGCTGAGGGAAACCTCTAAGTCTGAAAATAGCTGATTAAGAAAATATTGAATAATTTAATAAAAAACTAATATTAAACATTCTCATCTATATGACTTTTAATATAGCTTCTTATTTATATGGTAATATTTGAATAACGGGTGTTTCTTATTGGAAATTTAATGTAGATTTTAAAAATGTTGTCGATATTTACAATAAACTACTCAGAAACCCCGAAAACACAGTTTTTCTTTAAAAAAAAAACCAGTAGTTTTTAAAATAGACAAAAGATTGAGTAGCTCCTCTACATTTTCAGATAGAACGCACATTTTTGCGGCACTGAACTACAAAATGCAGAATAAACCCCTAAAGTTATGACATCTCAATGCGGGACACCCTGTTACAGGGTTATGCTAAATGAGGGACCCATTTTTAAATCTTCTTATTTATTAAAGTATAAATCCAAAATGAACACTCTTTATACCAATGAAAGGAGTAAGTTAGAAAGTTTTTTTATATTCAATAAATTATTTATGCTCAATGTGTCCCCCGTCTGCTGCACGGAAAAAATCTATGCCCAAACTAGTCCAACACACGAATATCTACTATTACTGAGACCACGGCAACAGTGATACGGAGCAGTTCCATATATCTATCAGATTTATTGGTCGAGCTGGGAAGGTAACAGCTTCGTTAACATAGCCCCATAAGAAATAGTCACATGGGGTGAGATCAGGAGATCTCGTTGGATACACGCGGCAGATTGTGAGACTAATCCTGGACTTAAGCATTACCTCTAATGAATCTAAAGTGTTTGCTTAGCTAATCATCAATATACTCTTTAATTGGTATGATTCATCAAGCAAACACAGCTAATTCATTTTTCAAGTATTATTGGTTCTTCGGTTATTCTTAATTCAGTTCAGTTCATTCTTTACTGAGTTCATGTTACTTTAACGCCATTATGTGCAGGGTGAAATTGTCTTCCAATGTTATTTATGTAATCATTCTTTGTGCCTCTGGTGCGATAATTGGTGTTCGAGCAGACAGTGCACTCAACAAAGAGGTAGATGGATATGTTAAACAGTGGTATTCAAAGAAACTGGCCATAAATATACCACTGAATAACATACAAAAAACTTGGGAGGCTGGATATATTTGGAAGGACAAGAAAACCATTCGTTGCAACGGTGGCTTTCTGGATCTTAAGGGCTCAGTCGTTCAAAGGGTTTCCGATGCGTCTTCACTTCAGTTCGATAGTCCCAGAAGGCCTTGGGTTTCGGCAAAATTATCTCTTTTATCAAAAAGCAACTTTTACTTCAACAACTGCACATTGCAAGACGATAAGACCAAGGTGACCGATAGTATCAGCGGCACATTGTCAAACGGCAGCTCAGTGAATCTCTTGTTCTCATACAAAGCAGTGTGGTGGTGGTGTGAAGTAAACACTCTGAGCGTCACTCACCGTGAGGACAGCATCCAAGCGGTATTAGAAAGTAAAGGTACCATCATGAATAATTTGCCCAGCACAGATGCTGTGAAAGATGTTGTAAGTATTGTCACCTTCAGCCTGGCAAATAGTGCAACCAAAACATGGCAGGTTCTTGTAGGATCTGGGCCACAAAGCCCTGGTAACAAATGCTGATGGACAGTTGTAATAAAGACATGTTAAAATAAAATTCATGAATGGCATCTGTCTTTTGATTTCTTTTTTGCCTGCTCAGTTCAGGTCACTGAAACGCAATTATGTCCAGAATCTTTCCTTGATGTGTCTGTTGCGGGAGTTAATGTTTGATCACATAGTGCACTTAAAAAGAAGTTGATAGTGCTATTCAAATAAAATGGCCATAAAGATACCATTGGATGAGATAAGACTTGTGATTCCTTCCGTGTCCATTTACACTAACTTCAACCCAAAACCCTATTGCCACTTGTCAAATCTGTTCCTTTCCATGTTTATTCAATATTCTTGTTGATATGAAAAAATAAAATAAATAAATAAGACAACTATAATTGAATCGGTGAGTGCAGCAACCAGGTAAGTCAAGAATTTCAAATTTTGCAGGAGAGAGAAAAAACATCATAACTCCTCCAAATAATCCAACATTTTTTCCCTCCGTCATAACATGCATTAATGTTGCTGTCATGCAAAAATTACATAGTTTCTACTTAAACCTCAGGAAAATATAAAATGTAATGAAAAACGAATTTTCGAATTTTTGGACTCAAGAGGTTTCTGTTCTCACCAATTCCATTGACAACTATATTTTTAACATTGACAACTTTATTTATAATAAAAACTACAATATACTGAAATCCTACCATAGCCTTTCTCATTGGACGGGGACACAATAATGGCAAAGACATTAACAACATAACCTTAACTAAAAAGCACTTAGCATTATCAGCTTTTAATTAAATTCTTGAAAAAATTGCTAGGAATATATCGCTTTTCTTAGTTTAAAAAAAATATTACAAGGTCCATCCCAAATAACGACATTAACTGAACGTATTCCTCAGAAAGTCTTGCACTACTCTATCCTATTTTTTATTGATATAACTAGCTGAGTCAACAATTTAAATAGTGGTACGAATTTGCTTATTTTCATAATAAACCTCTATTATTAGTTTCCAACTTTAATTAATTAATAAGTTGCAGAACACTCAAAATGACGCCTTAGTGGCACATTAATTTGTGCCTGCAATAATACTCCACTTATGGGTCAATCTTACTGGTTTTCATGTATCTGAACAAAATATATATATATATATATATATATATATATATATATATATATATATATATATATATAGTGTGTGTGTGTGTGTTTTACATACACATATACATATATAGTCACACAAAACCGTTGCAATGATGGCTTATGTTTACAAAATTTACATACCTAGGTGTTTGAAATTTGTGTTGGGTAATGAAACAAATGTATATGCTTTTTGCACATGTTTAATAATTAGAAATTGGCATAATAATAATATATTATTACATTTTATAAAAAATCATGGAACATGAAAATTAATAGTTCTTTTTATACGTCGGACTTCCGTAGATTTAGAAGATGCCTCCCACCCATCGCTGCCTCACAGTAATCTTCGCAGAGGAGAAAGCTACGCAGGTTAATGTGCCACGAATTAGTAGGGTTTTCTGTCGGTGAACACTCCACTACCAATTAGAGCTCCAGCTGCAATCATATTAGAGCGTTAATGTTGATTATGTTAGATTAATCATTTAGATATTTATCTTCATAATCCTTGGGCCTAATCCTAAGTTGGACTTATCCTATGAAAGGAACGGCCGATAAAAGAGGAAGCGATGATAGTACATCCATCGGTTGAGTGGATATGGGGAAACAGTGTACTGTTGTCTGACCTTTCCTCCTGTCATTAGGCCGGCCGTGAAATATCAGGAATTTTCCCACATAACCTTCGCTGTCCATCACAGCTTCTATCCCATCTATCAAAGGAGGCAGATAGAGTAAGGTGAATGGGTTCAACTTTTCTCATTTACCACTTTTGCCTGATGGTCTCTATAAGAAGAAATTCACAGATTGTGTGTACTTTCTCAATAGGCTGAAAAACGTATTATATATATATATACATATATATATATATATATATATATATATATATATATATATATATATAAACACACCCACCTATATACACTCATATATGGGGCAAGATTGGCGCAGGGGTAGAGCACACAAGTCATAATCTCAGGACTTCAAAACTGTGCCGCGCACTATAGCTAATGATTTTATCTTCTAGTTCCACCGTTCGAGGGTGGGGTTCGGTACCCCATGTCGTCCCTTACTCCGTCCAGTCTTTAATTAATTTAGTGGTACCTGCAAAACGGGAAATCAGGCGGCAGTGGAATAGGAATGACCACATGTGTGACACACACAAGAAACACAGTCTGTGTCATTAGTGCGTCTTTCTTTCTTTTTTCCTAAAAATTCTTATCATCCGACGTCCATCCCTGAAAACGCCATTAAGTTGACATTATTACTATCAATGAGTCATTCGTACTAAGTTAAATAGTAACGATACAGAATAGAAAGATTGACGGCACGAGGAACCGTCTCCTCTCCCCTCCATATCCTGGAGGAAGAGGAACTACATGCCAGTAAAATGTAGAGGATACAACCGTATCCCCGCAATGGAACAAAGCTTCATCCTGTTGAATTTTTTGACCTCCTCAACTTTTCGTTTTTTTTTTTTTTTTTTTTTTTTTTTTTTGTTTGTTCAAGGTTTTTAAGTATTAAAATGTGCATTACTATAACTACTGTTTGTTTGCTGCTTATGTACTCATAAGACTGAAGTTTAGCAACCTTTAAATTCGTTTTATATAAAACTAGCTGTTACGGGGGTCTCCCGTGGTCTAGTGGCTAGCGCGCCAGATTCATAAGCGGGAGATGGTGGGTTCGATCCCCATCGGCGGCAGGAATTTTCTCATCTCAGGGCTCGCTGAGAAAATTCCTGGTTGCACCATGGCTGTCGGCGCCAATGCCCAATATTTATGTCGATGCGCCGTAAAAAAAAAAAAAAAAAAAAAAAAAAAAAAAAAAAGTAATAACAAATAAGTAATATTAAAATCTTATAACACAACTCTGAAACTGTTCAGGTTCGCAGTTACGAATCCGTGACATCGGAATTGTTAGTCCTCAAGACCTACATGTGTGCCAAGTTTGGTCAAATACGGACAAACGGTGTGGATTTTTATAAGAGACAAACAGTTAATAGACATTTTTGACCTAGCCTATGACAGTCCCCGTATCAAGACCTACCTGTGTGCCAAGTTCCATCAAAATCGATCAAACGGTTTGGATTTGTATAATGAACAAACATACAGACAAACAGTTAATAGACGTTTTTGACCTAGCCTATGAGAGTCCCCGTATCAAAACCAACCTGTATGCCAAGTTCCATCAAAATCGATCAAACGGTTTGGATTTGTATAATGAACAAACATACAGACAGACAGCTGGTAGACGTTTTTGACCTAGCTTACGAGACTTCCCGGACCAAGAAGTACCTTGGTTCAAACGGTGTGGATTTGTATCAGAAACATACAAACAGACAGCTGGTAGATTTTTTTTACCTAGCCTACGAGACTTCCCTTATCAAGATATACCTGTGAGCCAAGATTGGTCAAAATCGGTCGAACGGTGTGGATTTGTATCAGAAACAAACATACAAACAGACAGCTGGTAGATTTTTTTGACCTAGCCTACGAGACTTCCCGGACCAAGAAGTACCTTGGTTCAAACGGTGTGGATTTGTATAAGGAACAAACCCACAAACAGACAGGTGATTTTTATGTTTATAGATAAAACAAGCAATCCTTCAACGCTCTAACCATAATGAAATAACACTAAAACGGGTCCTGGATAGTTTGTCCCTCTCGCCCCTCAGTAATGCCCCGGCTCTGTTCAAAAGGTTTCTGCGATAAAAAATGATTAAGTTATTCCCTTTGAAGACTTTTGTTACCCGTAGTTTACTACAGTTGTGATGTAAGACACAAGGGTTGACATGTTTCCTTTATGAGATACCACAATGTGAAAATGCTCTCCGTATATTATTTGATTAAGTCTGGTATTGGAAGATTTATTGTAATATCGAAAAAGATTGGGTGGATTCATTCTCGAGATCTAAGAATAAGCAAATCGAAATCTGAGCTCTGAAATATCGTATTATTGAATGCTTAAACTGTATTATGCATTTCACATTTTCCCTTTATGAATGGCAATATATTGCTTTGATATATTTTAAGAAATACAGATTTTTTATACATATATTAGCTTTGAGGCTATTATTTATTCTTTAATCTTTTAAGTATTTTAAAATACATAAGTTTAGAAATAATAATAATGAATGAAACAGTGTTAAGAGAGGAATTTTTAACAAAGGTAAACAAAGGTATGTTTTCCTTTCTACTAAGTTGTAAAAAAGCCCGACTCGCAGGAACTGCGTCATCATAGCGCGGTTCCGTTCTTATCCCTAGTCTGATTTGGAAAGATTAAAATAGTTAAAACAGTTATTATTTTGGTTCGACCATTCTTGAAAAGGTTTTAGGATCTTACCTGAATGGGTCGGCCAACCCCAGAAAAGCCCCCATAAAGGGAGTTGGAAAGCCTTCCAATCTCTCTCTTTGAAAGCTATATTTCTAACAATGAATTGTTTTATTATCCAACTACAAGCAATTAAAAAATAATAAGTAATAAAAACAGACAAAAAGAACCGTTGAAAAACGAAATCAATTACTTCAAAGTTTAGGCACTTATTTCTCCGATTGACATCGCCTAATCAAAACTTTCTTCGGAACCTTTTTTGTAGAACATTTAGTAAGCTTTCGAATGGTAACCTTTCGTTTATCAAGATTCTCAACCGTTTTCGAGATATTAAGGAAAGTATACGAAGTTCCCAAAGCTTTTCATGTCTGCTTATAAAATATTTTATTCTAACCCTTCCTTAACTCCAAACGTAACCAAATTTTCAACATATTAGTTTTAATGAAATTCGAACATGCAGAAAATGTTTCAACTGAATCCCATAATTCTAAGTACCCTAACCAAAAACGTCATTCAACAACTATTTTCCCCGTTTTCTCGAAAACGGTTAAAGCTATCGCCGTAAAAATGGTTTTATTCGTTTTCCTAGGCCAAGAAGCCTATAAAACGAGTACTTGCAAGCATATGAAGTAAGCGCAACGATTTTTTTTCGCGCGAATTTCGCTTCAAAAACCATATTACGGTGGGCGGATTCTGCTGGTTAACGAACTTGACCTTTCAAATTAGACGAAAGATTTTTGTACCAAATATCATCAAAATCAGACCATTATTGAGGCCAGGAAAGCGCGAAAAGTCAAATAAATATATATATATATATATATATATATATATATATATATATATATATATATTTGTGTGCACAAATTTGAACCACCATTATTTTCGTTCTCTAGGGGTTCTGAAACGCAAACAATTTTCTAGTCGGCACTTCCAGATTGCGTCATGAGGTCAACCTTATAAGCGGGGTTCCTCCCTATGAAGGGAGGGAGGAACCGCGCTAAAAGGAGCTGCTTTAAATGAAATTGTTAGCGACTTTCGAGAGGTGTAGCTATTGAAGTAGCACTCATAAAAGAATTTCTCAAACATTTTTTCGTGGCGTCCATAACGCGGCATGTTGATCCTCGTAGCAAACGAGTTCGATATGAGTTCAATAACCAAACAAATCTCTCCATCAGGAGTGGGGGTTTACCTGAAACCGAACAGTCCCGAGCAACTTTTAGTGCCAAGCTTGCTTAGTTTCTGTTTTCCCCCTCGAAACACGCTAAATAATATTGAGTGGGTATGAGAGAGACGTGTTAGACTGTGGGAAAATAACCACCTCCGCTGAAGAACGCAATTTATTTCTCCAAAACTGTCGTTTTCAGAAAGTTTTATCCTCCTCAGAAAGGTTATAGGCTTTCCGCAAGGCGTCTTACAAATTGCTACATTCAATAATTTATTCCAGCCCTTAAATAAGAAGAAAGAGAAATGTTATTTGACAACCAAAAAATAATATGCGAGCAAAAGCCTCTTGGAGTGCAAATAATAACCATTGTCTGTCGTACTGCTCGGAAGATTTCTCACCCTCTGTGCCTTAACCTTAAGACTTAAGAAAAATATGCGTTTGTTGTGTACTGAGGTGTAAATTTCACCGAAGTCACGTTTCTAAAGGAAAATAAAGAGGTGGAGAGCCATGAAAAACCAGCTGGATCCTATGGCAGACAGCAACGTCGTGAGAAAAGGTTTATTATAATCCGACTATTGAATGTAGATCGGTTAGCTGACCGTTCGATTCAGTTGATATTATTCCTGCTTTAGAATAAAGACAAGGATATTTGAGGATTACAATATGAGCTCAGTAGAAGTTGTATTGTGGTCTCAACAGTTGCATGAACATATTATCATTACAACGATATTTTATTGTCATTATTTACAATTAGGCTCGCTAACTAAGCAAATACCTCAGCCAGTTGACGCTTATAAATATATAAACTATTTTTTTTTTCTTTAATCATTTTTTATAACTAGCTGACTTCAATTAGTATTAAACGGAAAAACATTGAAAAAAATAGAAACAGCGAGACTTCAGCAAATTGAATACACTTTTTGAATCTTCCTTTGAATTAACTGATATTGTGTATTAAAATATAGTTTCACGGTGCTCCGACATCCAGGCCTTTAGCGCCGGATTAAACCATAGTGAATGCATATACAAATGTCTATGAAGTGAAAATATTTTGTATATAAAATTTGGATATTTTTAACGAAAATGAAATAGAAGAAAAAAAAATGTATGTTATTTTCAAAACATGGGACATGCGTAATAAACTGCCTTTCTATAGAGTCACTAGGGAGGGCGAAAAGAGAGAAAGAGATCCGCCATGTTTCGATTAAAAAAAAAGTTTAAAAGAAATAAAATTTATTTAACGAAGACAAGGGAAAATATTTGACTACAGAAATAAATAACTAGCGCTCCAAAAACGAAATGATTTCCTACAAGAAAAGAGAAACACTCCAATTAAGGAGTAAAGGTTTTATTTGAAATAAATAAAAGAAAGTGCGCCGAGGTTGCGTTAACATTCTTCGGCACTTGGAATGGTTTCCGGTTTTAAAGCAATGCCGTTCTTTTGACCGATTTCTCTTGGAAATCACTTATTTGGGAAAGGTAGGATAATGAAACTAACTCTATCAAGTATTTTTGGAACAGCACGATTATTAAAAGTCCCTCCTCCACAGGAACTGCGTCATCATAGCGCGTTTACTTTCATCTCCCTAGTGTCATTAGTAAGGAATAGAAGCAGTTATTGGTAGGTATCGTGAAAAGTATCAAATTAAATCTTAAAGATAAGGAAGAGAGTTTAGGCCCCACAACAGGAACCTGACAGTTTCCTAAGCTGAACTTATTCCGTCTTTCTCGGCTTTTGCTCTAAAAAACATTTTTACAAATACGTTTCTTATTTTCTTACCTTGTTTTCTTGTTTTGGGTAAAATACTCATTTTACTGTTAAATGTAATTAAAAAGAACAATTAAAAACTGAAGCAAACAAAGACAAAAAAAAAAGTCCGTCACGCAGGAGCTGCATAACTAAGCACTTTCCTCAGAATTTGGGTAGTGTAGACTGCTTTCCAGAACAATTTGCTTAAAATATCCTACATAAATAAAATAAAAACATGAATAGTTCTCTTTTAATTTTGTAATGAGTAACTGATAAATTATTAATTTGCTTCCAGAGTTATGTTTACACATGGTACCTACTACACTACGTAATAAATACAAAATCCTCATATTATCGTATTTTGATCTAACGCAGGAACCGGATACAGTCCCTCTAGCGCTCCTTGCGGCGCCTTTGTGAACCTATGTCTGGCTGGCTTTTCTATTGAAGTATATTACAAGGTAAACCCCCCTTTCCGGTTGACCAATTCAGCTCATTTTTACAACACTTCTTTCTCATGAGTTACCCACGACGTATACCGCGTTTCGTTACAATACAGCAGAAATTACGACCAGTATGAGTATATTAGTAATTTGGGTCTGGAGTAAACCCCCCTCCTAATGAACCGATTTAGTTTATTTTTACAACACATATTTACCTGTAGATTACCACTATGAATACCGAGTTTCGTCGAAATACACCTAAAATTACGGCTGGTAGTGGCGAATTGGTATTGTCGGTCCGGAGTAAACCTCCCCTCCTAATGAACCGATTTAGTTCATTTTTATATTTCACTTTTCTCTCTATATTACCAGTATGAATACCAAGTTTCGTTGAAATATAACAAATATTACGGCTGAAATGGTCAAATTAGTGTTTTGGGTTCGGGGTAAACCCCCCCTTCCGGTGGACCAATTTTGGTGGTTAACGAACTCGTTCAATCGTATGCTAATTGAATGCTATATACCAAGTTTCGTGACGAAAAAACAAAAACTCTGGTCGCTATCGTGTTAACAGACACATATATATATATATATATATATATATATATATATATATATATATATATATATGCATATATATATATATATATATATATATATATATATATATATATCGATATATATAAATTTTAACGGGGGTCATTTTCGGTGTCTACTAGGTAGGATCGATAAAGATTTGAAGAAATGTTTCAAAAATTCCGTCATGAGTCCAACCTCAATAGCTACTTTCCTTCGGAGGAAAGTGCTAAAAATTTCAAACAAACAAAACTGACACTTTTAAATTTTATCTCCGAATCACATCGCTCGAAAATTACTCCAGCAAGGACCGAAATAAAAATTAAATGTTTCCTAAAAATTATGACAAAAAAATTACTTCATAATTTATATTTTTAAAATTAATGAATAACTGTTATGAAATAATTTTTATTTTTAAGTTTTTAAAATAAATATTATTAGAATTTTTTTTTAAATAATAATATATATCAATTACGATGGAATTTTTATTTTTATTTCCCAATTATAAAAATTAAAGGTTAATTGAAACTCATTTGAAATAAAAATTAATAGTTATTTTCGGTCCCTGTACTCCAGTGTCTTTTTCGTAGGAAATTTAGTAAGCTTTCGAATGGTTCCTGTCTATTTACCTGTCTATTTCCCAGCCGTTTTCGAGAAATTTAGGAAATTATACGAGAATCCTAAAACTGTTCATGTCTGTTAATAACATTTTCGATCACTCAAAATCATCGATTAGATTGTGCATTAGATAGTAAAATAAATGTAAATAAAAAAAAAATAGGATACCTACTTCTAACTTCGATTGATTTTTGGCGATTTTTATTCTAATTCTTCAGACAACGTAAGAAAATATAATTTTCAACCTAGAACCAAGGTGTCGCGCCCCAGATTTCCTCCAGTTCTAAAAAACTGTCAGTTATTCGCTCCAACTGTGGGATTTCATCACCACTAATAGAGTGACAAGCAATTTTCTCTTTTCCATCTTTCGTTTGATTCACTTATATCTTCTCTTGTCACTCCATTTAAATATATCCTTCTTCTCTTTCCACCTTTCCTTTCTATTCTTGATTATATATATATATATATATATATATATATATATACATATATTTCTTCATCAAAACTCATATGGTAAAGTATGGTTTCGTTTCGATTAGGAAAACAAAAAACAAAAAATATTTCATCAACGGAACAAAGCAGTTGCTTTAGTCATTTCGAATATTTTCTTTTTGTTGAGATCTGATGGAAAATTGTGATAAATGAGCAGTAATCATTCAAAAGCACAAAAAACCTCCTACAAAAATGGTTCATGCGTAAAATTCGATAGGACCATTTCAATCGGTTAAAACGGTGCTTGAAGTTTCTAGAAGGTTGGTTTTGCTTATTTTAAGCTTTCTACTCAAACGAGATGTAAAGGTTATATCCTGCGCGTCGCAATAATAGTAATGAAAGTATATCCCTACGTCGGGGTTTATTCCCTTGGGTTTCGGTCTAAGTGTCTTCTTAATCGGGAAAAAAGTCCGACTCGCAGGAACTGCTTCATCTTAGCGCGGTTACAAACATCTCGAAGAAATGGAATAGATTAGCATCACAAATCACAGGAAACTGACAGTAGCCAACATACACAGAAGCGGATAATTCTTAATCCGTATAAGTCAAAACAATGATGTGCTGAAAACGTACTTACTCTTCGACTACTGCTGAGAAGGCTCTATTCTAAACAACCAAACATTTTAAGTACCTTGTTTTACTAGCAAATTCGTTTTACTGTTATAATCAACTGTAAATATGTGCTTCATGGCGAATAAAATTCCATTCTGTCGTGGGTTAAATTTTTTTATAAAATAAGAAATAACGATAACTTCAGTTGGAGGCTATGAGGAAAATTATATAGATAGGAGAATTCAAAACAAAGTACGCATACGTCATCATGATTAGCTACAGCCATCTTGATTAACACAGCCACTCCAAACTTATTACTAATACCTTTCACCATTTCTTAGCTTATTTTACTAAATACTAATTTTACTGATAAATGCAATTTAAAACAAGAAACAACCAATCAAAACGTGAGATAAACAAAGAGAAAAACCCTTCAAAACAACAAAACAAACACTTTTTAAGTTTTAAGCGCTTATATCTCTGATTGACGTTGCCCCATCGAATATTGCTTCAGAACCTTTTTTGTAGAGAATTTAGTAAGCATTCGAATAGTCAGCTGCCACTCACTACGATTTCCCAACCGTTATCGAGATATTTACGAAAAATGTATGAAGACCCGAAAACGTTTCATGTCTATTAATAAAATATTTTCTTCGCATACTTCCTTAACTCCAAATATAACCAAAATTTAAAAATCTTAGTTGGGATTAATTTCCAATATGTAAAAAATATTTCAATTGAATCCCGCGATTCTAAGTACCCACAAGAAAATAATGACTTACAAAAACATTGATTCCACTTTTCTCAAAAACGGTTACAGATATCGCCTTAAAAATGGTTTCATTCGTTTTCCTGTGTTAAGAATCTTATAAAACAAGTACCTGCAAGCATATAAACTCAAAAATGTAAGCGTTACGATTTTTTTTTGCTCGAATTTCGCCCGAAACACTATCTTCCCGTGGGCGAATTCTGCTGGTTAACGAACTTGACCTTTCAAATTAGAAAACAGATTTTTTTACCAAATTTCATTAAAATCGGGCCAATTGTGAGCTTGGTAGAGTGTTAACAGTCAAGCATATATATATAAATATATACATATATATATATATATATATATATATATATATATATATATATACAAATTTGAGCCACCTATATTTTCGTGATCTATAGGGCCTGAAACGAAACGTGAAAGTTTCTAGTCGGCACTTCCGGATTACGTCGTGAGGTCAACCTCATAAGCGGGTTCTCCCTATGGAGATAGGGAGTAACCACGCTAAAAGACCGCAACAATTGAGGTCGCACAGAATTTTATGTTTGAAAAATTTACAAATACTGGAGGACCACTTTTAATATAGGTAAGCATATTTTTTGGGTGTTCGAAAACTGAGATCCCAAAATCACTTGAGGTTTACAATATTATTATTCCTGATAATAAAATGAGTAAATAACAAACAAAATTACCCCTGACCAAAATTTCTGAACCGTTTCATTAAATTACTTAGCCCCTCTTATTGACGCAATATATGTCCTGTTATATAAAATATAATAAATATTAACCTCTTTGCGTTAGCTACAAACACAACCCACGTACTCTTTAATATCACTTCCTTGGTTTAGTTAATTTACCACTAATCCTGGATGTGCCCAAAAGGTTGCCAGCGGAGCTGAACCGAGGAGTAGTTTCCGGTAAAAGTTGTCCCTCCCTGTGTTATGTCATGCGAGTTGAACCGACGGACCAGTTCTAGGCGCTGTTCACATTTAGACATGTTAGTGATTAGCAGTAAATACTCTACAAGCATCTATTTAAATCAGTACACTCCCTTCACCTGGGGTCAGCAATCGATCGTGCAGAGGAAGAGGATGTTGATTTCGATTGCAATCACTATCTACTTTTAGAAATATGTAGGCCAAGCTAAATGGCTATTTTGCCACGACAAGTAGTTTATTAATACGGCAACCACAGTACCTGTCATGTCCTTATATTTTGTTATAACCAGCTGTTTTAATTACTATTAAAAACTACTACTGCTTGTATGAAATTTTTATATTCTTACAAATCTAATACATTACAATTGGCGACGATGATGGGATTATTTCAGCAGTCCAGGAGAATTCTGGATGAAATTAGTGCACTGTAACCTCCTCAAGACATATTTTTTGTGACATTTCAAGTGATAACCTTTATTTTCAAGTATGCCAGACTCTGTTGTTAATATTCAGGCTCAACTAGCTCAATTAACTGGGATTGTAAGGGAACTTGCTCAAAGTCAAGCCACACTTACTGCTAGCATCTCAACTACTACTGTATGTAACCACAATTTTAGTTTTGATCCTTACCAACAGGCAGATACTGAGTCTGTTCCTGCATATCTAGATCGATTTCAAAAGCGATTACAGCTTACTGGAGTTCCAGAAGCTAATTGGACAGATCATTTAATTGTCAATATGGGACATGAATTATACAATACCTTGAATGATCTGATATTTCCAGCTACTCCTAACAAGAAAACATTCCAGGAGATAGTTCTTGTTTTAACAGAGCATTTCAAAAGAACTAAAAATAAATATAGTGAAGCTATCAAATTCCGGCAAATTGTTCAAAACCTCAATGAGCCCGTAGCTGACTATGCAGTGCGCTTAAAAGCTACTGCCAGAGATTGCGATTTTAAGGACTTTTTGGACTATTCCCTTATAGTCCAATTCATCCATGGTGTGATTGATGATGGTACCCGTGATGTCATTGTTATTAAAAAACCTGTTAAATTTGCTGATGCTCTTGAAATAGCTCAAAATTTAGAAGCTACTAAAACAGCCTCTGCTGAAATAAAATTTCAAAATTCTGAAAAACTGCATAAATTTGCTCATGCTAGCCGCCCTAATGCTAAGTCACCATTTAGGTCAAAGAGTAACCAACGATTTTCTCGCAATCATAGTTCTTCCTCTACCCGCCAAAATGCTCAACTTAGTGAACCTTCTAATTGTTGGGGGTGTGGGGAACGGCATTGGCGTAAAAATTGCCCTTTTAAGAATTCATCCTGTAAAAAGTGCAAGAAGCAAGGACACATATCGTCAGTTTGCCGTAGTTCTAAGGCAGTAAACCATCATACTTCAAAAGCACACCAAACACATGAAGGAGTCAACTCAACTAATTCAGAAACAAACCTTGAGCCTGAAATTATTTCTCAGTCCAAGATCACCTTTTTTGAAGACTCCATGTATCGGGTTGGCCTAGAAGAATCTAATGCTCCTCCACCTCTCATTGTTCCTGTCACAATTAATAATGCAGTTGTTCACATGGAAATTGATACAGGTGGTGCTTGTGCAATGGTAAGCAATAAAACTATGCACCTAATTGCTCCAAATGAACAACTCGTTCCATCCAAAAGAAATTTCATCAGCTACACCAAGACGAGATTTAGTTGCATGGGTTACCTACCCGTTTCTGTCACTTTCCGAGGTCGTACCTGCTCTCTAAATTTATATGTCACGCCTATGGAGACAGACAGTATTATTGGTCGAGAATGGATTAGTTGCTTTGCTGATCTACTTACATTCCAAGAATTCTTTCAAATTTCTCCTCTAAAAATTTCTTCTATTTCTACAAATGTTGAAGTTCATTTGGGAAAATTGCTTTCAAAGTTCAGTGATCTCTTCAGCGAAACAGCAGGTACCTTGGTAGGCCCCCCAGTTGAAGTCACCTTCAGGGAAAATTGCCAACCAGTCTTTGCCCGTGCCAGGCAGGTCCCCTATGCTTTGCGAGATGCATATGCTGCTGAGATAGATAAAAGAATTAACTCAGGGTTTTACAAACAAGTAGAAAATTCTAATTGGGCCTCCCCTACTCATATAGTGATGAAAGGTAGCAAAATGAGGATCACAGGTGACTATAAAGCAACATTAAATCCACAACTGATTGTCGATGAATACCCTATTCCTCGTGTGGAAGATCTATTTCAAAAAATAAAAGGAGCTACAATATTTTCTCGATTAGACATCACAGATGCATTCATGAGCCTGCCATGCAGCGGAAAATTTTGCGAGGCTATGACTCTCAACACTCCTACCCATGGACTCATCAGACCGTTAAGTGCCCAATATGGTGTTGCCAGCATTCCTGCCGTTTGGCAAAGGCGAATAGAACACGTCTTAAAGAACCTTGATTTTGCCATAAGTTTCTTTGACGATATTCTTGTTTATTCCTCTTCAGTGAACGGAATGATTCAGGCCCTTGAAACAACATTTACTACTCTCAAAAATGCCGGCCTAAAGCTTCGGAAATCCAAATGTGCTTTTTTTCTAGATAAAATAGATTTCTTGGGACACACAGTTGATGCAGCAGGACTACACTGCCAGAAGAAACATGTTGAAGCCGTACTAAACTCTCCTTTACCTTCCACTCCTGAAGAAATGCGAACATTCCTAGGTAAAGTAACTTATTACCACTCTTTTATTCCTAACTTATCCACTATTACTGCACCACTAAGAGCAATGGTTATTTCATCAAAATTCCAATGGACTGAAGATGCTAAAAAATCATATAATTACCTGAAAAATGAGCTTACTTCAGATAGAGTTCTCACACCTTATGACCCAAAGCTTCCTCTTATTCTTGCTACAGATGCTAGCCCTGTTGGTCTTGGTGGCGTATTATCCCACATTATGCCAGATGGATTAGAACGACCAATTTCATATGCTAGTAAAGCTCTTAGTGCTACAGAGCAACGATATCCTCAAATAGATCGAGAAGCTCTAGCCATTGTGTGGGGAGTTAAAAGATTTTTCAATTATCTTTACGCACGCAAATTCACCATCTACACGGACAATAAACCTCTCTCTCACATTTTTGCTCCTGAGTCGCATCTGCCTCAGTTTACACTCTCCAGATGCAATAATTACGCCAATTTCTTGGCAAATTTCAATTTCGACATTAAGTACAAACCTAGTCATCAGAACTGTAATGCTGACTTTCTTTCTCGATCTTTTAGAACTTCAGTGAATGAACTTCCATCATTTCAGTCCGGAAGCCATGCTGATGACTTTGATAAATTTGTACAGCACCAGATACAACAAATTCCCTTAACTTCTCGTGAAATTTCAGCGGAAACCCGTCGAGATCCCCATCTGTCTACATTACTCTCAGCTATCACCGAAGATACAAGTAGCCTCAAGTCTGTTGGTTGTAAAGGAAGAGAAGCTGAATATACTGCATCCGATGGATGTCTCATGCTTGGTCACAGAGTTGTCATTCCGCCTAGGTTTCGCTCAATGCTCTTAGAAGAACTCCATTTAGCCCATATAGGAGTTGTAAAAATGAAGGGTTTGGCCCGTTCTCTTATTTACTGGCCATCCATTGACCATGACATCGAATCCCTGGCCAAGTCATGCTCTGCATGTCTGAACAATTCAAAAATGCCTCCACAGTTCCGTTCTCATCACTGGGAATATCCCAATGCTCCCTGGGAAAGAATACATATAGACTATTTCTCAGCATTAGGCAAAAATATTTTGATCATTGTTGATGCTTACTCCAAGTGGATGACTCCCATCATCACAAGTTCAACTACCTCGCAAGCCACTGCTAGTATTCTCGAACATGTATTTGCCCAGTTTGGTGTTCCTAAAATAGTTGTCTCGGACAATGGCCCACAATTTTGTTCACAGTATTTTCAAGATTTCCTTAAGCAACAAGGTGTGCGTTATCATCGTACCACTGCCATATACCATCCTTCTACAAACGGTCAAGCGGAAAGAGGAGTTCAAACTCTGAAAAGAATGTTGCAAACTTCTGGAGCAACTAGTTGCAATATCCAGCACTATATAAACCAATTTCTCCTCCAATACCACAAATCACCTCATCAAACCACAGGACAACCTCCATCTCTTCTGTTCCTAGGAAGAATTGTCCGATCCAGGATTGACCTAGTTAAACCTGATCTTACAAGCAGAATGATCGAAAAACAGTTGAACAACTTTTCTCCTAACATCCGTGCTTTCTCAGCAGGAGATCCAGTAATGTTTCGATCCTACAGCGATAAAACAGATAAATGGATACCTGGTGTTATTGTTACCACCCTTGGAGACCTACATTATGAAATTGATTCCAAAGGAAACCGATTTAAAAGGCACGTTGATCAGATCATTCCTCGAGGTCTGGACAGTAACACTGATGAAGAAACCAGAAACGCCCAACAACAGCAGCCATCCACTAGCGAGAAGAGGCAAGTTCGTATATTTGAAAGCTCTTCTCCAGTGGCTCGGTCTTCGTCTCAGGACTCTGCATCTTCCTCTCCAGTTGTAATAGAAGATCAGCCAGGATCAAGAGAAGTTGCATTCAAGTCTCCTCAGGATACGCCAGCATCCGTAGACTGTCCAATCCAGCATAACCCCAGACCTTCAACACCTGGTCCATCCACTCCAGAGGTTACACAACCAAATTACTTAAGAGATAAGTCCAGTCCACAACAATCAAATCCCAGGCGGTACCCTGTCCGCTCAAGAAAACCGAGGACAATTTTCTCTCCTCCGTCTTAGTTGTTAAGTGATATGTGTCAGTTAAAATAATGAGACTTTTGATTTTTTTATTAATTTTTTATCTCTTTTCAACATGTGGGGAGGATTGTCATGTCCTTATATTTTGTTATAACCAGCTGTTTTAATTACTATTAAAAACTACTACTGCTTGTATGAAATTTTTATATTCTTACAAATCTAATGCATTACAGTACCATTAGCAGATTTTGCTGGCCTGACCAAGTGTATTCTTCATAGTCCACCGTATCCAAGGCTCCACCACTCTTCCAGGATCCCAATATGAATTTTCAGACATTCTACGGTCTTCTGGGGACCATTTAGTTCCTACAGAATATGACATATTTTCTAACATTTTATCCTGAATTAAATTACCTTAATGGGCTCAAGATCGATATGTCATAACAATTTAAAATTAAAAAGACTCGGAGTACCTAAAACGCGTTATTCCAGTAAAACCCATAAGTAGCTAGTGTAAGATAAGAACAATCTCTTAAAAAGACTTTTTTTAAGATTACGAGGTATGATCGGCAAGGTTTTAGGCTTATCCAAGAATAAAAAAAGCGCTCATCTTGAGCGATCGGAGGTTTGTGAGGAAATTTCACTACTTATAGATTTTAAGTTTCCGATTTTTATCGTGGTTTTTGGAATCAAACTATATTCAATGAGTATAAAAGCGACTTGAGGGTCTCCCCGTTGCCTAGTGGCAGAGGCCAAGTATTCTCATCCGCTTGGAGTCCTGCCTGCCGCAGACTAACAAGGGGAGTATACAGCGATGGGGTCACCGATCTGGACCATTTTTTTCTGGTGATTCTACATCGAAAAATAGTCGGCACGTGTCCAAGCGTTCCGACCAATGCGCCTTAGGAGCCGAGAAATAAAATAAAATAGGTTGAAAGTGCTTTATTTTTTATATCGAGTTTAGAAAATAATAATAATAAATAATATCGACATGATTTTTTCATCAATTCATTTGTTTTATAGAGTAGATTAAAAGAAAAATATTATCATTAAACAATAATTTATATTTCGTCAAATAAATTCAAAAATATGCTTACGTTTTCAAGTAAACTAGTATTTTTTCAAGTAAACATACATTTTTTTACACCAAAAATAATAGCAGATTTAAAATCAGCACCCCAAGAAACCCTAATGTGGTAAATACCATTGAAAACAAAAATTAATGATTTTTCCCAGTCTGGAAGAGACTAAAAATTTGTAAGCGATAAAGTAACGTGACTTTTTGAAATTCAATATCTCCCCTTGAGATAATCCGATTTTTACGTCATTGAAATCATTCAAAAGAAGAAAGACTCCTTTTTCTAACCATATAAATGACTATTGTATTATCTCAAAAGGTACTTGTATAAAATGGTTCTCAAAATAAAAATAAAATATAAACTTTTTTGCATATGACGTCAATCCCAGAACACGTAGAAACACCCCGATTAAAAGAAAATGTGCCACATTTGGGCCTTTATTGACCATCCATGTTTGGTTTGAATCGGGTAAATATTCTTTGAAATATGGCCGGATTGTTGAATCTTTAACAAAATTTTAAGGGTCCCCCCTTAGCGAATTTAAAATACATTTTTTGCAATGTATTTACGAACGCTCGGACACGTGTCGACTATTTTTCGATGCAGAATCACCAGAAAAAAAAGTTCAAGATCGGTGACCCCACCGCTGTATACTCCCCTTGTAAGCTCATTAATCTATAGCTAAATAAATTCCCTGTTTTGCCATGGATGTTTAGGAAAGGTGGCGACCTTTATATGGCCCGGCCTGAACGAAGATGTGGGGGGACTTTACTCAGGGAAACAATTCATTTATGTACGAAACTCCCCAATCCATGCCTATACCATGGCCATATCCCATATTTTCTTAGATGAGCAGGAAATTGTTTGGAGGAATTGAAGATTTCTACATGAATATGAGCACGTTTGATTTATTAGATATTCTCTCATTTTCTTGATATTTATTTGTGCTATAAAGTAATTTTCTTTAGTTCAGATAAATTCATTTACGAAGCTTCTTGTCCTAGAAAATGAAAGAAAAGGATCTTCGGACTTGTACTCAGGGATGTAAGGCTCGAAGAGAATCAGTACATGGTGAAGAAACTCTCATGTTGTCAAGAGCTAAATGTTGATGAAATTGCTCTTGAAGAGATGCTGTAATGCTTAGAGGAAACCTTTTCTCAGACTCATCCTCAAAATGCATACTCTTACGGAGCTTGTATGTAATGGCTTGTATGTTAGAGGTGTCGTCACGTAATGCCTTCTTTAGATCACAGCATCATTATCATGAACTACACGTAGCAGTTCTCATTTAAAGATGTCTGCCGACGACATAACAAGCACAAAACCATGACAGCTATTCGGTTTCAAGTTGTATTGTTGCGCACTTTTACCCAAATTATCTTATAAACGCAGAAGTGTTAATTAATTGAACCGTCATTTGGCAATAAAACTCTCAGCTCCGTCAATAAAGGACAGTTAAGTGGGAGTTTGTTTTTATTTAATTCTTACGAGTAAACCCTAACCTGCTCCTATTTAACGAATATAAACAAACTTCAAAATTTGTCGTGAAGGAATTTGACGTTTTTCATTTTACCGAAGATCTTCCTTCTCTGTTAGCAACTTCGTACTTTCAAACATGGCTCGTCAAGCTTCTGCTGTTCCCGAAAAGAGGCTTAATATTACAGCTCTGAAGATGATAGCAGGATGTGCTGATTTGGGGGGGGCTGAGAGCATTTGGGGGTATGGAATTCAATCTAGAACTGGGAATAGTTAGCCAACTAAAACGCTATTAAGCCCAAAAAAAACTATATTTTCTTCTGAACTAAGTGATCTTATTTAATCTATTTTTAAGGGTTTCATGACATATTTTTACCGATGAATTTTACAAATTGTAAAAAGAAAAGGAGGGAAGGGGTATATCGGAGTTAAATTTTTGATTATAAGTTAATGTTAGGTGAGTTAGTATGATATTAATGTATGGCCTATTTTCGGCTAGTAAGTCATGTGGAATTCCTCAGTGGTCTCCTAATCTGCTGTCAGTACGTATATGTTTAACTGTTTAAGTCTCGTTACAACATATGCATGCAGCTCTGTCTTGTAGTTCCATTAGATAGGAGTGCGTTAGTAAACTGTGTCCTTAGGGAAGTCTCGTCAGAATAACTTGTTCTCGTTTCGTTAGGTTTTCTTTCGCCAATGCTTTTGTTGTGTTTTTAATCTGCCGCAATTTTTTTCAGCATTAGTCCATTTTGTTTAAAAGTCAATTAATGTCTTTTTTTGGGGGGGGGGGCTAATTTCCATAAGTCAGTTGATGTAATTTTGTTGCGTAAAAGCCCAAAAGTTGAAATGTGGCTGAAACTATTTTTGTGAGCCCTGGCAAATAGTTTGATCATTAGGATAAATATAATATAATTAATTATGCATGAACCTAATTTGATACTTGATACTATCAGGCACACGCTATACCACACCGTTAACTTATTACGCTTTGAAGGGCCTGACCGAACCTTTCCAGCCTGATAATCACAAGTAGAAAGTATTGCCGTTATCGTTTCAGCTGGCTGTCTTGCTCAATTATTTCATCAATTCACTGATAATTATCGTTTAAAATCTAAATCTAAATCGTTTAAAAAAATCATACGTAGTCATTTATTGAGAGAATTCTGTGAAGCAGAAAAACATATTAGGGAAATTAGAAATCGAAGTCTCTGAATTAGACAAATCGAATTTTAACGAAATTACAAGAACATTTTTTTTAACATATTGACAGCCAACTTTTAGATTACTCGTAATCAAAGTACAGGGTGTGCCAAGAATTCGTTAAACTTGAAAAAATCGTATAAAAAAATATTTTGACATATTTAAAGAATTGTTTCCTTACAAGAAAGCTAATTAGCTGGATCTTTTTTTTTTTGCATCATCTAAATGATCACCGTTTCGACTTTTGCACTATTTTTAGTGACTACCGAAATTTTCAAAGACTCGTCGGCAGAGAGACCGCGAGATCGCCGACATCTCTTGGCTGATTTTTTTCTTTTAGTTGACCCAGTGTATTTGGTTTATGGATGTGACTTTTTCGTAGATTCGTCCGGCCGTTCGGTTACTGTTTATTCTGCTGAGCATCTGAACATGTTACGGGAATTCTTGGCCCCGGTGCTACTGGAATTTGCTGGCTACAATCGTAACACACGGTTTAAGCACCATGGGCGTATATAAGGGGGGGGGCTGCAGCTCCCCCCCCCCCGAAATTTTGATTTCCTCGGTAAACATTTTATAAAACCCTTAAAAATAAATTAAATGAGATCATTTAGTTCATAAAACATATGCTATTTTGGGTGTAATAGCGTTTAAGCTGGCTAAATCTCTTCCAAGATCTAAATTGTTAGTAATCCATACACCGGAAGTGGTCTCAGCCCCCCCGAAATTTTCCCAGCCCCCTCCGAAATTATTTTCTATATACGCCCATGTTAAGCACGATAGAGACACTTCCAACGAGTCCCTGTCGGTGGTGAAAGAAATGTCTCCGGAAAATCTGATTTCCAGACGAGGAATTCAATGACTTGGGATCAAGGACATGAGATGTCGCATGGCCACCCAGGAGTCCAGATCTATCCCCAGCAGACTTCTTTTTATGGGTTTATTTAAAGAGTCCTGTCTACATCCATAAACCAAATACACTAGGTCAAACAAAAGAAAAAAATTAGCCAAGAGATGTCGGCGACCTCATGGTCTCTTTGCCGACGAGTATTCCAAAATTTCGGTAGTCGCTTAGGATAGTGCAAAGGTCAAAACGGTGGCCATTTAGAATGTGTAATTTAAAAAATAAATAAATCCCAACTAATTAGATTTCTTGTAAATGAATAATTTTTAAAATATGTCAAATGTTTTTTATACGATTTTTTCAAATGTAAACTAATTCATGTCCCACCCTGTATGTAGTTGCGGGCAGAGAAGGACAGTTCTCCGTAAAAATGAAGTACTTATTTCACCATATTCTTCTTACTTTTTTTTCTTACAACTTTTTTTGAAGTGTGACTTCACTTCCCTCATAAACTGTTTTATAGTGGGCTCTAAGCGTTTTCAGTAGGTCCTGTTGCCATTCTCAAAGTTATAATGTGGTTCAGCTTCCCAGCTGAGGGCTGGCTCGTAAGGTTTGCTACTCTCTAGGATACTAACTTTCATAGATGTGCTAAATGCAGGACTATGAAAGAACTCGTGTTTAATAGCGCGTTTCCTCCCTCCCTCCATAGAAGGAAACCCGCTTATGACGTCGACACGATGATGCAACCCAAAGCTGCGGATGAGAAATGTACACATTTCTCCGGTTCAGACCCCTTAGGAGGTTCAAATTTGTATTTATATATTCCTCCATCCCTACGCAGGAAGAAAAAGCACTAATTAATATTCTTGAAATTCTAGATATCATCAAATATCTTAAAATTACCTAAAGTTGTGCAAATAAATAGTTATACCATGGATTGTTGTAATTGGCTGAAGAGACTTTGTTTGTAATTACATTTTCAAAAATAATTGGAAATATACACTACCTACCTTATGTTCTCGGTCATTAGGTTGTTTTTTTTTATTAGCCCCTGGAGTGTATAGTATATATACATTATAACGTTTAATTTAAACTTGAATAATTTTAAATTCTTATCTATACAGATTACAATAAAATAATAACCTATCTCAAATTATAAAGCATGGGCCATGTATGTAATAATGTTTTAGATGTCCACTCCTTTATATTGCAAAGATGCATATGGCCTGCTGAGTTATTCACAGTCAGCAAGAACAAAAAAAACCTTAAAGTATTCATCTATACTTTCAGTAGAACATATAACGCAGTTTCCGTACCATAGAGCATATAATATAATATTCATATATACATAAATATAAAATAATATATTAATATTAAATAATATATATATATATATATATATATATATATATATATATATATATATATATACATATATATAAATATATGTATATATATTTTATATTATCATTCTTCATCGTTTTAATTTTTTTTAAAATAATTTCATCCTTAGAAAATAAAGAGAAGAAATTATATGAAATATAAAATAAAGAAAATCAATGGAAATGGTAATGTTTTATTTTTATAAAATATTTACTTGCATATTTTCACAATAGTTACGAATTATGTGTGTCGGAAATTTGATATCTGTATCCCTGCATTTTGTGTAAATTATTTGATTTATTTTTCTGATAATTGAATACTATTGATTATCAGTTATGAAAAAGAAGTGGCCAAATTTAGTCTCTCTATTTTACAGGTGTGTCTTTTGAAGCTAAGCCCAACTTTTGCTGATTTGTATTGTTGTTGTTTTTTTTTTATTACAATTATGGTAAAATAATTACTATTAGAGTTCTTTGATTAATATATCATCATGATATAGTATCAATTCATTTTTTTAAACAATTTTCAAAATAACTATTGTTAATACTGAAACCAGATTTAGTCACTTTTACCAGTAAAAATAAGAGACTTCATACCATCTAGTCAGTTCATTGATTTTCAAATTTTGCTCGCAAACATTTTTATAATTGTAGTTTTAAACTTCTTTATATTTAATTTGATTTAAATCAGCCTCATTTCTTCTTGTTAGAATACTATGAGATATTTCTTATTTCATTAATTTAATGGCGTATATAGATTCTACAGTACTGAAATGTTTATCTGTTCACCTATCATTATTTATCTATTATTTTTATTAAAGGATATTGCAAACATACTATTATTTAATTTCCATAAAAAAAAAAATGCAAATTATAACAATGTAAAATGTTATTTAGAAATAATTTCATAAAATACTATTACTACAAAACAGCAATCACTTATTTATTAAATCATTTTTTCCGAAGCTAAAAATAATTGTTCAAGTTTGAGAAAATAGGTAATTTCTTAAATATAAACCAGATTTTTCACTTTTCAGTACTTTTACTTTACATGAGAAAACTTTAAAATTAATGAACCCTCAATTAGTTATTTCTTTTTAAATACCATATATGTCATTAGGAAGAAATTACACATTTTTCCTTTCTAACAGCAAAACTCATTGTAACATTTGAATGGTCACTTTTTCTTTTGATTTACTCGCTCAAATGAAGCCTGGCAACCATAGACATAGTTTTTTAATTTGTTGATAAAAAGTATTTTTGAAGACAAAAGTTTATTTGTGAAAGTTCATCCTCAATAACAAGGAAAACTATATATTATCATACAAATAGATAAATTGGCATGCAACAAAGCAAGTCAACAATGGCTGATTTGGCTTGAGTTATATGTTTCATTTGTGGTGATTGTGCAAAATATTGACAGGTTTATGACATAAGTAGCACAAACCCCAAATGAATGCAATAGTAAACAATTGCTCAGTAAGTAATGATTAATGCCTAGAAAATAGACTTCCTGAAACCCTATCTGTTATCACATCCTGTCAATTTTACACAGCTGGGTCCTTTGTGCCTTCTTTACATATTCTGTACAATTCATGTTTTTTGTGTAAAAGTAACTGAGTTTTAAAAGTATGAGAATGTTTACAAGCTGGTTCAAACGTCTCAGAAAGAAGAAATGTAGCGTTAGTTTAAAATAAAATAACTTCTATAAATACAATGTTTTTTTTAGTCAACCTCATGCAAAATGTTATCTCATTTTAGTATGCAGTGACAACAAAAAGCACAATGATTGCACCAGTAAATCGGAACACCCCCATTAAAGTGGCAGGATACTTGGAAAAAAGAAGTAAAATGGTGAGTCAATTATTTTACTAAAATCTTTACTCTAACATTTATTATTAATTACAAATTCCTTTCATTTTTCCCTGAGAGTTAGACAAATTGGATAATACCTAATTAGTAGTTCTTATAAGGAATCCTCTCTAAACTATTATCTTAATGCCAAGATTAAATTCCCACTTTTTCTTTCAATGATAAATACTCACTCAACATGTGATTGAATGACTTTATAAACTGTAAAATTTTTGGTTCTAATTAAATGATTAAAAATGCATCAAAGTTTATCTAGTTGCATCCTCAATTATTTGCCTATTAATAATAATGAAATAATTCCATTATTATTATTATTACATAGATGATTTATTTATAATTAATTAAATTACTTATAAATCTTTAATATGTACTATTTTAAATATTATAATTATCAGAATTATTAATTATTTATTTAAGTAACTCTTTCATTCAGGTGATTTCTTTCCCAACAGTTTGCATAATTTCTAAAGCTTGCTTAATTTTCCTAAATGGCTTCGCTTGTATATCAAAACCACTGACTGTGAAGATTAAAATTCTTATTACTTATGATGTGGACATCAATTCATAAATAAATAAAATAAATGTGTCTTTTAACCTATTCGAGGCAAAGATTTTTTTCAACTACTGTCTCTAGGAGCAAACATTTTCTTTCCTCATATTGTTAATTTTTAATAAAGAAAAACAAAAAAACATGTTTACAATGGAGTATCATCCAATTCGTAAGTGGCAAAAACCAATGCTAAATTTTGTTTTCCTGTAATTTACAGATTTCATTAGTTCAAGAAAAATCATATTTCAACAACTAGTTTACTCAGAATAACTGATAATTGCACATTACGGTTATTGCACACATGGTGTGCAGGCTGTCTTATAGCCTCGGAAATCAATTGCACACATGGTGTGCAATCGATCTCGAAAGTTCTTGTAATCTTGAAAAATGTTTTCATTTCCGAACTTCCCTTGTTGTGGCATTTTAATTAGTTAACGATGTCTTATTTTAGTTACTGAGAAATTGAATTAGTTCTCAGCAAAAATTTAGGGAGGGTTTCATTTTGATCATTTTTGAATGATTACAGGTAATGCCAATTAGGTAAAATTTATTTTTTTATTAGTTATGTCTACAAACATTCTTAAAAATTATTTTTTCTCTTTCCTGAAGTCAGCATTAATTTGACTGTATAGACCAGTACAACAGCATTAATTTATGGGTTTACCGGAGATTCAGAATAAATAGCATTATACCTCCTATAAAATAAACACTCACCTTCCTGTACTTATCACTACAGAATCTTAAATCTTAAGAGTGTAAATAAAATAAATCTGCTGAAGTACCAGAATAATTATATCATCGAGACTACCACAAGTAACCAGCTTCTACCCAGCTGAACACGCAATAAACTGGCCATAAAATCATCTTATGTGGAAACAATTTCTATCAAAACTCAAATTTATCTTGTAATTTAATAAGTAGGTAATAATTTCTTGTAATACTAATAATAATTTTTTGAGCTTTTATGTTTTCAAGTTTTCTACAGTAATTCTTTTTTTTTGTTATTTTGCTTAGAGGGTGGTCTGTCGCTGGAAGAAGCTTTGGTTTGTTCTAGAAGGAAGGCTTCTACTATACTATAAATCCCAATTAGAATATTTAAGTCTATCGCCCTGCCGTGGAACTGTTAATTTGGGTTTGGCAGCAAGTGTTTCACCTGGCAAGAGCAATGAAATAATAGTCTCGACAAGGGCTAATACAGTGTCGCTAGTAAGTATTTTTTTAAATAGAAATTTTTATTTTTATGTTTTTATTTGTATGTATGTTTGGATAAAGATATTGAATTTGAGCATCAAATGAAATTATGACAGACGCTAAAGTTTTCTGCCAAATATACGTCAAATCTTTGAATAATATAATAGAATATTGACAGTTTGTGTATACAATATACTTTGATCATTTATGTTTTTGTTTGTGAGTTGAGTAAAATAAATAAAAAAACATCTTTGATATTTGCACTTTCTGCAAATATGGCGGCAGAATTGTTTGAGTGCTTATGTGCATTGATGCCTACAAAAAAAACTTGAATTGTTCTTTTGTCATCTCATTTATAACATATTGCATTTAACTTAAGTTATAAATGATGTGACAAGTGAAAGAGAAACTCAAAAAGTTTGGTTTGTTCACATCCTTTAGAAAGTGCATGTAGTAAAGATGGCGACAGGAGAACAGATGGCCCATTGTCGTGCCAATAAACGAAAATGTTTGAGTTGCTCTTTCATTTGACATGTCATTTATAGCAGTAAGATAATATTCAATATAAAAGAGAAATATTTATTTTGTTAGTCAGCAAAACCAGTTCCTCAGTAGTGAGAATTTACCTAAAATTGGATTAATAAATTGAATTGTTGATGTTCCACCAGTCTCATTGTTTTTTATTTTGCCACATTCTCGTAATTCACCATCCTGAGGAATTCAGGAAAGAAATAAAAATTATCAAAAATAGCAACTTAAGCTGGTTTTACCATGTATCAAGAGTCCCAAAATGGTTTATAAACTCCAAAATATTTACTTAAAGGGTTGGTCCATTGACCACAATCAAGAAATGAATATTCTTACTGTCAGCCTGAGACAACCCCTGTGTCTTAAAGGGTTAATAATGATATATGTATATGTATATATATATATGTATGTATATATATATATATATATATATATATATATATATGTATATATATATATGTATGTATATATATATATATATATATATATATATATATATATATATATAAAATTGTTACTTAACTGCTTAGTATTATATTTATTTTTTTTTTCATTTACAGAGGGCACTAAATAGATCTGAATATGATATATGGCTTCAAGCATTAATGGATGCTATGCACTTACCTAATTCCAGTCACACTATGTGCTGCACTAAACCTGTTCGCCACTTTAGGTATTCAACAGGGGTAAGATTAACAACATTTTAATTTATTGGCAACACTATCATTATCATTTGCTCTAGACATTAATAAAATATCTGTAGAGGTGCCTTGGCAGATGATGCCCCATAAAGAAAAATAGCAAAGCATCTTTACTCAAATAGATAATTCATTTAATAAGTATAATTAAATTATTAGGCAGTATAATTTACCACAATTGGTATGTAAATTATCATTCAAAAAATTAAACCATCTTGAATTTTTCTTGTACAATTTAATGTATAGAAACTAAACAGTAATGATTTTAGACATTTTTTTATCCCCTTTGAGTTTTATCTTCATTAAATTTAGAGAACGTTTAATGTTATGATAATTGTTTTTTCTGATTTACAGGGATTGGCGGAGCAAAAAAGTAAAACATACGGTGAATTTTTGATGAATCACGCTCATACCTTATCTGGTCGTTTATCGCCAGCCGTTCATAACAATTATGAATACCCAGAAAGAAAAAAACACTCCGGGGGAATGGATTTAAAAATTGACAAATTAGCAAGAAAGTTTAGTAAAATTGCTGCAAGTGATACGACGATTCCTGAAAATTTCAAAAGCATTTCAAGAAATAGTCTTAAGATGAATTTATTAAGACGATCAGTAAGTGTTGAAGATGAAGTGAACAGATATTCTGAAAATATTTATGAGACAGTTGATTCTCATCGATACAGGAACAAATATCCCCGGAGGGTTATGAGGTCAGATAGTGACTGCCTCATGATGAGAGAAAAATTCTGTCGGCAGCCTGTTTTCAGGTCGGAACAAAGAATTAAATCTATATATGATTCAACTATTTTAAGTGAACAAGAGGCATTTCTTGAAAGGCTAGATAAGTGTGCTAACCGCAATGAAAAGTCCTCGAGAATGAAATTTGATTCAAATTGCCGATTGGAGAAGAAAAAGGATATTAAAAGTGATACTGATTTATCACCAAGAAAGCAAGGAGACCTTTTTCACTCAGGAAGCTGTAATGTTATTTATCGACCATCTGAGCACAGAACTTTAACTAGTAATCGTGACTGTTTCCTGTACTCTGATTATGTGAGAAGTAATGAAATATTTACTCATCCACCAACCAAACTAAATAAGAAACCAAAGCGAAGTAACTCCATTTTGAGGCATTTTTTGAGGAGCAAAAATGATGTTTGCAGCCCTTTAATGAAGAAGAACTCAGTAAAAAGGCGATCTTTGAGTTTTCTTAAAAGGATTTGGAGAAAAAAGGAACCAAAATTTGATGATGATATATCATTTAATACAGAAGAAAATGATATGCAAGAAATTAACAATCCACATTCAGATATTGTGAGTTATTTGTCAATTAACTATCATTTTAGAATACTAATTTGAAGATCAGGGAATTCTACCAGAATTCTTTAAAAATAAAGGTTAATATATTATAAAGTATATTAATGTTATATATGAAAATTTATTTTAAAATAATTTATTATTTTATAATGGTAATATTTTTTACCAACATATTTGATGATAAATGCTAGTTATCTTCCTTGTGTTATGAGTATGACATGCATATCAGCTGGGGGCCTTACTGCTTTAATGCAAATAATGTTTCTGTAAATTCGTACCCCACTCCCCAATCATTGTATTAGCTAAAACAGAAAGTCAATTAAATTGAGCAACTATTTAAAAAAATTCTGAAAAGCTCCTAATTTTGGGACGCTGGAGATAGTAGAACCAGGAATGTTATATTCATAGAGCAAAGCCATTTTCAGAAACCATGTTCCATCATCAGTGGCCTCATGAGCTGATTGGCCTAAACAAGGGTTTCTTTGAGACATTGTACTGGCCAACCAGCTATAATTAGAGCACTGAAAATGGAACTTTGTTTTAGATGGAGACGTAGATATATGAACATAACATTTTTCTGTGGAAAAATTCCGATGATTAGAGCTACAACCCAAAAGAGAAAAAGCAAAAATAAGAATATTATTTATAAAATGAAAAATGTTCTGAAGTTTGTCAAATTTTGTAGTTTCTAAAATTATATTTTTTTCTTCACTTTGTTTTATCAAGCTTTCTCCATCTCTCAGTCACTTTTTATTTCTATTTTCAGGCAAGTTCTAGTGTTTACAGTGCCGTTGAATTAAGCATGGAGTATGGCGGCCCACTACCTGAACCGCCACCTGATTATGGCCAGTTTACAGGTACACATAAATTATACATTCATGAACTGATTAATATGAACAATGACATGTCAAAGACAACATGGTCACAACCTGGAAAATCTCATGAGGCGTAAACATTTTGTTCTCAAAGGAACTGTTATGAAACAATATTTCATAAATTATTCAAAAACATTCTCTTTGTCTTATTCATAATATTACTAATTTTAAAGGTATTTAAATAAATTGTCCTGGAAAAGAAGAAATCAAGTCATGAAAATTTCCATCGTATATATTTTATTTGTAGAGTACTTAAGTCATACTCAGTGCTGATCTATCGCTCAACAAGATTCACTCCATTTGACTGTAATCCAAACACATTTCTTTTAGGAATAAAGTCAAAAAGAAATCTAGAGTGAACCTGCTAGCTGTAGGAAGGGGTGACTTCTAAAGTACTTTCACGCCCTTTCCTAATGGACCGAGTTTTATTATTTTAATAACACATCTTTCTCATGCTGTGTACCTAATTTCAACAAATATTTTGATTGTTAAGGCTAAAAGCATCAAAGTACTTTCATCTAACTCTCCCTATATAAACATATATATTCGTTCATAAATAATTACTCTTCCTTCTAAGGTCTGACAGACATTGAAAGCATTGAGTGATTTTTTGCTTACCACAAAAATTATTATTTCTCGTTTTCCTTATCTGTCAACACAATTACTAATCTCTGTACTTCACAAGAGATGTTTTCAGAATTCAAGCTGGCGTATTATTTGCTAAAAAATATTTGTTCAAATCATTTACAATTTCTTACATTTAACATATCAATATAATGTAAAATTGTAATTATAAAGTTCCTCTTTCAAAAATTTCCTATCATCATTTACATTTGGGAGTTGTGTTTGTTATTAGATGTGGAAGACCAGACTGCTCCTGAATTACCTCCACGAATAGCAAGAGGGCCTACTCCTTGGGACGATTATCCTCAAGACCCAGAAATATCTGAAGAGCCTCCAGAACTTCCAGTAAAAAAAAGGAAAAGAAGGAAAGTAAATGCTCTTGATTTTTTATTCCAAGACGGGTGGGATCCTGGCCTCCGGCGTCTTTTTAATGAACCTGAAGACTGTAGTCACAAAGATTTGGGCGAAATAATGGCTCAGTTGGCTGATATAAATGCAGCACCATTAAAATATACCAACTCTTTGGTAAGTGAAACTATTTTTTTAGCCTATATTTGTGCCCCGGACAAATTTATTTTTATTCCCTGAATTATTTATTTTTAAATTTCTAAAAAAATATATATTTGGAATACTCTAAGGCTATACAAGAGAATATTTCTGGTCTTCAATTTATTTGAATTGTATATTTCCCAGAAAGTATCAAAATATCAAGTTCGGGAAAAAAAATTAGGAAAAACATTTATTAAAATGGTCTGCTGACTTTTTTTTCTGCAAAACAATGGATTGAGTTGAAACTTTTTCCATGTGTCTGACGTTCATTAAAATTGAGATATATAAACATTAGTTACATTTAGAGGACATGAAGTATTACAAAAAATATTGGCTAAATTTGTGTGAATAAAAATCAGTAAGTTGAAGGTGAGGGTGGGGAAGGATCAATGGATTCTTGAAGAAAGTGGCAGGAGTCGCTCCCCAAAATTGTTTAAATTATTAGTTAGCACACTGAGTGTGAATATAATTCATCCACTTAACACATCATGGAGGATTTTACCCAGGTTTAATTTTCACTCTCAAAATTTAATATTTATGAACGTAAAATGAAATTAAACCCACTTCCGCCGACTAACATATATGTAACAGGCTAGAGGGTAGATTTAGGCTTGTGTCTGTCAGATCCTGTCCGAACATATCGAGCTGCGTACCCCCTATTCTCTTCAAAATATCTCCCCGTTCGGTTTTCCAAAGTTTCTTGACACTAACTGTCATATGTAGTTCGCGGGTGATTTTTAAAAAGTGCACACATATTTAGTAGCCGGTGAAATGGATACGTTAATGCTGTAAGTACATTTACATTTTCTGTTGAATTTGTTTCGTTAATATTGACATGGGATTTGTTATGATAATATGTTAACTCTATGTTAGAACGTTTTTGATCATTCAGATATATTTGGTAACAAAATTGTGAGCTTTCGAAAGTCAGTGTTACATATATGTTACACTCGGCATTCGAATTACAAAAATATGATCTAATAAAAATATTCAATATTTAGTTATGAAGTCATTTTTCGGTATATCACTGTTCAAGAGGCTATTGATATCGTTGAAGGAAAGCATGATAACCACATTGGGGATTTCATTGATGTTGAAGCTGAACATGAGATATATTCATTAGTCTTCCAGATGCGGGAGAACTCAGAGGGGACGAAGATTCTGGCTGGAACATAGATAATTTGAGCAGAAATCACCTTGTTGCTAATGCTGAAATCCTTAACAAATAGTACCGTGTTACGGAGCAGCTAGAATTGTTCTACTAAGAAAAGAAACAGAAATGGATTGAAGGAAACCGTTGTGCAGTAGCTGACGACTACCGATTTGAATCATTCACTGCATCAAGATATGCGAATCTAAATGCCATTGAAGTATTCAAAATGTTTTTCGACAGAGATTTAGTTATCAACCTAGTTATGAGAGAGGCTCGTAATTATTCGACTCGAAAAAATCAACCTTCCTTCCGGCTATGCATTCAATGTATTGTTCCTTATCATAAGAAGTAATATTTATGAGACTACAAATTTATTATTAAGCATAATTTCAGTTATTTATATTTAATCACTAGGGACCGGATTTTTAGGATAAAATAAGCATCCAATTAGGTTTTTGCAACAGGCATAATAGATCTTTTTAGGTTTTTATTTAAAAATCCATTTTAGGTTTTTTTTTAGGTTATAAAAATATTTTGAATAGGTCAGGGCCGCCACATCTCAGAGCCGGGCCCAGGACCAGATCACGGGCCCCCACTTCTCAGAGCCAGAATGAAAATTCTAGTACTTTGCTATAGGACTTTGGGAATTTTAAAATTATTTTCATCTTGAGTTTTGAGCAAAATGAGAATGAAAGCCGACAATCGGTGCTGCAAAGACCACTTTTGGTACTTTTTAGCGCGGTTCCTCCCTCCCCCATAGGGAGGAACCCCGCTTATAAGGTTGATACAATGAAACAATCCGGAAGTGCCGACAAGAAAATTTCGCGTTTCAGAACCCCTAGAGACCGAAAATAACGGTGGTTCAAATTTGTATGTATATATTTATATATATATATATATATATATATATATATATATATATATATATATATATATTTGTCTGTTCGCTCTCTAGCTCGAAGACGAATGGTCCGATTTTGATGAAATTTGGTACAAAAATCAGTCGTCCAATATGAAAGGTCAAGTTCGTTAACCAGCAAAATCCGCCCACTGGAAGATGGAGTTTGGGGCGAAATTCGCGCAGAAAAAATCGTAACGCTTACGTTTTTCAGTTCATAAGCTTGTAAGTACTCTTTTTATAGGCTTCTTGGGCTAGGAAAACGAATGAAACCATTTTCAAGGCGATAGCATTAACCGTTTTCGAGAAAATTGGAAAAATAGTTTTTGAATACCGTTTTTGGTTTGGGTACTTAGAATCATGGGATTCAGTTGAAACATTTTCTGCATGTTCTACTTTCATTAAAACTAATATGTTGAAATTTTGGTTACGTTTGGAGTTAAGGAAGGGTTAGAATAAAATATTTTATTAACAGACATAAAAAGTTTTGGTAACTTTGTATATTTTCCTTAATATCTCGAAAAAGGTTAAGAATTTGGTAAACGAAAGAATACCATTAGAAAGCTTACTAAATGCTCTACAAAAAAGGTTCTGATGAAAGTTTTGATTAGGCGATGTCAATCGGAGAAATAAGTGCTTAAAACATTAAAGTAATTGATTTTGATTATTCGAACTGTTCTTTTTGTCTGTTTTTATTCCTTGTTATTTTTTAATTGCTTATAGTTGGATAATGTATTTTACAATAAAACAGATTAGGCAAAATAAGAAAAACAATTCATTGTTAGAAATATAGCTTGCCAAGAGAAAAAGATTCGTTGACGTCTTTTGAATATTTTCAATTGCCTTTATGCTGTTGGTTTTTTTATTTTATTTTTTAATTGATTTTATCTGTAGAATTATTACTATAGTAAAAGAACACAGGAATGTGTGAAAATATTTGATATTTTCCAATTCATTGAAACGTATGAAATGAAGTATCGGTAGAAGAGGATTCTAGGGTCTTGCGGACCTGACCCCAGGTATAGCCAGCCATAAAACCCTTTGAACAAAGGCCGAGGAAAATATTATCTGTTTCTATTCTATGCTTTTCAAATGAGAATAGGGATATGAACAGGAACCGGGGTCTCCCGTGGTCTAATGGCTAGCGCCTTGGATTCATAAGCGGGAGATGGTGGGTTCGATTCCCAACCTCCGGCAGGAATTTTATCATCCCACGGCTCGCTGGTGAAATTCCTCGCTACACCCTGGATGTCGGCGCTAATGACCTAGATGTAGATGTGCCGTAAAAAAAAAAAAAAAAAAAAAAAAAAAATCTGGAACCGCGCTAAGATGACGCAGTTCCTGCGAGTCGGACTTTATTATTTTTCAATTAGCGAGGATCGGTCCCGGGCCCGGGACAACTGTACCCGGTTGTCCCCCCCTTGTGGCGGCCTTGGAATAGGTTCAAAAAATAGGGCTTTTTAGGTTTTTATTTAAAAATCCATTTTAGGTTTTTTAGGTGATAAAAATGTTTTGAATAGGTTCAAAAAATAGGTCTTTTTAGGTTTTTATTTAAAGTTCTATTTTAGGTTTTTTAGGCGATAAAAATGCACGAAAAAGTCACGAAATGAAAAATAGGGCACGAAAAAGTCACGAATTTGGAAACCATGTCACGAAATTTTTCTATTCAAAGATTTCCCACCAAAGAGCTAAATTCAGGGAAGTTTCTGGAATTAATCTTTTTCCTCTAAAACTGTGTACAATTCGGTGGAGTGAAAACTCACAGGTATTAGCTTGGGCTCATGCGGTTGGTAGGAATTCCACAGTTGTGCAGAACCATGTTCGAGTAACCATGTTCCGGTGGTCGGATTCTGCTGGTTAACGAACTTGACCTTTCAAATTATACGAACGATTATTGAACGAAATTATATCAAAATCAGGCCATTTTTGAGCCGGTGGGAGAGCGAACAGATATATATATATATATATATATATATATATATATATATATATATATATACGAGGGCCATCCAGAAAGTTGGCTACGTTTTGGTATAAAAAAAAAAGACGAAGTACAAGACGTTTTTTTTTTATTATATAAATTTGAAAGTGGCACTAAAATACTATTTTTCTATATAGTCGCCATGTAAATTAAGCCATTTCTCATAGCAGTGAAGCAGTCTTGAAATACTAGTGTCATAGAATTCTGCGCCGAGACTTCACCCAGGTTCTCATGCCCTCCGTCAGTTCCGTGGGCTCATCAAAACGCTGCGTCGCAAGCCATTTGTAAGTTGGATGTGGAAACACCTCCAACTTGAAAACATCCAGGAGTTATTGGCTGTATTTGGTCGGGCGTTGTCGTAAAGAAGCAAACTTTTTGAGCTCAACTTTCCTCTGCGCTTGTTTTAAATTGATCTTTACTTTCCTAGGCTTCACAATACCTTTCAGAGTTTATTTTCGTGTCACGTTCTAAAAAATCAACAAGAAGGACTCTTTTCCTGTCCAAAAAAAAAAACAAAAAACAGTCGCTATGATCTTCCTTGTAGATAACGTTTGCATGAATTTGCTTGGTTTTTAGGAGAATTTGTGTGCCCCCATTTTATAGACTACAATTTGGTTTTTCCTATAACAATTTGATCGAGTAGTGAATCACCGGCGGTTTTCTTTAATTTTCTCATCGACTTTAGTGGCAATTTCATCGGTCACAATACTTGTCCGTCCACATCGTTCTTCATCGTGCACATTAGTGCGGCCATTTTTAAACTAATTTCCCATTGGCTCTCCACCTTTAGTGATCATATCGTGCTCATAAACTTCACAGATTTGGCGATTAATCTCAATTGTTTTACTGTTCTTAGCTAAGAAAAACCGTATTACCAATCGCACTTCACAGGTCGCGGGATTTTCAATGGCGACACACGTTGAAAACTAGTATTGTACGGGGTTGAGCTGCAATGATAAGCTCTCAGTAGCATGGCTGGGTAGCCAATAAAAGGACGAACGATCTGACACCAAGATGACCGTAATATCCCTGGCCCTAGCGGCTAGAGCACAAAAAAATTTAGGCGTTTACTTGCCTCACAAGTATTTACTTGCAAGTAATAGTAAATACTTGTTTTATTCACTTCAATTTTTTGTTTACTTGGTTTTTGAGACTGCCCGAGTATTTACTCCTCCAGGCAAACCTCCATGGTGAGTCACTCAAGTCCTTGTAATGACGTTACTGGGGTATGAGGTGAGACAGTTTACACCAAACAAAGTGCTTAAAACTTCAAAATTGTTAGTTTTGTTTTTTTCAACTGGTTTCTGTCTCTGTTTACTTATTGTTTTAATTGGTTATTGTTTTTTTTTTAATTGCATGTAATAGTAAAATTAGTATTTTAATAAAATAAGGTAAGAAAAAAATTGGTAGGAGACGGTGGGTTCGATCCCCACCGGCGGCAGGAATTTTCTCATCTCAGGGCTCGTTGAGAAAATTCCTCGCTGCACCCTGGATGTCGGCGCTAATGGCCCAGATTTTTTGATGCGTCGTTAAAAAAAAATATACCTATATAATAACTATCAGTTTCCTGTTGTGGCGCCTTAAAGCTTTGTTCTCTTTGAGATGAACTGCTTCTACTCCTTTGGTAATGACAGTATGGATATGAACGGAACTGCGCTAAGATGACAAAGTTCCTCCGAATAGGACTGTTTGTATAACACATAGATGTAGATCAAGATGCTTTATTTTTGAAATTCTTGAAAAGAATGCTTTCACCCTTTTACGGCAATGCAGAAGTTTAAAGAGGATTAGTAGAGAATGCCTAGTTGAAAATTTACATGAACATTATTTGATACCTGAACGGTGTGTATATTCCTCTGTGATGGCAGCTGGCGACAGAAGTAAATAACTACAGGAATGATTTCTTCAGATGTCAAAGCATCAAAAAGGAGGAGAGGCTTTAAATATCAATGATATCTAAAAATCAGATGCAGGCAAACGTTTTAAGCCATTAAAGTGCTAGAAGAAAAAAAAGTCCGACTCGCAGGAACTTCGTCATCTTAGCATGGTTCCGTTCTTATTCCAAGTGTCATTTGGAAAGCTTAGAATAGAAAGAAACATTTTTTTGTTGTTGTTGAAATTTCGTTAAAATTGTGAACACCCACCCACTCGAACATCTGGAATAATAGAGATATTAAGGCATCAGGACACAGGAATACGGCAGTAGCCAAATTACACAGAAGCAGAAATTACACATGTTTAATATTACAAATGTCAGACCCGTCATTTTAGAAATGGTGGATCCCCCCCCCCCAACATCTCCTGACACATAGAAACGCTACCATAATGCTTATTATAGAGAATACAGCTAAAGTAAATTTTGGAATCTCCTTTTTGCAGAATTCGTTAATGTTATCAAAAAAAGTGTAGACAAGTTTTGTAGATTATTGCAGGATCTAAAATTGGTCATAAATATTTGTGTCATAAATTAACCGCTTCGCTGAAAAATCCGAATAACCTTTTTTTTGCGAACTTTGACCTTGAATAAAATTGTTTGCAATCATGGAATCTTTTTATAGGTTCCTTGACGAACGAAAACGAGTGAAACCATTTTTAAGGCGATATCTTTAACCATTTTCCAGAAAAGTAGAAAAATAGTTGTTGAAAAAAAGTTTTTGATTTGGGTACTTAGAATCATGGGATTCAGTTCAAACATTTTCCGCGTGTTTGATCGTTTGAAATATATCAAAGCAAAGATTTTTACATTTTGGTTACGTTTTTGGTTAAGGGAGGATTTAAATAAAATATTTTATTAACAGTCATGAAACGTTTTTGGAACTTCGTTTATTCTCCTTAATGTCTCGAAAACGGTTGGGAAATCTTGGTAAGCGGAAAGTAACTGTTCGAAAGCTTACTCTATGCAGGTAACCCATGTACCAAATGCCATCATATTCAGAGGTGGTGTACAGGCTAGGTAATTCAATCTATAAAATGAATTGAATATTACTCTAAACCTGGAAATTGCTTAGGGTGGTTCTATAAATAAATGAAAGTGGACTGTATTTTGAATGAAATGAATTGAAATATATTATATGAAAATTTACATGGGTTAAGCTTAATGGTGGGGGGGGGGGGATCTGATGGTTGTTGGACTCAAATAATTGGGTTTGAAATTGTACAGCCGGCCGGCCCTCTCTCCCTCGCCAGGATAGTTTTCTTCTCCTACTCACTCATGATGAAACTGAACGAGCGTAGGAAGGAATAAAATTGTATTTTTCTCGATAGATTGTCTTGAATAGATTGTCTTTCACTTTCTTCTTGTGTATTCTCACTCACTTGTTTTACACATCAGGGGAAGCCAACGAGCCGAGTGATTCGGCATACGGCCACCAGGAGGCGCAAGTTCCTCCATATGATTTAAAATGTCATAAAAGTTGATGAAAGTGAATGTCATAAGTGTTGATTTGAGACAAAATGTGCTCAACAAAAACAAACACATACAGCACTAAATAAACATTCCACTTTTAATGCATCATAGGAGCAACTGATTTACTACTAGCCCTTTGCCAGTACACCCGTGTGCGGACAGAAGTTTTGTTTCAGTTGCAAATTGGTTTCAGACGCAACTGGTTTGCAACTGTGTGCGCTGGGCCTTAATTGACTAAATTATGTACATTGTCAATAAATATTTATTTAGAAATTTTGATTTCTGCTACCATTGTTTAATATTTTTGAGTAGTCATTCTAGAGTAATCGTGTCTTCACTTTTAAAATTAATGTAACTATCCTCTTTAACACGTCGACCCTGCCATGTCAAACTAACGAATATGCAAATCGGAGCACAATAGGAACAAACATATTTTATCCATTGACGAAATAATATATTCAAAAATGGTCTAATTCGATACTTTATTTAAGGCATTAAAGGCTATTCTATAAAGGGTTTAGAGTTGCGACAAGCCGTATAGCCCGCAATCCATAGCAAAGAACCGAATCTAAAAACGAAATTTTGCATATTCGATAGTTTGAACTGGCAGGGACGATATGATGTACATTTTATACACTTTTATTAATTGTTTTAAATGTATGTAAAATTGTGAGTTTATAGATATCATGGTAATCCTTTTAAGTTACAAATAATTTTAAGCTAAAGCATAAGGCTTTCTCTTTTTAAGTGAAATTATTTTCTTTTTAATGGGCACGAAATTTGCATTTCAAGTCACGAAAAAGTCACGAAATTGGCTTTCACGAAAGTAGTAGACACCCTGAAATGTTTTAATAGGTTTGAAAAATAAGTTCATCCTATTATAATTTATTATTAATAATTTTGATTAATTTATAATTACTAAATTAATATGTTTATAAATAGTGACTTAAAAAAAAAACAACAAATAACATTACGTCACGGTTAGAAATTGAAAAATATGTATTAAATAGAACTCATTAAACCTTTTACACCGAACTATATTATAACATTTCATAAAGAAAAGGTTAGCAGAATATTTTTTTATTTTATTTTAAGGGTTTCACATCTATGGTGATAAGCTCTTGGATAGCAGATTACCCCAGGAGTAAGATATAGCAGATTTCCATTTACTGGAAAGCCCGATGTAGTTTGATTTATGACATACCCACCCTTCTTTACCTGCTCTTCCAAAGTGCAGCCTAAACGTCCAATATTGAGTTTGACTTGAAGATCTGACTTTTCTAGCGCGGTTCTTCCCTCCCCCATAGGGAGGAACCCCGCTTATAAGGTTGATACAATGAAACAATCCGGAAGTGCCGACAAGAAAATTTCGCGTTTCAGAACCCCTAGAGACCGAAAATAACGGTGGTTCAAATTTGTATATATATATATATATATATATATATATATATATATATATATGTATATATGTATATATATATATATATATATATATATATATATATATATATATATATATATATATATATATATTTGTCTGTTCGCTCGTTTCTGGCTTCCCTGATGGTCCGATTTTGATGAAATTTGGTACAAAAATCTATCGTCCAATTTGAAAGGTCAAGTTCGTTTACCAGCAAAATCCGCCCACTGGAAGATGGCGTTTGGGGCGAAATTTGCGCAAAAAAATCGTAACGCTTACGTTTTTGAGTTCATAAGCTTGTAAGTACTCGTTTTATAGGCTTCTTGGGCTAGGAAAACGAATGAAACCATTTTCAAGGCGATAGCTTTAACCGTTTTCGAGAAAACTGAAAAAATAATTTTTGAATGCCGTTTTTGGTTTGGGTACTTAGAATCATGGGATTCAGTTGAAACATTTACTGCATCTTCTACTTTCATTAAAACTAATATGTTGAAATTTTGGTTGCGTTTGGAGTTAAGGAAGGGTTAGAATAAAATATTTTATTAACAGACATAAAAAAGTTTTGGTAACTTTGTATACTTTCCCTAATATCTCGAAAAAGGTTAAGAATCTTGGGAAACGGAAGAATACCATTGGAAAGCTTACTAAATGCTCTACAAAAAAGGTTCTAATGAAAGTTTTGATTAGGCGATGTCAATCGGAGAAATAAGTGCTTAAAACTTTAAAGTAACTGATTTCGCTTATTCGAACTGTTCTTTTTGTCTTTGATTTTGATACTTAAAATTATGGGATTCAGTTGAAACACTTTCTGCATGTTTGAATTTCATCAACACTAATATGTTAAAATTTCGGTTACGTTTGGAGCTAAGGAAGGATTAGAATAAAATATTTTATTAACAGACATGAAATGTTTTGGGAACTTCGTATACATTCCCTGATATCTCGAAGACGGTTAGGAATATTGGTAAACGGAGGGTGACCATGCGAAAGCTTACTAAATGTTCTACAAAAAAGATTCTGAAACAATTTTTGATTAGCCTATGTCAAACGGAGAAATAAGTGCTTAAACTTTGAAGTAATTGATTTCGTTTATTCGAACGGTTCTTCTTGTTTGTTTTTATTCCTTGTTGTTTTTTCATTGGTTATAGTAGGATAATGTATTTGACAATAAAACAGATTAATTAAAATAAGAAAAGCAATTCATTGTTAAAAATATAACAGGCTGTACCGTATGAAATGTCAGTTTTGGATTTGTCGATTTCCTTCAAATGTCTTGAAACTGTCGAGGCTCCTACTCCGAGTTCTTTGGCATATTCCCTAGTGTTTTTAATTGCTTATAGTAGCCAAATGTATTTGTCAATAAAACAGGATACGTATAATTAGAATCAATATTTTGTTTCTTAGAATTCGAAGATGCCGTATGAATATCTAGATTACAGTACTGGTGTTGATTTCGTTCTTTAGAATTATTCTTGGTATTCCCTATTTTCATCTGTTACCCATAGTTTTTTATTGTTAGTAGGTTTTTCTTATTGATTATAGAATATAAATCTATTTGGCTATAAAACAGGATACGTAAAATTAGTGACAATATTTCGGAGATTTCTGAGCGAAATACTTTTAAGATTTTCTACCACCACGAACGGCTTTTTTCCTCTATTTTTATCCACTAGATAGGCTTTATTTTGCATATTATTCTATATAAGTTTTATTCAGCAGGGGATTCTGATGAAATGTCGTGTTTTTGCTGTGGATTTTAAATACGATGTATCTAAGATTGGATAACATTAGCGAGTCTACATAGTTAAGAACCGACGACGGAGGATTACTTCTTGCGGTTCAATGCCCGTAGAAGCAGAAGGTCCGCAGGAAATTTACCTGCTAAGAGTTAATCCTCAAGAGCTGTAAATATACACCAGGTATCTGCCGACACAAATACAAAGCCTAGGCGGAGAGCACCCCAAAAACACAGATCCAAACATAGGTTATATACTAAATATTCATAAAGACTACTTAGTTGTAAACCGATTCATCAATTAGCAATCAATAGTTTTCAACAAAGTTTATATACTAAATATTGATAAAAAGTATTTAATTAGAAAAAAAACAATATTACACAAGACTTGTTTTTGCTCCATTTGTGTCTACTTCATAGACTTAATTAGATATATTATTCTATTTTAGTTGGGCAACTAATCTTTGTTTTATTTTGTTAAATAAAGTTTTTTTTCTTGACTTGTTATTCGTCAAGACTTTTATTTGTCCTTGTGTATTAACTAGATAGGTTTTATTCGGCATATTATTCTATATAGGCTATATTAGGCAGGGTATTCTTCTCAATCTTGTGTACTTCTTCTTGATCCTTCTGTACATGGGCGTATATAAAAACAATTTCGGGGGGGGGGGGCTGAGACCATTTCCAGGGCATGGAATACTAAATATTTAGAGCTTGGAATAGTTTTAGGCAACTAAAACGCTATTACACGTAAAATAAAATATGTTTTATGAACTAAGTGATCTTATTTAATTTATTTTTAAGGGTTTTACGAGAAGTTTTTATCATCAATTCAAAATTTCGGGAGGGGCTGCAGCCCCCTCAGCCCCCCCCCCCTCATATACGCCCATGCTTCTGTATCCACTAGAAAGGCTTTATTAGGCATACTTTGTATTGATTTATAGACCTTTGCTTTAGAATGAGAGCCAGATTCTGTAATTTCCGCTTCTGTGTAAAAGTTAGCTACTGTCGGTGTCCCTGACGCCTTAATATCACTTATATTCGAGATGTTCGAGAGGATTTTGACAATTTTCACGAGATATATAAAAAAAAATAAGTTTATTTCTTTTCTAAGCTTATCAAATGGCACTAGGGACATGAACGGAACCGCGCTAAGATGCTGCAGTTCCTGCGAGTCGGACTTTTTTTTCTCCTAGCCGAGTCCCAACCATCCTATCACTTTGCGTCACCTCAACGGCTAACTATCTTCATCTCATTTAGTATTTCTATTCGCTCTCTAGCTGGCTAAAAAAATGGGCAGATTTTCAATGAAATTAGGTATTATTCCTCTACTAATGGCACTCGGGAACCCCGCTAAGATGACGCATTTCCTGCGAGTCTTAACGTAATGTTACTTTTAACATAAAATCAATTTTTTACTTTCATGAATTTGTTTATTTATTTTTTTCCTTTTCCGAATTGAGAAATGTAATTTATAATACATAAGTCAATTCCAATATGCACAACTTTTAGTTCTGATCAAAATTATTAACAAATTGTTTTCTTTATTTCATATCCCCAGGAAAGAGAAAAAGATGAAGACCCAGACTATGATATACCAAGGCCTCATGATTCTCTCCTTCTTGATATTCAGAAGAGTCATTCTTCTCCCGACACTATGCAGCCCACACACTTCTTCAGCCAGTTCGAGGATTCTCTTGATCTTCCTCAACAAAGGTTAATAATCAGACTGTTTGGGTATTCTACAATAATTTACCTTTATTTATTTATTAGAATATGTTTGATGCATAAAAGTTGGCCTATGGTCTTGCTAACCAATGAGAGAACATTTTCTAATGTTTTTATGGAGATTTGTCCGATTAGCTGTCACAAATGACCTAAGCAGACAGTCTGAGTCTATCTGTCTAGGTTACGCCGTATCCTTTGTTAAGTATGTCTCATTGCCTATACTTGGTAATCTTGTAAACAATACATGTTTACAAATGTGATTCCATTATCATACATTTAATACTAGAAGCAATGTTGTGATTAAGCACCTAATTAATTGTCCAGGTAGTATTAATTACACAGGTACACAAAATCAAGAAAGTGGTCTTTTCCAAAGACACCATGCATATATTCTTATGTATTTTGACTCGCTGAATCTGAATCCGGAGTCCGTTTCTCTCCAGCACGTCAGGTTTGAGGGACTTTGAAGGTCCTTTAAAAAAGATAAATAACATTATAAAACCATAGCTTTTCTTTAATTTTAAGAATCTCATGATAAAATTGAAAAATTAAAACAGAATTTCAACAAGAAACTAAGAGGCTTTGATGAAAACAGTTCATGAAGGTGTAGGACAACTAGAAAACGATGCAGAAAAGTATAAAAGAGTGATCACCACCAGAACCTTTCGCAGTAAGGTTGTTTGGTGGCCTAGAGAGGAAAGCTGTACCATACTGATCACAAGTCTGCTGTGCATTTCATAGGTTAAGGTCACGTTTTAAACTACTTGTTTAAAAAATAATAGTAATTATTACTCTGTAATAAAGCACAATGGAAACTTAGAATCCTACAAGTGTTAACCTATCAGTTCATTTAAAGAGATTCCATCCTTGCCATGGATGTTTAGAGGGGATGGAAACATTTACGATAACTCATAAAAAAAAAAAAAAGAAAGAAAAAAAAAAGAAAAAAAAAGAAGAAAAAAAAAATCAGTTCCGTACAAGGCCACTAACGGCCCCGAGAGGCAGATACTGTAGAGGTATCTGATTCTCGACCATACGGCACTCTAGGGAGATAGTGTGGCCCCGACTGCTTGATTTTTCCCTATGCAGGTACCCATTAATTACTTAATCAATTAATTAAAGGCTTGGTGAGCCTAGGGACGATCTGGGACTCCAAATCTAATCCTTGAATGATGACACTAGAAGAAAAAATCTTTAATGCACACTTGGGCTTTGAACCTGGGTCTTCTAGTTCATTAGTCGAGTGCTCTACCACTGAGCTAACCTTGCCCCCTCTTAAAAGTAAACAAAAATTCTAGTCTACAAAGCTGCAAGGAACATGGTATGGAATTTGGGACGGGTCTCATGAAGTTATTCACTAAATATTCAATTAAATAAATCTCAATAGGTTTAACAACTTAAACATATTTTTTGCTAATTTCTATGTTTTGAATTTTAAAATGTTCTACATAAGTTTAAACGATAAAGAAATTTCCTGTGAAAATCAAACACTAAAATGCTCTTTATGTTGCAGCATTGAAGAATTTACAATGGCACCAGATTCACTTGAATGTGATCCATGGTCACTCAGTGAAAGTGACAGCACTTTTGATAACTGGACACCTGATACTCAGATTAGAAAAACTGTTATAAGTTCAACGTTTGGTTCAAACAAAGAAACTTACTTCAAGGATACACTAAAATTATCACATAATGGAAGGAATTATTTGAATATGCAAAATGGTTTTATTCAACTTCACACCTAAAACTATATGTTGCATTATGTCATTGTATATTTATGTATGTATAATAATTTATTCATGTGTATATAAATGTCTTTGTAGTATATTTATCACTATTTAATTTTTATTACTTGAATGCTTAAGAATTATTATGATTCCAATGACTTTATATATATATATATATATATATATATATATATATATATATATATATATATATATATATATATATATGTAATGTAAATAAATTATCAATACGTTTAATATTTCTTCCTTACCTGTAATAAAATTTGATTGGAAAATATCTGTTTAATTGACATTGATTTAGTTGAAAGGTGAGAATACTTCATCACACAGGTAAACCAAATGTCCATGATTAAACAAAGGTTTAATGTTTTATCATAATGAAGCTTTCCGAAATTATGACAAATATATATTTTTATGGTGAATATACATTTAGATTTGAATCTAAAATGGCTTTAAAATGTTATAATATTTTATTATTAAATGAAAGACCTAGTCTTAAATTAACAAAAATACTGTAGTGCTATATATAATAATAGTGAATAAAAAGCCTGACTCACAGGAACTACATCATCTTAGCGCGGTTCCGTACTTATTTCTAGTAACATTTGGAAAGCTTAGAATGGAAATGAATAGCTTTTTCTTAGTATTTTGTGAAAAATTTCAACAACATCTCGAAGAAATGGGATAAATTAGGGCACACAAAGCACAGTAAACTGAAAGTAGCCAACTTACACAGAAGTGGATAATTCTTAGTCCTTATTCTTGAGGAAGGCTGTATAAGTCAATACAAGTATGTACTGAAAACATACTCTAGAACGTAAATATAGATAGGAGGATTAAAAACAACCACATGTATATGCCATCATGATTAGCCACAGTCACTCCAAACTTAATACCATTACTAATATTACTGATAAATGCAATTTAAAACAAAAACAACCAATTAAAAAGTGAGTTAAACAAAGAAAAAAACGGTTCAAAAGAACAAAACAAACACTTTTAAAGTTTTAAGCACTTATTTCTCTGATTGACATTGGCTCCATTGAAAATTGCTTCAGAACCTTATTTGTAGAGAATTTAATAAGCGATCCACTTACCACGATTTCCCAACCGTTTTTGAGATATTTACAAAAATATACGAAGATCTGAAAACTTTTCATGTCCACTAATATTTTTTTTTTTTTTTAATACTTCCTTAACTCCAAACCAAAATTTAAACATCTTAGTTGAGATAATTTTCAAAGATGTAGAAAATATTTCAATTGAATCCCACGATTCTAAGTACCCACAAGAGGAAAAAGAAAAAAAAAAAAAAAAAAAAAAAAAAAAAAATAGTTACAGATATCGACTAAAAAATGTTTTCATTTGTTTTCCTATGTTAAGAAACCTATAAAACAAGTACCTGCAAGCATATGAGTTCATATGCTAGCAGGTACTCACTCATTTAATAGGTTTCTTAACGTATAAAAACATGTGAAGCCATTTTTTAGTCGATATCTTTAACCGTTTTCAAGAAACATTAAAATACCTACTTTTCCAAACTAATATTATGTTTGGGGTATTCAGAAATGATACGGGGTGGATTTGTGTAAGGGACAAACAGTTGATAGACGTTTTTGACCTAGCCTACGACAATCCCCGGATCAAGATCTACCTGTGTACCAAGTTTAGTCAAAATCGGATGAACAGTGTGGATTTTTATAAGGAACAAACATACAAATAGACAGGTGGTAGACGTTTTTGACCTAGCCTACGACAATCCCCGGATCAAGATCTACCTGTGTGCAGAGTATGATGAAAATCGGTCAAACGGTGTGTATTTGTATAAGAAACTAACATACACACAGACAGGTGGCAGATGTTTTTGACTTAGCCTACCAGACTTTCCGGATCAAGACCTACCTTTGTGCCAAGTTTGGTCAAAATCAGTCAACAGGGCAGCTTTGAGCTCCTACAAACTCTTCTTCTCCTGATACTTTTCCAAAAGTCCACTGCAAAAGCAGAAATTCATTATGTAAGGAATGATCATTAGCTGTTAGCTCCTACTAACTTCTCCTCTCCTAATACTTTTTCGAAAAGTCTACTGTAAAAGCGGAAATTCAGTACTTAAGAAATTATTATAAATGTTAGCTCCTAGGAATTCCTCTTCTCCTAATACTTTTCAAAATGTCCATCGTAAAAGCAGAAATTCAGGATGTATCAAATGATTATTAGCTATTAGCTCCTACTAACTACTCTTCTCCTGATACTTTCCGAAAAGTCCACTGCAAAAGCAGAAATTCAGTATTTAAGAAATAATTACTAGATGTTAGCTCCTACTTACTCCTCTTCTGATACTCTTGGAAATATTCACTTAAAATCAGAAATTGAGGATGTAATGAGGAACAATCATTAACTTTGAGCTCCTACAAACTACTCTTCTCCTAATACTTTCCGAAATGTCCACTGTAAAAGCGGAAATTCAGTATTTAAGAAATTATTATAAATGTTAGCTCCTAGGAGTTCCTCTTCTCCTGATACTTTTCAAAATGTCCACCGTAAAAGCAGAAATTCAGGATGTATCAAATGATTATTAGCAATTAGCTTCTACTAACTACCCTTCTCCTGATACTTTCCGAAAAGTCCACTGCAAAAGCAGAAATTCAGTATTTAAGAAATAATTACTAGATGTTAGCTCCTACTTACTCCTCTTCTCCTAATACTCTTGGAAATATTCACTTAAAATCAGAAATTGAGGATGTAATGAGGAACAATCATTAACTTTGAGCTCCTACAAACTCCTCTTCTCCTGATACTTTTCGAAATGTCCACAGCAAAAGCGGAAATTCAGCATGTAAGAAATGATCATTAGCTATTAGCTCCTACGAACTCCTCTTCTGATACTTTTTGAAACTACCTCTGTCTGTTTGGTTCCTTATACAAATCCACACCGTTCGTCCGATTTTGACCAAACTGGGCACAGTGGTAAGACTAGATACGGGGATTGTCCTAGGGTAGATCAAAAACGTCTACCATCGGTCTGTCTGTATGTTTGTTCCTTATACAAATCCACACTGTTCGTCCGATTTTGACCAAACCTGGTACACAGGTAGATCTTGAAACGGGGACTGTCGTAGGCTAGGTCGAAAACGTCTACCATCTGTCTGTCTGTATGTTTGTTCCTTATACAAATCCACACCGTTTGGCTTATTTTTACGAAACTTGGCACTCGGGTAGATCTTGATACAGGGAGTGCTGTAGCCTAGGTCAAAATCGTCTACCAGCAGTCTGTCTGTTCCTTACACAAATGCACACCGTTCGACCGATTTTGACCAAACTGGGCACACTGGTAAAACTTGATACGGGGATTGTCCTAGGCTAGGTCAAAAACGTCTACCATCTGTCTGCCTGTATGTTTGTTCCTTTTGCAAATCCACACTGTTCGTCTAATTTTGACCAAACCTGGTACACTGGTAGATCTTGAAACGGGGTCTCTTGTAGGCTAGGTCAAATACGTCTACCATCTGTCTGTCTGTCTGTATGTTTATTCCTTATACAAATCCACACCCTTTGGCCGATTTTTACCAAACTTGGCACTCGGGTAGATCTTGATACAGGGAGTGCCGTAGGCTAGGTCGAAATCGTCTACTTGCTGTCTGTCTCTGTATGTTTTTTCCTTATACTAATCCACACCGTTTGACTGATTTTGACCAAACTGGGTCAATGATCATCTAAGACTCACAGTTCGGAGACCACAGGTTCGAAACTGAAAACCCAAACAGTTACTGGTTTGCATTATTAGATTTGGCATTTCTAATTTGCTTAATATATATATATTTTTTTTTTGCTTTTCTAGATGCATAAAGTAGGTGTATTACAGCACGCCGGGTAACAGCTGTATTCGCTTAAAATCGGAAGTTGTATCAAACGATCATTAGCTTTGAGCTCCTATAAACTCCTCTTCTTCTGATACTTTTCGAAATGTCCACTGTAAAAGCGGAAATTCAGTATGTAATTAGCATTTAAGGAGTATTGGCATTATCTTTATTTTTCAGGTCTTAGTTAGCAATGTAGTAGCTAATTTACCTTTGCAGCGGACAGCAGTTCTTCCAGATGTAACATGCATAGTAATGTGAATGTTTTTATTTATAAAAATTTTAATGACCATTTATGTGTAACAAAAGTTTTTAGGACGGGTTATCTACAGGTTACCACTTCTTTCTAGCCAGGATAGGCGTTTTCTTTTTCCAAAGAAAAGCCACCACACAGTAGGAGGAGTCAAACACACAATCTTACTGTCAGGATGCCTTTTTTTTTTTTTTTAAATGTAATCAGGCATTTTACTTTAAATAATGCAAATTAGAAAAGATTGTACATCCTTGAAGGCAAATGGTTAAGCCTTTGAAGATATGATAGTATGAAGAACGAATAGGTAAATCAGTTTTGTTATAAATAATTAAAGAAGAGATAGAATTAATGATTTTATTATTATCAATGAATCTTAAAGAATGATTTTACTTATGATGATACTAGAAAAATTAAAGACATTTGCACAATTAGGCTCTATAACAATACCTAAAAACTTAACATTAAAAAATATCACTGACATTAAATTTAAACACTGAGGAGGCAATTATAAACAGTAAAACACATTATAGTAGGAAGATAACAATGCAGATAATAATGAAAAATATGAAAATCATAAATATCTATTTAGATTATTGTTATGATTTACTTTTATAATTAAAAAACAACATAGTCATGAGAAGGTAAGGCACAGGTCACAAAAACAACTTTTTACAATTCATAAACTAAATGAACCAAAGAAAGACGGTTCACAACCATAAGATAAATCTCATTTTAATATTCTTGTTACATTCATATGATTCACATGGACCTTTCTATATTGGCATTAAAAATTTCAAAACATGAGAGCAAATTATTTACTAAATAATTAGAAAATGCCAGAGCATTTTAAATAAATAAATTTCATAAAACAACAATACTTTATATACTGAGGCAACATAATAATAGTAGACTCGATTACTTCGGAGAGTCTTTGGTTATTACAGAAATGCAGTACGGTCTAGCTTACATTTTTGTGCATAATAATCTTGATAAAGTAGGTCACTAATTCACTTATTGAAGCTTCTCAATATCACACAATAAGTTACATCTTTCATAAATGAAAGAATCAAACACTATTTGATAGTTATCATGGAATATAGTAGAGTGAGATATTATATCTTACACAATTCTTTTGTAAATTATGTTAAAATTTTAACTGCAACAACTCTGTGGAGTAGGATCTGCCCCTGATCGCTTAGTTATATAAACTCGAGTAAATTCTTCTGATACTGTAGGATGAATACCAACCGTATTTTCTAGTTGTTCAAAAGTAAGCCCACATCTAAAAAAAAAAATAAATAAAATACAATGAATAGTTTAACAAAGAGTCGTAAAATTGGGAAACATGTCTTCTCATATTTAGGAATTTCTATAAGAAATATAACGTTTAGACTCTGTACCTAATTACAAACACCTTCCTATATTTCATCATATAATTTTACATATAATAATAAATAAATAAGTAATAAATAAGTTAAGCAACGTCGGGCCTGGCCAGTACCTGAATGGGTGACCGACCACGTGCTGTTGGCATTATAAAAGGGTGGCAACCTATAGATAGCCCGGCGCTAATGGCCAAGTTGTAGATGCGCCGAAAAAAAAAAAAAAAAAATAATAATAATAATAAATAAATAAATTTTGCCTTCTCGAGGAAGAGCAAGATTTTATCTATTTTTGACAAGTCGTCTCCTGGGGCTTTAAAAGTATCTGAGGATATACTATACTTAAATACATGTAAGTAGACACAGCATTCTTTCAAAATGTGTTTAATACTTTGTACGTTCCTGTTTAACACAGTCCTATTTGGAGACTGTAATGGTTGGCTTGTCTTACATAAATCAGATAGAACTAACCTGGTTAACAGGTGGTTCTAAAGGTTAATAGAATTGCATATGATAAATAAATATATTCATTATGGTGCTAAAGCTTGTACTTATTACATGGTGGCAGCGGTAAATTAAAAAAAAAAAAAAAAAATGTCTTTAATTGAAGAAATTACAAAAGCTTTTTTGGAAGCTTTGAAGTCTTCAAGAGAGGAAGGAACTACTGGCTTTGAAGTTAAGCCTCCTGAAGAATTTAACTTCCAAGATTGTTCGAAATGGCCGCAATGGATACGAAGGTTTGAAATTTACAGGTCAGCAAGCGGTCTCAGTAACAAAGGTGAATGCCAACAAATTAATTTTTTTATTTATTCTTTGGGTTTGGAGGGAGATGAATTTCTAACCTCTATTGGTTTACCTCCGGATAAAAGAAACACTTATGCCCAGGTGAAGAAACATATTGACGATCATTTCAGGCTAAGAAAAAACTTATTTTACGAACGTTCAAAATTTCTTTTGAGAACACAAGCACCGACTGAACAGATAGACAATTATATACAGGACTTGTACAAATTAGCAGCCAAATGTGACTGGGCTTGTGAACATTGTAATTTCGGAAAAGACTTGTTATTGCTGAAATTAGTTACTGGCCTAGCCGATAGACATCTTTCTACTGAACTACAGTTACGTCAAGAGTTGAAGATAGATGAGGCTGTTGAACGCATCCGTTTAGCTTCTGTCATAGAGGCGCAACAAGACATGATCCGTGGCCAATCAAATAACAATCCTGGAATCGTAGAGTGTGATGCTGTTTCTAGGAAATATCCTAATAAAGATCGCCGTCTCTCTAAGGGACCAGAACGAGTAAAGAGCCAAAGAAAAGATTTTAATAGATCTTGTTACAGATGCGGAGCAGCTTACAGTGATGAGCATCGTCAGAAATGTCCAGCTAAGGACTCTATTTGTTTTTCATGCAAGATGAGGGGCCATTGGAAGTCAGCCTGTCATTTTGCCAAGAAGGTCGACGAGGTGGACAGAAGGAGTTCCAGTTCCAGCTGCGGCAGTCTTGGGGTTGTACATTTTACAGCAACATCTCAGGTAGATGATTTATTTTATACAAATATAAAAATCAATGGGAAAGACATCAGATTCAAAATCGATTCAGGAGCTGACGTATGCATCTGTGGTCCAAATATGATCGAACAACTGCGTTTGGAGATGCACAAAACGTCTAGAAAGCTTCATGGGGCAGGCAGTAGCCAACTAAATGTGCTTGGTAAAGTTAAAGTTGTGATGTCTAAAAATGGAATAGACCATACAGAAACTGTGTATGTTGTAAAAGGACAAAAAGAACCACTTCTAGGGAAGGCTGCCATAGCAAATTTTAAACTACTCAAGCTTATGGTAGATGAAGTAACAAATCATCCAAATGATTATAAGATTTTAAACGAATTTCCAAAAGCTTTCCAAAGCCTTGGGGAGGTCAAAGGTGACCCATATTTAATCCGGCTTGCTCCAAATGCTAAACCTTTTTCTGTTTCATGTCCCCGGCGAGTTCCGATTCCTCTCAAGAGGAAACTACAAATTGAATTAGACCGAATTGTCAAGTCAAACATCATCGTTCCTATTTCGGCAGCAACAGAATGGTGCTCGCCAATAGTAGTTGTGCCTAAGAAAAACGGCACGATATGGCTCTGTGTAGACTTTACTGAATTAAAAAAATTCGTTGTAAGAGAAAAGGTTATATTACCCTCTGTTGATGAGTTACTGTGTAAGCTTAATTCTGCTAAATTTCTTTCTAAATTAGATGCCAATAGCGGTTTCTGGCAGATCCCTTTGGACGAAAGAAGTCAAAAGTTGACTACATTTATTACACCATTCGGCAGATATTATTTTAAACGTTAACCATTTGGTATATCATCTGCTCCTGAACACTTCCAAAGGAGAATGTCTGAGGCAATTGAAGGCCTAGAAGGTGTTATTAACTTAGCGGATGATTTTCTGGTTTATGGTGAAACTGAAGCTGAACATGATAATAGGTTCACCAAGTTTTTTCATCGCCTAGAAGAGTATGGGATCACACTTAATAGAGAAAAGTGTATTTTTAAAGTTAATAAGCTAAACTTTCTAGGACATGTTTTGGAAAATGGCAGCATTAAACCCGATCCAGAAAAGGTTAAAGCAATCTCGGCAATGCCAAAACCTAAGGATCAGAAAGACTTAAGGTCTTTTCTAGGTATGATTAATTATTTGATGAAATTTATCCCTCACCTTTCCGATCATGCCAAACCCTTGAGAGAATTATTGAGTAGCAAAAATACTTGGATGTGGACCAACATACACGATACGAATTTTAATAAACTAAAATCACTTGTTAGTGATGCCGTCTCTTTAGCGACATTTGACCCACAGAGGGAAACACGTGTTTGCGCTGATGCATCCAGCTTTGGAATCGGGGGAACTCTAGAACAGAAGTTTGCTAAGGGCTGGATGCCAGTTCAATTCATATCGCGAACTTTAAGTTCAGTCGAGACACGCTATGCTCAAATTGAAAAAGAAGCTTTAGCACTAACTTGGGCCTGCGAAAGGTTCTCGCAGTTCATTTTAGGAATGAAATTTGATTTGTTGACAGACCACAAACCTCTGGTTGAAATTCTAGGTCAGAAACCTATTGCAAGCTTGTCGGCACGACTACAGAGATTTAGAATGAGGTTGTTACCATTTACCTTCCGTGTTCAATATATAAAAGGAAAAGAATTTACAACTCCCGATTTGCTTTCTAGAAATCCGTTAGAAAAGCCTGGGGATAAAGATGTTCTAGACGAAATCGAACTTCATGTTTCAGAACTTGTTTCGTCTTTACGAATTAGGGATTCAAGATTCAAGAAACTCATGAAAGCGCAAGAAGAAGACGCAGTAAGCCAACTTTTAAAAGAAGCGATACTCTCCGGTGACTGGACTAGATTAGAGAATAGCCCATTCTACAAAGAGAGAGGATCTTTTGTCTACCAAGAGGGGTTAATTCTGTACAATACTAGAGTTTTTGTGCCGAAATCTCAAAAGAAAGAAGTCCTGGACAGCTTACATTCAGGACACCAAGGAGTTACAAAATGCATCGCTCTTTCACAGAACACTGTTTGGTGGCCGGGAATTACGGTGGACATAAAGAAGAAGATAGAAAACTGTTTACCGTGTATTGAAAATTCCGTTAATCTTCCTGAGCCACTGATACCAAGCGATATGCCTAAGAGACCATGGGAAAAGGTTGCGGTTGACCTTTTGAACTTTAAAGGTAAAAACTACCTTGTCATGCAAGACTATTTTTCAAAATACATAGAATTATTGCAGTTGAGTAGAACTGATTCTAGCGCCATTATAGGAGCCTTCAAATTAATATTTTCTCGGCATGGTATTCCATCTACAGTTAGAGCAGACAACAGCCCTTTCAACAGCAAGGAACTAAACAATTTTGCAAAGGAATATAACTTTGAGATAATTACATCAAGCCCAAGGTATCCGTCTTCGAATGGTCAGGTCAGGCAGAACGTGCTGTACGGATCGCTAAAGATATTCTTAAAAAGAATAAAGATTTCAGCGATGGCTTATTGGCATATAGATCAACACCGCTGGAGTGTGGCTTTAGTCCTGCTCAGCTTTTATTTGGGCGGAGGATAAGGACAACCTTACCAATCATAGAGGAACAATTGATCCCTGCTTGGCCAGATTTGGACTGGTATAGAAAAAGGTGGGAGAATTCAAAAGCCCGGCAGAAGGAAAATTTTGATAACAGACATCGAGCCTGTAACCTTCGACACTTAAGGAAGGGTGAGAAGGTATGGGTGAAAAATTTAAAGAAATATGGGACCATTTTAGACCAAGGCCTTAATGAAAGAGAATATCTCATAGATGTTTCTGGGCGAATTTTTAGGAGAAACCGGGTGTTTATAGTACCCTGTGAATCACGATTTTCGCCTTTGGATTGTCCGAGACAGGAAGATGCAAAGAAAAGGAGTGAAAAAATTGATGTAAATAGTGGATCTAAAGAGGTACAAAGAAGATCAGAAGAGAAGGAGAGCCAGGAAGAAGGGAATAGAAGACAAGATAATGAAGGAAGAGAAGAAGGAGTTAGGACTAGGAGTGGAAGGAGAATCAGACAGCCAAGCCGTCTCAATCTTTGAGAGAAGAAAGGGTGTAATGGTTGGCTTGTCTTACATAAATCAGATAGAACTAACCTGGTTAACAGGTGGTTCTAAAGGTTAATAGAATTGCATATGATAAATAAATATATTCATTATGGTGCTAAAGCTTGTACTTATTACAGAGACAGGAAATAACAATATCTTCCTTCCTTTCTTCATTGTCTGAGGATGGCTCCCAGGCATGAACAGTATCTTTAATATATTATAGTTTGCTTTCATTAATCTCTTTATATAAGAATCTCCTTTTCTTAATTAATTTAATTATTTGTTGTAACATCCCAGTTACGCTATCGTTTTGCTGGAAGTCAGAGAGCCAGTCTCACTTTTATTAAGTTCATTTTATTTTATTTTTAACCCTATGGAAACAGCTACTTATGGCTACTAACTAGCTCCCTTCCACACACGTTCAACAATTTTCTTGTTTTTAGCCATTTCAAGGTTATTCCAAGTTAATTTTGTGTTTCTTCAAATATTTAATGTTCTTCTCACTCCAATATTTGAGTGAAAGACATCACATAGTAAATATTTTAACAATTAATAATACAATTTTTTCTTCTCTGTAAACAAATGCCCTCTCCTTATATCAATGGTGATAATTAAAAAATTGTTAACATTTTATCAATTTAGATTTTTTATATATATATATATTTTTTTTTTTTATTCATTTTATACTTTATAATTTGAAAAACTTTATAATTCCGAGCAGTTTTTCAAAGAAATGTTACCAACAAGTGTAAAGCGATAATACAACTTCTTGTCAATAGATATGCCAGATCTCGACCATGAAATAACTCTGATGGAAATAGATGATACAATAACACACATAAAAAATGGCAAAGCCACCGGTGTAGATTTAATCCCCAATGAATGCTTTAAAGCAATGGATGAAAACTGGAGACTGATTTTACTGAAACTCTTGAATACCATATGGAATAAAGAAAAGATCCCTTTATCCTGGACGAAAATAAGAATGAGTCTCATTCATAAAAAGGGGCCAAAAGAAGACCCTCAAAACTATAGAGGAATCTCTATATTGAACAGTATCCTGAAAATGTTCACCCATGTGATCTACAAGAGGCTAAGTAGTTGGGCAGAAGAAAAGAATCTTATCCCAGACGAGCAAATGGGTTTCAGGAAGGGTAAGGGTTGCAGAGATAATGTCTTTATTCTATCCTCAATTATAAACCTGGCGCTCAGACTTAAAAAAAGAAAAGTAATTGCCACCTTTGTGGATTTTAAGAGGGCATTCGATTCGGTCAGCCACAGCTTGCTATGGAGAAGATTGTATGACATTGGACTTAGAGGGAAAATACTGCGTCTGCTAATGAATCTGTACGAAACGGCAAGATTCGTAATAACTATAGGTGAGCAAACTTCTCAGGAAATCTCAATCACAGAAGGGGTGTTACAAGGCGATAATTTAAGTCCTCTTCTATTCCTGCTGTACATTGGCGATGTCCTGGAGTTCTTTAAAGCTCACGGAGCGCAGGGAATAAGTGTATTGGATATAGTGGAAATCTTACTTATGCTTTATGCTGATGATTTGGTTATTTTAGCCTACAGCTGGACCGATGCTCAATTTAAACTGCGGCTATTGGAAAAGTACTGCGAGAAGAAAAAGCTGACTGTTAATGTCAGTAAAACATTTGTTCTGCCCTTTCAAAATGGAGGGAGGCTTGGAAGGCACATGGACCTCAAGTACCAGAACGACCAGCTTCAAGTTGTGAACAAGTTTACATATCTAGGTGTACCTTTCTCGATGTCAGGGAAGTTCTCGGAAGCAGCAGACCATTTTGTTGCAAAATGCGCCATAGCAAATGGAGTAGTGCTCAAGATATTGGGAAGGTCTAAATCGGACACATGGGAAACAAAATCAAAGCTTTTTGAAGCTATTTCAGAAAGCACTCTTTTGTTTAATACAGAAATATGGGGACCCCAGTACACCGGAAAAATTGAAAGAGGCCAGCTTTTATATTTTAAGAGACTCCTGTATCTCCCAAGGAACACACCCAGCAGCTATGTGCGACTTGAAACTGGTCGAATCCACCTTAAGCATAAGATTTTCAAAAGGATGCTTAACTGGTGGCAGCACCTGTTAACACTACCTAAAACTGACCTCTCAAAAGCCTGTTATTTGGCACTGGTTAAAATTGGTGAGGCTTATGCAGTCCCTTTTAATTGGACGCAGGAGATGAGGTCATATTTATCAACAGTTGGATGTGACGACATATGGCAAAAACAAATACTATTGACCAAGCAACAGATGGGTGAAATTATAGAAAAATCCAAGAACCACTATTTTTCCCTGGACGTGGAGGCAGTAACAAAGGGCTCTTATAGTCATGTATACAGGAACCTTAGCTCATATAGCTTTGAAGGGGAGCAGTACTTATATCTAACGATACATATAGAAAAGCTTCGCCTCCTAGCCCAACTCAGGTCATCCAACACCAAGAATACCAAAATATACATCAAAGGCAATAGCTACGTCTTTAACATAGATCAAACATGCCCATTATGCAACAAAGCAGAAAATACAATAGAACACCTACTTACTGAATGCAGGATTCTCAAACCACTGACAATTACCGTCACCAAAGATCAAGAATTACCATCTACCAAACTTGTTGATGTCTTATCCCCCAACACCCAAGACCAGCTAAATGCCTTTAGTCACCAGACCCTTCGATGTCTGCAAGCTAGGAAGACTCTTCTAGGCTGAAATTAGTGCCAACCTTCAAAGTGCTCTCTTTAAAGACATCTACTTTTGATGCATACTTTTTATTATTTATTATTATTTTACAAGCATCATGTATTATTTGTTTTCACATAAAAAGATTTTTGTTATTTTATTGTTATGTATTATTTTAGCACTTTCCTCCGAAGGAAAGTAGCTATTGAGGTTGGACTCATGACGGAATTTTTGAAAAATTTCTTCAAATCTTTATCGATCCTACCTAGTAGACACCGAAAATGACCCCCGTTAAAATTTATATATATCTATATATATATATATATGCATATATATATAGATATATATGTGTCTGTTAACACGATAGCGGCCAGAGTTTTTGTTTTTTCGTCACGAAACTTGGTATATAGCATTCAATTAGCAAACGATTGAACGAGTTCGTTAACCACCAAAGTCGGTCCACCGAAAGGGGGGGTTTACCCCGAACCCAAAACACTAATTTGACTATGTCAGCCGTAATATTTGTTATATTTCAACAAAACTTGGTATTCGTAGTGGTAATATAGAGAGAAAAGTGAGATATAAAAATGAACTAAATCGGTTCATTAGAAGGGGGGGTTTACTCCGGACCCACAATACCAATTCGCCACTACCAGCCGTGATTTTTGGTATATTTCAACGGAACTCGGTATTCGTAGTGGTAATCTACAGGTAAATAACTGTTGTAAAAATAAACTAAATCGGTTCATTAGGAGGGGGGGTTTACTCCGGACCCACAATACCAATTCGCCACTACCAGCAGTGATTTTTGGTATATTTCGACGAAACTCGGAATTCGTAGTGGTAATCTACAGGTAAATATGTGTTGTAAAAATAAACTAAATCGTTTCATTAGAAGGGGGGGTTTACTCCTGACCCAAATTCTTAATATACTCATACCGGTCGTAATTTCTGATGTATTGTAACGAAACGCGGTATACGTCGTGGGTAACTCATGAGAAAGAAGTGTTGTAGAAATGAGCTGAATCGGTCAATCGGAAAGCGGGGGTTTAATTTGTAATATATTTCAATAGAAAAGCCCGTCAGTTGTAGGTTCACAAAGCCGCCGCAAGGAGCGCTTTCTACCACTATTATTTTATTTATGTAGGATATTTTAAGCAAATTGTTCTGGAAAGCAGTCTACACTACCCAAATTCTGAGGAAAGTGCTTAGTTATGCAGCTCCTGCGTGACGGACTTTTTATTTGTTGCATTACTATGGAAAGTGAAATTTAATTTTAAGTACCAACTCCTTGCTGTAAGTTTTTTACTTAAAAGCAATAAACATATTCATTCATAATTCCAAACTCATTTATTTAGTTTCTCTCTATTTGTTACTAATTACCCAGTTACCTTTTGATAAAATTAGAAATTATAATTGTTACATTAGCAATAAGAAAAGATTAATTCAAAATAATTTTAACTAAAATTATTAATTTTGTAAAATAAATACTTTTTTTTTAGATTTGTTTTCTCGAATTAGTAATATATAATATATATTATATAATATAATATATAAGAATATATTACATTCTTTAATTAGTGCAGAAACCTTTTCAAGTAACACCTTTGTACTACTGATAGAAAATTATATTGTTTATGCTTTCGAAAAAGCCCATGGTATTCATCAAAATCCAACAATGCAATTCAATGTTACTTCCTGGGGCTGGGGAAGGACCAGGCTACGATGTATCATCTTCTTCCGAGAACTCTCAAACATGTTAACAAGTTTACGCTCTAATCTCACTAATAGTCTAAAAAAGAACTGGAGAAGCCTACTGTCCTTATTTTTTTTTTTTTAATTTAATTTTTGAGCTTCGCAACGACAGCGATTTGCTCTTTTTAAAATACAACACATACAGATTTATACAAAAATGCAAACTTATAGAACTAAATACAAAAAAAAATAAGAAGCCACAATTCTTATAGAATAAATAATGAGGTGGCTAATGGAGAAGCCCACTATCAGCCAGTCACGGCTCCCAACTCACTGCTGGAAAAGCCCACTTTCAGTCTAGTCAACGAATGCTTAAAAACAGCTATAGGTGGAAATTTTCGGAACACAATTTTGGACTTTGTAACTTGGTTTGGGCTGGATAGGAGGTGAACATATCAGAAGTCCTTGCCCCTAGCCTTTGTGCCGGGGGGAGGGGGGTTTAGAGGGTCCCATATTTCGGGTTTTCACTTATATCTCGGAAACCCTGTGTCCTAACGACATGACTATTCTATAACAAAGGAAAGCTGATTAAATTTCCTACAAGTTCTATTCTATAAAGTTTTTCGAGATATCTTTAGTTTTCGAAATATCCGCTCTTGAAAGTCTGTCATTTTGGCGAAAAACACTTTTGCCGCATATTTTTCCCCCCGTTTTGACGGGATAACTCTTCAACGATGAACCCAACAAATAAATAACGGTTATAGGGTTGTAGAGTATTGCATTCCCTTATATAATATATATTACTTTGCTATTTTATGTATTTTCCTTCGAACGTAAAAATATTTTCAGTGTTCATCGTGAAATCTGAACTTTAGCGACTAATTGTCCAGGTAACTAAGAGTTATAGATGGAAATGTTTGGAACACAATTTTTGACTTCATAACTTTGTTTCGGCTAGTCAGGAGGTCAACATATCAAAAGTCCTCGCCCGTAGCCTTTGTGCCGGGGGGGGGGGGGGGGGGGGGGGGGGTTAGAAGGTCCCATTTTTCGGGTTTTCACTTATAACTCAAAAACCCTGCATACTAGCAATATGACTATTCTATAACAAATGAAAGTTGATTCGAGATATCTTTAGTTTTCGAAATATCCGTTCTTGAATGTCTGTCATTTTGGAAAAAAACAAACTTTTTTCTCTTTTAGACCGGATAACTCTTTAATGATAAACCCCAAAAATAAATGCCATTTATAGGGTTGTAGAGCATTACATCCCCTTCAAGAATATATATAACTTTACTATTTTATGTATTTTCTTTCAAATGTGAAAACAGTTTTAGTGTTCGTCAGTACCTGAATGGGTGACCGACCACGTGCTGTTGGCATTAGAAAAGGGTGGCAACCTGTAGATAGCCCGGCGCTAATGGCCAAGATGTATATGCGCCGTTAAAAAAAAAAATAATAAAAAAAAATAAATAAATAAATAAAAGTTTTAGTGTTCATCTTGATATCTGGCGACAACAGTCGACCAATGAACTTTTCAATTTCTCACCATTTCTAGCCAATGTATTGTCCAAAATATACTCCATTATGTAAATATAGTGAGTACTGGACATATAAATAGCACAAAATATATAATTTTGGCCAGTTATTCACACTCAATTAGGTAAGATCTTGCCCATTATATTGGCAAGGCTTTTGGTAAGACCATGTGAGTGCGTATATAACGTTTGAAAGAAAATACATAAAATGGTAAAGTTATAGGGTAGGTGGGGGCAAAAACCCGCACGCGTTTTTTTAAGTAAGCTATCTATAATTTTTTAGATTGCTACTAGATGGCAGGTCGGTCTCCAGAAGATCGAGTCGTGAGTAAAGTTTGGTGATGCTCGGTGTGTTATCTACCGAGATAATGAGAAAAGTTGATTTTTTCATGTTTTTATGTAATATTTTAAAAACTTTAATTCAAGTTTCACTGGATCAACGTATTGTTATTTAATAAACCAGAATAAATTACGAATAAGCAAACATTAGCAAGTGTTTCCCATAGCCTAAGTTGAAGGTTACGTTTCTGTGAAAATGTGGGTGCCACATTTGATTGAATCACAACACATGGCGCAAGAACCCGCAGCGTGAAAGGGGCAAAAACCTGCACGAGGGGATTTGCCTTTCTTCAAATAGCAAGCCCTTAAGATAGGCCTACGCAGGACAGGGCTTCTTTAGGCCTTCATAATAGATTAAAACCTCATTTGTAAAAGAAGACAATGTATATTGATTTAATAGTTTTATAAATAATCCAAATTTACGTCCTTTATAATTATTTTTAACTGATATTATATAGGGCCGTCATGTAATAAAATATTAAAAAGTGAAAACAAGAAATTGGTGGTCTATTGTTTCTGAAATTATAAGAGAAAACCGGATAGGAAAACACTGACGGAAGCTCGCCTTAATAAAGCTAAATCGCTTAAAAAAAAAAAAAAAAATCCACTTGTCAAGGAGATAAAGCAATAGGATTATATTAGCATCCGTTCTCTACCAATACTAAACTGGCAGAGAATGACTTTGCACGTAGTTTTGTGGAAAGAAACCATTTGTCCTTACGTGTTCCTCGAAAAACGCGTGTCGCAAGGATGATAGGCTTCAGTCAGTCTCAAATTGACCAAATTTGTTTTTTAAACAAATATCTGTGATATTAAACGATGGTTTGATCTTTCAAAGCCTGTACCAGAATAATAAAAAGAACCTTTTGACCGTTTTTCGCTGTGTTCCGCAGTGCGGGTTTTTACCCCACGTGACGGGGCAAATCCCCGCAAAGGAAGGTTTTCGAAAAAACAGAAGTACTTCCTCAATACACGCTCAAACCCGCCCATATTTTCACAGGTTATAGCTAAGACACCCCTTTATATTATCCATGCTTTAATTTACAATTTAAAACAGAATACTAGTTGCAATACCGTAAAAAGTCCAAACTGCAGGGTTTTGCCCCCACCTACCCTATATATTCTTGAAGGGGATGTAATTCTCTTCAACCCTATAAACGACATTTATTTTTTGGGTTTATCGTTAAAGAGTTATCCGGTCTAAAAGAGAAAAAAAGTGTGTTTTTTTCCCAAAATGACAGACATTCAAGAGCGGATATTTCGAAAACTAAAGATATCTCGAAACTGAGTTGAACTTGTAGCATATTTAATCAGCTTTCATTTGTTATAGAATAGTCATGTCGCTAGGACGCAGGGTTTCCGAGATATAAGTGAAAACCTGAAAAATGGGACCTTGTAAATCCCCTCCCCCCGGCACGAAGGCTACGGGCGAGGACTTTTGATATGTCCACCTCCTATCCATCTCAAACAAAGTAACAATGTCAAAAATTTTGTTCCAAAAATTTCCATCTATAACTGTACGTTGACTGGACTGTGTCCAGAAAGGGTTAAATGCATTTGTAATAATATCGTCGATACAAATGCAAAGTATCGAATGTGAAAAAATGCATCTTTCATTTTCAATCTTTACTAATTTCTGCTGGACTTATGCACGGCAAACTCTTGAATCTTAGTTCACTCTATGAAAGGGAAAGTATTCCACTGTCAAAAGGTCAAATCTGCCGAATATTTGACTGTCCAAAAAAAAGTTATGAATAAACGCTTTTCCACTCTGAAAAGTGGTGATTTTCACATTCGATACTTTGCATTTATAACAACGATATATGGTCATTAAGAATCTTTTTTAAATGTATGATTGAATACACATACATAACTAAACAATGTATACTGTACATTGTGGACTTTTTATTTGGGAATGTGGTTTACTCATTAGATTCTATCAAAATCTTGTACCATAGGAACTGCTTGACTCTATGGAATAAGTTTTAGATTCTCAAAGAGAGTAGGCGATACAGAGATTGATTTAGTGCGTAAATATTGTAACTACGGGGGAATCCACCAGTGTTGGGCCTCTAACACTGCTAAATAAGGTAACACCGAATAACTTGATCTTATATCCTTTTAAAACTTTTGTAGTAAGTAACAATTTCAATATATATGGCGAACAAATGTAAAGTCGAATAGAAGAACAGACTTTTTCAATTTATTTTTTTGAAGTGTGACATATAGAAACGACATAACTCTAGGTATGCATGTAAGTGTGTATGTATGTATGTCAAGAATCAGTTTACATTATATGAGTTGTACAGAGGAACAGCAACAAAATAAGAAACAGATTTTTTACAGAATACTCACTTGAGAGCTGCAGCATATCCTTGTATTACTTCACCAGCTTGAGGTCCGATAAAATGCATTCCAAGAACAGTTTGAGGTGGTTTTCTAAGACAAACGACTTTTAAATAACATCTAGCTGGACTTCTTTGGGGAATGAAAAATTCCAGTGGCTTGTAAAATGCATGATACACCTATAGTACAATAAAAAAATATTATTGATTTATGAAATCAAAATGAAAAAAAAAAAAATGATTTATGAATTAGCAAAAAAAAAAAAAAAAAAAAAAAAAAAAAAAAAAAAAAAAAAAAAAAAAAAAGCATACATGCACAGAATACAGAATAATGTGCTGGTGAGTTATAATGGTGGGTCTGTGTTGCAATGTATTCTGAGCTAAGGGAAGTTATGGAGAGGTTGGTAAACCATAAACTTTTTTTTTTTATCGATAGGTATTTTAAAAAAAAGAAGAAAAATTAATCAAATGAAAACGCAATTAATTATGTGACACGATCAATATTTTTGATGTCAATGTAGAATATAATTATTTATTTATTTAAATTTTAACGTCCATTTATTATTTATTTATTTATGTAGTGCTTCATTACAATTAAAATAAGAGTAAAAATAAAATGATTAAAATAAATTTCAATTTTCAACTATAATGAATAATAACTTATTCATGGAATAAAAATGTAGTTCAGTTACCTGTCTTTGGGGCCCTCATATGAGATCGTATAATCCTTTAGTTTGTAGATATGTCAAGATACTGTCTATGTACTGGCTACCTTCAGCGAGAAGTTCACACATGTTGAATGGAATAGTTGAGTCTTGTCGTCTAATGCAGTCTGTTAGAATATGTTTTATTGTCAGTTCAGTATTACAAATTTCACATAATGGTCTCTCTTGTCTTGTCATGAGGTACTCGTGAGTAAGTCTTGTATGGCCAATCCTAAGTCGAGCCAATACAACCTCCTCCCTTCTATTGGCCCGATAACTGGATGGCCAGTCTTTGACCGTATGTTTTATCGTCCGTAATTTGTTGTCCGTAAGTATCGTCTAAGAGTGTTCCCAGTTTTCCAAAATAAATGTCTTCACAGATCTGTTTATGTCTTCATGTGGAATTGGTCCGTTATCCATGTCTGTTTGTTCTGCAGCTATTTTAGCGTGGGTGTCTGCAATCGGATTTTTCCCTAGTCCTTCATGACCAGGTAGCCAGTACAATGTTACATGTTTGTGTAGAGAGTGTATTGTCTTAAGTATTTTTGAGAGTAATGGATGATATGTGTATTTGTCCTGTAGTGCTTGAAGTGAACTCAGTGAGTCAGTATAAATAACAACGTCTCGTCTGTCTGAAGTTGGTATGTTCTCCAAGCCAATAAGTATGCCGTAGAGCTCAGCTGTAAATGTACTGCAGAAATCATTTAGTCTTTTAGTTATTATGTGATCTTCTATAACAGCTGCTGCTCCCACACCTTTATTGGACTTTGACCCATCAGTGAAGATAGAGAGTTTCTGGCTGTTTTGGACAGTGAAAGTCTTAAACATTTCCTTATAAATTAATTTTGATGTTGGGCTTAATTTATTAAATTTTGAAAGGGTAATGTCCACATTATAACTGCTTAATAACCAAGGAGGGAAAGGGGTAGTGCCAAATGTCAGTATCTCCGTTTCGTCGAATTGTGAAATATTATCCAGTTCTCTATATCTTACACTGAAAGGTCTCTGGGCTCGGGGTTTGGTTCTGTACAAGTCGTTATAAGGATTATCGATACTCATATGAAGGCATTCGGAGTCACACATGGCTCTGGATTTATGCATTTGAGTTATAAGGTGAATTTTACGGCGGAACTCGAGAGGAGGTTCGTCGGACTCAGCATACAGGCTTACCACAGGGCTACTCCTGAAAGCTCCAAGAGACAGGCGAAGGCCAGTGTTGTGAATAGTGTTTAACATGTTTAGTGTGCTTGGTCTGGCTGATGCGTAGGCAACACATCCATAATCTATAATGGATCTTGTAAATGTTCGATAAAATTGGAGAATTGTTTTCCTGTCTGCTCCCCATTTTGTGCAACTGATGACTTTTAACACATTTAAAGAGTTTTTACATTTGATCACAATATTTTTTAAATGTGGGATCCACGTCAATCGTTTATCGAACGTCAGACCAAGAAATTTCAGTGTAGTGGTGTGTGGTATTAGCTGTGAATTGAGTGTAACTTGTGGAACAGGTTGAAGGTTTTTCTTTGTGAACAGGATACATTGGGATTTTTCTCTTGATAGGATAAGACCATGTTTGTCACTCCAATGTTCTAGACGGTTAATCGAATTTTGTATGAATAATTCTGCCTCCCTAAGAGTCTTTGATTTTTTAAAAATAAGGAGGTCGTCGACATACAAGCAGTAGGATACTTCTGGAAGTATATGATCCCTGATAGAATCAATACCTATTTTAAAAAGTGCCGTGCTCAGCACACATCCCTGAGGAACCCCATTTTTTTTGTGTGAAGGTGTCAGAGAATATATCACCTTGTCTAAACGTCCATTTATTATTAAGTAAGAATTTTAAATATTAACGTCTACTTATAAATAACACAGATTTTTGGAACGGGTTTTCTAGATTAGCACCCTTTTCTTGTCAGGATAGGTCTGATGGCCAGTGATGTGGGCCGGGTAAATACCCAGTGGGTAGGTAAATATAATTTGGGTATTTACCCACAGGGAAGGTAAATACCCAAAAAGTGGGTATTTTCAGTTTTTGAGCTTGATACAACTTCTTTGAATATTTTTTGGTGCAAACAAGGACTAAAACTTATCCATTTGATCATAAAAACTTAATAAACATTAATACTTATGCAGTAATATTTTAAAGAAAGTTAAAAGTCGGTCCGGGTATTTATGGGTATTTACAACTTAATGTATATCAGAGTTGGGCAAACGTTAGCGCGCGCTAAAAGCTGATGCACTGGCGCCGCTAACCGCTAATTATTAGCGCTGGCTTTCTACAGTTTCGCTAAATTAGCGGAGAGGTATCAGCTTTTAGCGCACACTAACGTTTGCCAAACTCTGATGTATATCTATGAATTTTCATGAATACTTTTACAGTGGGGAATGTTAATTAATTTTAAAAAGGTTTTAATGAAGCCTATTCAATTATTAAGGACTCATTTAAATTTTTAAAAAAATTTCAATGTTTATTAAAATAGTTCAAAACCATTTTAAGTGGTTTGTGATCCTTGTTAATATTATTTGAAATTATGCTCATACAATAGTACCAACATTCCAGTAAGCGGAAATCCAGAAATGAAAAGGTAGATAGCTTCTTGATGACAGAGTGTTTTGGGTCTGAGTTGGGATACTAGTTAACATCCTTGATCCAATTGTTGAACTTATCACTGCCATTCAGTTAAATGCCCCTTTGATCCACACAGTTCATAAGAGATTTACGAATTACTCAAAACTCTTCAACAAGAAATCTCAAAATCTTCTCTTCAAAAAACGGAGGAAAAACTTGTGCTAACTAAATAGGAGAAACGCATTCAGTTTGGTGATGGAAACGAACATCTTGCTGCAGACTTGTTGAACTCTTCCATTTGTTTTGTGTGTGAGTTAGGCAAAAGCATGGGATTGAAATCAGTTGATCTTCGGAAAGACATAGCTGACTAAAAGGACCAAGAGGGATTGTGGCAAAGATCCTTTATTTGGGGAGTTCTTGAAGACAATGACAATGAAAATAATAAAATAAGTCCCATGTTATGGTGGAGAGGCTTGAAAGGTACATGTATTTTGATCAATGAATAGGTAACTTAATTTTTGTTTTGAGAAATCGAGATAATCCTAGTCCAAATTTTTAGCTGAGGCTACATTTTTGTGAATGCAGTACAGTAGTATCAAATTTATTAATCATTAAATGACCCTTTGCTTAAAAATATAGAATTAGCGAACAAGGCGGAAGGTCAATAAAACTACACCACACACTTTTTATTTCTCTTCCCTACATGTTTCACACCACTTTGGCGCCTCTTCAGGGGAATATATTTAAAAGATAACTTCAGCCTCAACTTGAGGAGCAGAACCTTCCACTAGCAGAGCCTCGTCTAGACTGCTAGTGGAAGGTTCTACTTCTCAAGTTGAGGCTGAATTTATGTTTTAATTATATTCCCCTGAAGAGGCGCCAAAATGTTGCGAAACATGTAGGGAAGAGAAATAAAAAGTTTGAAAGTGTGTGGCGTAGTTTTATTGACCTTCTGCCTTATTCGCTAATTCTATGTATCAAATTTAGGCAAGCAACTTGTTTTATTGGTAGTTGGAACCTCCATGGCAAATTTTCAGGTAGTAATTTATTATTTATTTACCTCTCAGTGATCCTATTTTATAATTTATTATTGTTTTAATAGTTTCTCAGTGTTGCAATAACTCTAAACTGGCAAGATCCATGACATTTTACAATATTCGATTACTAAGTCGCGGTTTAGTTAAATACTTATGAAATTGGGTATTTACCCCGGGTATATACCCTGGGTAATTACCCTTAAGAATAAATACCGGGGTATTTTACAACACTGCTGATGGCTTTTCATCTTTTAAAAGAAACAAAATCATTAAAAAATGACACAACTAATTCTTGGAGGCCAACTTAGGAAGGGCTGGGTAATTGAAGTACTGGACATACAGAAGAGCTAGACTCTTGAAATGGGGTATAACAGGAAAATCCATATTGCTAATGAGCAAATCAATGGACAAGAAATAAATAATGAAAAAAATCAGCTATTTGAATACTGCACCTGAAAATATAATAAAAGAAATTACATATAGAATAGTAAAAGAAACAACTGCTATACTTCAATGTTTTCTTCGTCGTATTTTTGAATAGCAGCTTCCTCAGACAAACCAACACATCCGTACTCAAGAGGAGAGAATACAGTTGTAGCAACATTATCATAGTCCATTTCGGTTTTGCTGTTGCCATAAAGACGGGAAGCAAGCAGTTTTCCAGCTTGCACAGCAACTGGTGTTAGTTCTGGCCTTGCCTAAAACAAATAAACAATATGCAGTAACAGGGATGGGCAATGATTGCATGGTCATCTACTAAATATTTGTCAAATACAACTCACTCACTGAATCACTGACCTATCATCCCCCAGCCCAAACCGCTCGACAGAAAAATTTGAAATTTTGCATGGACACTCCCTATATAACGTAGGCACTCGCTAAGAAAGGATTTTTTGATATTCGAATTTTTAAGTATTTTTAGAGGGGTTTAAAGTTTGAGTTGGTTAGAACATGCAAGCCGAGGCAGCAAGCGTTGCTAAGACGATAAAGAACAGCTGTTACCGTACATTATCTATTCCATAGTATTATTTTTAATTGAGGTTAATTTCCACTATGATGGCAGTCCTTGAATTACTAGAAATAAAATGTGATTTTGTCCCTCATAGAGTTTACGCCCTGGTGATGGCCCATCCCAGGTAATAATATCCCAAACCACTTGACACAAAAATTTGAAATTTTGCATGGACAATACGTTTAGAGTGTAAACACTCGCTAAGAAAGTTTGTTTTAATATTCAAATGTTTAAGTACTTTTAGGGGGATTTGAATTATTAAGAAGTTCCTCATCGGCCCAAAAATGGTTTGGTTTGGTACAAAAATCTTTCTTCTCATTTAAAAGGTCAAGTTCATTAACCAGTTGAATCCGTTTACTGGAACATGGTTTTTGGAGCGAAATTTGTGTGAAAGATTCCTTAACGTAGGAAAATGAATGAAACCATGTTTTAAGCGAGTTCTGTAGCCATTTACCAGAAAAATTTATAGAAATACTTTTCAAAACTAATTTTCTGTTTGGGTATTCAGAAACGAAGTATATGGAAAAAAATTGTATGAATGGTGATACAAAGTTTTCGGATCTCAGTATATTTTCTAAAATATCTCGAAAACGGTTGGGAACTCGTAGTAAGTGGAAGGCGGCTATTCGAAAGGTTACTAAATTCTCTACAATAAGATTCTGTTGTAACGTTCGGTGGGGCGATGTCAATCGACGAGATAAGTGCTTAAAACTTCAAATTTGTTAGTTTTATGCTTTTCAACGTTTATTTGTCCCTGCTTACCTAACTTTTTAAGCGTTACCTCCACATGGTGTTTCCAGGGTAACTTTAAAGTCCGTGCAATAATAAGCTGTACAAAATGATGTAGTAGCGTTAATTTTGAACATATCTTATTTAACTCAATATAAAAAATACTTATCGGCCGTGGTGAAACACGGGTATTCAGCTAGTTATAACTATAAAGTCATGGTAGTGTAGCTGCAATCCTTTATAATTTGTTTATAAAACCTTAATAATTGCAAAATAACGATGAATAGTTCTGATGTTTTACATTTGTAATGAAGAGCTGACTCAATTATTACTTTTTTATCATGATGATTAGATAGTTAGCCGTCGAGGTGATAAGTACAGATGGAATGGTTGGGATTCGGCTAAATAAACCTCAATATGATTTTGTTTTAAAAAAATCTATATTTCGGACGTTTCGGCTACTCATTGGTAGCCTTCGTCAGCTAAAATGACAAAAAAAAGAAATTAATACAGAAACAATCAAGAAAAATTTATAATTGTGATAGGTAACAGAACTATAGATACAGTTTAACTTATAACAGAACATATCGTCTTAAAATTCTTAGAATGAGTAGAATGAAAAAGAAAATAGGTACAGTAATTGATTTTAATAGTAATTAGTAACATTAATTGATTTTACAAAGAAATAAGAGAACTATATACCAATGACAAATATAGTAGCTAATAGTAACATTAATTAATTTTACAAAGAAATAAGATACTACATACCAATGGAAATGCCGAGCGGCAGAGGAAGACCAAGGTTGGCAATTAAGTAACCATTGTGAAAGTGTCTAAGGAAAAAAGGAATCTGCAAGGGGTATATGTAACTGGAAACAGCGAGAGGTGGGGGAAACGGGCGGTAGGATCAAACAGATGTTTATGACATTTTATGACAGGAAACTTAAACAAAAACAATATAAATTACAAAACTGACCAACAAGGCATTTCTCCTATGTACGCTAATATTTTCCAAATACTCGCCCGACCACCTACCTAGATTTTTACCTTGCCCCTTGGGTATCCTTCCATTAACACCTTTTTCTCCTTTCCTGTCATAAAATGTCATAAACATCTGTTTGATCCTACCGCCCGTTTCCCCCACCTCTTGCTGTTTCCAGTTACATATACCCCTTGCAGATTCCTTTTTTCCTTAGACACTTTCACAATGGTTACTTAATTGCCAACCTTGGTCTTCCTCTGCCGCTCGGCATTTCCATTGGTATGTAGTATCTTATTTCTTTGTAAAATTAATTAATGTTACTATTAGCTACTATATTTGTCATTGGTATATAGTTCTCTTATTTCTTTGTAAAATCAATTAATGTTACTAATTACTATTAAAATCAATTACTGTACCTATTTTCTTTTTCATTCTACTCATTCTAAGAATTTTAAGACGATATGTTCTGTTATAAGTTAAACTGTATCTATAGTTCTGTTACCTATCACAATTATAAATTTTTCTTGATTGTTTCTGTATTAATTTCTTTTTTTTGTCATTTTAGCTGACGAAGGCTACCAATGAGTAGCCGAAACGTCCGAAATATAGATTTTTTTAAAACAAAATCATATTGAGGTTTATTTAGCCGAATCCCAACCATTCCATCTGTACTTATTACTTTTTTAATTCATTTTCTTCCAAATTGTGTATGTGAGGTACTACACTACTTAATAAATACACTAAAACTTCACATGTTTGTCTATTGATATTAATATAAATGTACAAATGTACAAAGTGAAAACCCATAATCCCACATAATCACAATGACGGATGATTATACGAGATATAGATGTTCAGAAAATAGCAGCGTCTGGTGGTCTCAACAACCAAGGCTCTAGTTCAGTGGCTTAATGCAATTTGAACAAAAACAGAGTAAGGCCTACCTTCTAATGAACCAATTTTATTATTTTTATAACAAATGATACTTATCAGTTGGAGAGCATATCTACCGAATTATGTTGCAAGAAAGTACAAATAACGGCCAGTATGGGCAAATTAATGATTTATCACCAGAGTAAACCTCCATTCCTAATGTGCTGATTTAGTTTATTTTTACAACACATCTTTATCTTTAAATATGTTCGGGCAGAGAGTTTTATGGCATTGAACCAAAAATTACGGCTGGTATGGGTCAATTAATAATTTTGGTTCGAGTAAAACCTCCCCTCCCAAATGGACTGATTTAGTTCGTTAACGATTTGGAATGGTTACACTTCTTCAGAAATTTCTAAACGTTATTTAGTATAATTTTTGACCTGTCCAATTTGAGATAATATAGTTAAAATTATTTTTTATTAATCCCTTTACTGTGCCCATGACCTCCCGCGGTTGAATGCACCCTTAATTCCAATCCCTTTACTATGAATTATATGTTTTAATATAACCACTTGTTGACACAAGTCCCAGCTCCGACCAAGGTTTTTCAGATGTGTAATTCATAAATCCTAAAAGTTTTAATTTTAAGACTTAAGACCTGGCCAAAAGGTTGATGTTTCCTCTATACCTAACACTTTTTGTAACTTTTTTTTTTTAACTGCTTTACTAATAAAGAAATATGTAATTTTATTTTGTTTCTCCTAAGATTTTGCCATAAATGAGATAAGTTAAAATGAAATAAATTAGATAGGTAATATTTTTTCTAGACGAAACTCTTAATTCAATAAACGGTGGTATTTAGTTTTACGATTCTAGTAATAAAAAAAATTATTCAGAATGAACAGAAAAAGATAGGAATGATAAATAACTGACTATTTATAGAATATTCTCCATAAGATATTTGATATTAACCCATTAGGCTTTCAAGGCTAATTCCTGCATCATCAGAGCTACACCACACAAAAAGAAAAGTGAAAAATAAAAATAATATCTAACATTATCTGTGAGGAGAGAAAGTGTAACCTTGAAAGCGCAATGCGATAATATAATATATATTGATACAATTCGCAAAAGAAGCAATACATAGAATTGAAGGACTCAGGGCAAAAGGTGACTAACCCACAAAAAGAACAAACTGAGAAAAATGGAGTTAAAGTTAAAAAGAATCTGAGCACTTAACACTCCGTGCCAAAGGTCGTGTGTTCGATTCCCACTATGGGGAGGTGGCTTTTCTTTAGAAAAAAGAAAAGGCATCAGCCCTATACTGGCTAGGAAAAGGTGGTAACCTATAGATAACTCGTCCCAATATTCTTTGTTAATGATAATGGACGTTACAATTTAAATAAACAATTAGTGTTGGTGACAAAAATCATGTTAATTGGTCAAATTAATATCATTTCTGTCACCAACACTAATTTTTTTCAGATTCTTAACCTTAACTCCAATTTTCTCAGTTTGTTCTAATTGAGGGTTTGTCACCTTTTGTACAGAGCCCTTCAATTAATGATAAAAAAACAATAAAGGATATGGCTTTTATATCTGAATATCATCTATCATCCCCTACATCTAAGATAAAGTTAATTATAATTCTCATACACAATAAATAAATATATCTACCTGTAAAACGTCACCAACAGCAAAAACATTAGGAACATTGGTCTGTTCAAGCTTTGCAATAATTTTGTGGGAATTTGAGTCTAGGTCTATTCCAGCATTTGCGGCTTTCAGTTCCTTGGTTAGTGCCCTCCTCCCAACAGCCATAAGTACAGTATCGTACTCTTCACTGCCTTCAGTATTGTCCTGAAGAAAAGAAATTGGTTACAATCTGGATATAAATTATCATTCTGCTAATACTAAGAGGGAGTTTAAATTACTTAATCCTGTCTTTATTTTTACGTAGGTTCTATAAGGTTGAACTCACAGGATCTACATCATCTTTGAGTGTTTCTATAAAATGCTTATCCCTGGTGTGAAGTAAAAATGTTTAAAATAGAAGCTCTCCATATTTTGCTTTAGAACAGATTTCTATTTTTGATAAAAACTAGAATTTATTAATTTGCTTTACCATCAAGCTAACTTAAAATCTCAAAAGAAGAAAATTTGTTGGTGCTCAAATGGCTATGGTGCACAGAATGCGACAGTGTCGATTGTTGACGGAAGGAAATTAACTACTCCCTCTGTTTCTCGACTGCTAGTTTACAAAGAACGGATAATTAAAAACTAAAACACAAATGAACTTTACTAGTTAACAAAATTGAGTTTTTTTTTTAGAAGTATTTTTGTGTCAAAAACCAGCAAATCTTGAAAAAATAGAGAGGCAATCACACACACATATAATTTTTGTGATGCGGGTTATGAAACATCAGTCTTTACCATCAGAACTTTCGGATTGTCACCGGGTCGGTGTCATAAGGGAGGAAGGAAACATGCTATTAAAAGCAGATTTTTAAGGCAGTAAAGATAAAATCATGAACTGAAGAAAAATTCTATATATTTTTTCTCACCACACAAATAACAAGTAACCAGTTAATAAAAACTCTTGTAGCTTTATTGTGACAGTAAAAATGTTTGGAAGTTTCATTATTATTTTAATCAAATGTGATAAATCTATGATTTAATTAACTATGTAAGAGCCAGCACACGTCAACGCTAAGTTGATACAATGTTAGAACCCTAAAATATAATAATTCCTCTTATTCTGCTTTCTTGCCTTATATATTAACTATTAATTCACAAAAGAAAATAAGTCGTTGCAATGCAATAAAAGTAATAACAAGTTTAAATAACAGGCAATAAGTAAATGTAAGAATATAAGTAACTGATAAAATAATTAAAACATTACTTACAACTGTATTTCTCCATTTCGCAAGAATTTTGCCAGATTCAGTTTTTTGAAAGGAAACTGGAATACATTTATGAAGAAATTTGACTCCCCTTTCGACCATTTCTTCAGTAATAAGAGAGGCCATTTGCTGGTCAAAACCACGAAGTACAACAGATCTTACCATAACAGTGGCATCAAAGCCCAGACCACGTAGAAAACCAGCACATTCAAGCCCGATATCTAAATAATATATTAAGGAATAGTTTTGATAAATTTACATCATAAAGTTATAATAATCGCTAACAAATAAACAAGAAAGAAGAAATACCCTTTTGTAGCCTGGATAGGGCTGATGCCTTTTATTTTTTTGAAAGAAAAGCCATCACCCTAGTGGGAATCGATTCCCACGACCTTAACCCTTTCCTCGATATAGACTTCTGTAGAAGTCGAGGCACGCCTTGCTTCTGGAATGAAGGACTTGAACAGCAGTTGAGAGCTGTCAGGCCCCCAGCACAAAGGACTTGTACAGCGTTCTCTTATACATCAGCTCCCTACGTCTGACGTTTCCAGGAGTTCGACCTTGGGGCTATTAAGTAAGGACTGAGGGAAGCTTTAGCTATTTCTTTCTTCACTAGTTGTCGGGGGAATTAACTCTTTGTAACAAGGGAGCTAGGGATTAGGGATGCCTGGGTTGGGCTTGAAAAATTGAACACCACCAGTGTGAAATTCCCCATTCTGGTCGACCGTTCCCAAAATTGAATGAACTGTAAATAATACTTTAACTACCTCATTCATTCTGAAATATTTACATTTAACCTCATATTCTAATGAATTTAAAAATCATTTATTCAAATATTAAAACAGAAATAACACTTCATATCAAAACATAATGAACAATAATTTTATAGTGCAGTAAACAAACAAGTGGAAACCTCCCAGTGATAATGATAACCTCTCTTTTCCCTCCGAACAGGCTGAAGTTTAAATTGTTTTCATTCTTAGCTTTGGTTAAGTATTGATAAAAATTCTACACTATCTCCATTGCCTGAGCTCTCAAAGCCTTCCCCGGTCCTAAACAAGAAATAATAATTTTTGATAGTGGATCATTTTAAAGTTTTGTTAAATTACTAAAAACAAGGCTTTGTAAATGGCCGAACATAAGAGAAAATTCTCCTTCCTCATGTTCACACATGCACAATTAATGTATTCCATCTATCTGTCTGAATGGGATATAGGCAGCATAGCATCATAGCAACCAGTAGGATAATTAACCCATTTCGTCCCAATGCTGCATAAACGCAACATTATTTTCACGATTTTTTTTTTCTCATGCAAATAAATATTTTAATTTAGTATGAATAGTTTTTTCTAACTAGGCAACTCCTTAAAGAAAAGGAAAAAAAATCTTAAGCCCAAATAAAATGTTTTGCTATTTTTTTTTTAAATTGCTAAAAATATTGTATTGTGAAGTATGTTGGAAATTGTTCCATAATATCTATGCATTTGTTAAATAAAAATTATTTTTTTGCTCTAATCATTACTTGAACATATAAGAAAAGTTACCAATAAAAGTAATTGCGATCATAAATTTTTATGGCAATTCTGTGGCCCTGCGAACATAATTTTGCGTTTTTTATGTAAACACAAAATTTTTTTCTCCTAAACTATAATTGCTGATTTTTTGTTTTTGGTTTTTATACATTCTTTTAAGTGCCTAAGAGGAACAAATAACGAAAAATGTCAAAAAAATCCAGTAGAAATAGGCTGGGGATTTAATGGGTTAAATCATTTTAGTGGTAATTGATTGATCTACATATGCCTCTTAAACCTTCTACACTTCTAATTGAATGAAAGGATACATCCAGCACCAATAACTAGAGTCTTTCCAGGAGGTGATTCAAGAGAAAATATATCATCACTTGTAATGCAAAGTTCCCTGGCTCCAGGTACCTCTGCAAATGAGGGCCTCCCGCCACATGCAATTACAACATGATTTGCCTTCAATACCTTTTCTGTACCATTTTTCATTACCGCGACAACGGTATTGGGATCAACAAAATGACCATGCCCATTTATATATTCTACTTTCCTGAAAGAAAAAAAAAATTATCATTCCTTAGAATATTTTAAAAGTTCTGAAAAAGTACAAACTGGCTCTTAACAAGAAAATTAACCAATGACTATTTTAAAATAATACAGTAAATGAAAATAGTAATGTTTTATGAAAACACAATTTATGAAATAAGATCTTGTAATTTTTTTAATTAAACTTACAACTTGTTTTGTAAATTATATTTGAAATAATTAGTCATGTTTTTAAATTCTATGATGCTAACCTGACCATATTAACTTATTTATCTGAATTAAAGCAAGGGTGTCAATATGAAGATCATGAGTTCTGTTAATATTTTCTTTAAAATACATACATAAATGAAATGAAGCATTATGTTTTAAAATTAACATCTCACCCAAAATGTAGGTTAATATCAGGGATCAAAAAATTGTTATATTAGGACACTATGTCATATTTAAGAGATATTAAAGCTTGTTAAAATATAACATAGTATAATATGTTCAAATTATGATTTATTACAATTTAAGTTAAAACCTATGTACCAACATAAACATTAATGTTTTTAAAAAATGCTGATCAGCAAACTGTTGAAAAACTATTATATATATATATATTTTATGGTGTTTTGCGCAGGCTTTTCAAACTATCGATGGTTATTTGAATTTAAAAATATTTTCGTGAATGTAATATATCATTACAATATATATATATATATATATATATATATATATATATATATATATATATATATATATATATATATATATATTGTGGTGTTTTGGTTTGGGAAGAAAAAGAAATTTTGAATATATTTAAAAGTTGATATAGAAAAAAGTTGATTTAGATTGTTTTTAGTATAATTTCCTTATATCTCAGGATTCATTTAAATTTACCAAACTCACCACATACGGGATTATGAAGAAAACCATTTGAATAATTAATTAATTTAATAAATTTCCTGAAAGAAAAGCATGAGGAATATATGATTAGAATCATTTCTTACCATCTGTCCTTTTATGTGTTGAGACCATATTAAATACCAGGAGAAAGGTTCATTATAAATAAAATAGAGTTGGAAATAATTGACTTATATTGAATAAAAGATATAATTTAAGGTTTTGCATGGCTGTGATATAAAAAGAATATAAAAAATATTGCTTGACTCACATATTTGTATCAATGTTGGGTTATTAAGAAATGTTTAGAACATATTTAAAATATTAACTTATATATTAAAATATAACTATTGGCCATTATGAATTTTTAGATAGCTTTTAGAATTTACTTAAAGATTGGCAGTGTGTGAGTTATACTCAGCTTATTTTACGGATGATGTTCTGGAAGTGAAGAGGCAGGATGCTTGTAGTTGTGTTGAGGAGATTGAGGGTCGGCTGCTAGATCTTGGAGTTGTGACTGGTCATCATGTCCAGGTGAAGTGCTTGGTGTCGGCTGGCCCTGATGGTGCAATGCATGTGCTCTCGCCCTTGGCTGGCGTTGGAGTGAGAGTGCTCTGGCCCTTCGTTGGCGCTGGAATGAGAGTGAGTGGTGGGGGAAGGCCCTTTTTATAGAGGCGTTACTCCCACCACACCAAGGGTGTCTGACTTCAGCGAGTTCCCTGGATTTTCCTGTTCATACTTGGAAACACCTCTATCGTTATCTTCCTGGGAACTTGTATACCTTATCGCTCCTAGCCGATACATTTGGATTCTTCTTTTATTTAACACTGCCTTTTTAAAAAAAAATAAATACTGCCAAACCAAGCACTGCCAATTGCTATCTCTTTTATTACTCTTTTAATTATTTAATTGATTGACAAATGATAATATTTGTGATGGACTTATGAAATATAAGTTAGCCTTTATTTTGAATAGGTATGCTACTCTTTGCTATGCCAGAAACTGACCTTTTCTAGAGCACCCCCTTTTAGATCATTACAATATATATATATATATATATATATATATATATATATATATATATATATATATATATATATATATATATATATATATTGTAATGATATATTACATTCGCGAAAATATTTTTAAATTCAAATAACCATCGATAGTTTGAAAAGCCTGCGCAAAACACAAACCATAAAATACAAATAACATCGTATTATATAAATTTTAAATTAATAATATTTTTGGACAATACTGGTGTACAATATACATATATTAAATGTACATTCAGATGACAATAAATAAATTATTTGAAGTTACAAAAATATAATTATTACTTTCATATATAAACCGGTAAAAATGCGGAAGTTGGAAAAAAAGGACGCCAAGTTTTCCCGCTAGCAAGGCGTCAGTCTATTCCCAGCAGTCATGGAGTGCGGAGCTGGGGTCTGTCCTCTGGAAATTACTAGTCAGTCTATAGCTAGCAGTCATAGAGAGAAGAGCTGGAGTCTATTCTCTGAATAGTACAGGCGTCAGTCTATTCCCAGCAGTCATGGACTGCGGAGCTGGGGACTGTCCTCTAGAAATTACAGTAGTCAGTCTATAGCTAGCAGTCATAGAGAGAAGAGCTGGAGTCTATTCTCTGAATAGTACAGGCGTCAGTCTATTCCCAGCAGTTGTCGAGTGCGGAGCTAGAGTCTATCGCTAGCCACAGAGAATACAGAGTGCAGTCTATTGTTATTTATCATAGAAGACGGAGTGAGAAGACAACAGAATCCAGAATTTCAAGATATCCATTCTATGCACGAGACCTGGCAAGAAAGCGTATCACCTTGAAGAAGGAATTACTGAAGCGCAGTATATTGAAGTCTTATTGGAAGTAAATTAATTCAGAGGTAAAATTATTTTTTTGTAATTGTTAATTCTTTTATTGTCATTTGTATTTATTTTAATATTGGTGTTTGTATCTCAAGATTGTCTAAAAATAAATATTATATTATTCATTCACTCGGAACTTTTATCCCAGAGATTAAGTCAATTTAATATAATAAAACTTATTAAAGTAATTAAAATCGTTTTATTTTAAATAAAAAATAATCATAACATTTAATGACGCCCAACGTGGCGAATCTTTTTATAAAAATAAAATCTTAACAATATATATATATATATATATATATATATATATATATATATATATATATATATATAATATAATAATATATATTATATATTGGTTTTATGTCGTAACAGAGATGTAAGGGACAATGCCTACAGTAACTAGAAGGTCCCTTATCCCACCAGCGTAGGAAGGAAAACTTGTCCTCAAACCTGTAACGGGTTTTTCCAGGAGATGCTTGTGCACAAAATAAACCTCTGATGCCCTTGACCAGCTAACATCTTGAAAAATGAAATTCTGAAAATACTGCAGTGCATTGAGGAACCTAAAATCTTGCTTTTGATAGGAGTAGGTGTTTCCATTTTTTACAAAATGTCCAAACAAAATATTAACTGTGTCTGTTTCTATTATAAGAACGTTAAGGAAAAATGGTAAGGTGACGCAGTTCCTGGGAGTCAGACTTATTTAATGAACAGCTCACTCAATTATTTATTTTTTCATTTAACTTCTTGTAGACTGCATGTTCCTAATTAGTTGGGCACAATAAGTCCGAGTTTTGTTGCAAGAAAGTAAGGAAAAATAATACAAAAATAACGGCTGATAAGGACAATATAATTATTTGGTTCCTTAGTGAGCCCCTATTCCTAATGGGCCATTTTTGCTTATTTTCACAAGTCACCATAAAAATGGTCATAAAACATAATGTACTGGATTATTTAATTATGAATCTTTTAGATGAAGACAGTGATCTCTGGCATGTATGAATGAAGTTGATAACCCTCCTTATTTCCGCTAGATGCCACTGATTTCATACGAGTTAATAGCACAAGGCCGGTGAAGCAACATATGGAACCATCAAGTTAACTCATGAGGACTGTCCGGGGTTCCCAGAGTGGAGCACGAATTACCTCATCTGGACCATTCCGAGGCCCTCCCAGTCAAGCACGAGCTAAATTGTTTAGACCAATGAAAGGGTTAAATTGAATAAAACATTATGTACTTCGAATGACGATAAACACCATAAGTTGCTTTATTTTCAAATTTTAACTTTGTTTTTTTTACAAAAACAAACATAAAATAAGAGAGCCTGTGGTTTAAAACCCCAGAATAACAAATTGATTATTCTAAAAAAAATATTATTAGAAATATCAACAATAAAATTTACTAAATAGGCGTTAAAGACCAAAAGCATGTTGTTAATTTAAACATTTTGAATAGAGTGAAATTATTCTATAAAATTTGGATGGTGAAAAAAAAAAAAGGTATATTTTATTTTAGTGAAACTTACTTGTCTCTTAGCATAACACGTGTTGTCCAATTCACACTTTTTACATGATTTTGGACGGCTTCAATAAGTCTGTTCCAATTAATTTTGATTGAATTTGGATCAGGAATTTCCCACCCAAATTCCTTAGCATCCTGCAAGAAAAATAAATAATTAGTCTTAGCAGCCAATAAAAGATTTGAATGAGACAAATAATTTATTTTTTTTAGTAGTAGGTATCAATATTTCCAAATTTTAAAAAATTATGGGATAATCCTGTCACCACAACTTTTCAAAAATTTGAGTGCAACAACATCCCAAAAAAACTGTATCTCTGTAAAGCAAAATTTGGAATGTTATTTGATCAAAACCTTTCCTGGATAAATCTTGTTCCCCAATTTTCACATTGATGTGCCATGGACTTCCTGGCGATCTTGAGGCCAAACTCAGAGACTTCAAGAACACTTATGTCCAATATATTATCTGGATTCCCAGATATCTCACTTCTACCACAAAATGAATAAGCTCTTTCATCATTGTCGTAAATACTTCGTCAGCTCAGTGTTTTACGAAATTGTCCATTCCCAAAGACCTGCATACATATATCTATCAACTACTCAAGTCCAAATTCACTGTTCACTCCCATAACAGCTTCTGTCCTTCCAACTTGTTTATTACTTCCCACTATGCAGGGTGTCCCACATTGAGATGTCATAACTTTAGGGGTTTACTCTGCATATCATTTGTAGTTCAGAGGCGCAAAAATGAGCGTTCTATCCCAACATGCAGAGGAGCTACTCAAACTTTTGTCTTTTTCAAAAACTACTGGCTTTTCTAAATAAAAACTGAGTTTTCGGAATTTGTGATCAATGCATCATAAATAAAGACCACATTTTTAGAATCTACATTAAATTTCCAATAAGAAACAGCCGTTATTGAAATATTACCATGCAAATTAAGAGCTCTATTCAAAGGCATATAGATGAGAACGTTTAATATTAGTTTTTTTATTAAATTATTCAATATTTTTTTTAATCAGCCATTTTTAGACTTAGAGGTTTGCCTCCGCCACAAAAGTTGCATTATTTAATAAGCTTTAAAATGGCACCTCATAGTTTTAAAAACAAATCTATTTCAATCTACTTTTTCCGATTTCTAAGTCAAAACCAATTAATGTGCTTTAGCATGAACGAGCCATTCTTAACAAATTCTTCAATTTCATACGATGATGTTGATGTCCCATCCTTCCCAAACTACATGAGGTTTATTACACAAGCACATCTACCCAATAGTAGCTCACTCTGGTTTCAAATGGTTAGTTGCCTAGCTCATAATGGACGAGTGGTGACGGAATGGCTGAACACTAAATTCCCTAATCGTTGTATCGGCCTCTTTGGACCAGTTCGTTTGCCTCCTGATCTGAATCCTCTAGATTTCCATGTATTGGGAACATTGAAGAGCAAAGTGTACTCGGAGCCCGTGACGACGAAGGAGGAACTCATCAACAGGATCCAGGAGCAGTGCTAGCTCATGAGAACTCAAAGACAAGATGTCCTCCCTAATGCCGTGGATTCAGTCAGATGTTGAGCTCATATTTGTAGACATTTTGAAAATCTACTGGAAAAAAAGTTATTAGTCCACCGTAATAACCATTTTTGTCCCCATAGATTTCTATAGATTTTTCCTAGGAAAACGAGGTAACATTTTAAGCAACTTTTGAGGGTTCCTTTCATTTAAATGGATTTTTTCGCTTTTTATTTGCTGGAGAGAGTTTTTTGGGTACAATTTCATATTATTGTAATGTATAACCCAGTTTACTTATAAGCAGAAATTTAATTAAATAAAATAGAATCAATATTACCAACACCCTCAAGGCATAAACATATATTACATGTATTCATTTTATTTACAAAAATGGTATTTATTACCAATATGTTCTTCCAAATTCTTTCACCCTTGATTCCGAATTGTCTTTCTATCCTTATTCAGAGCAAAAAATGTGTACGCAGTGTGGGAACGGTTATGAAATTCACTGTTAAGCCATTCCGTCACCACTCGTCCATTATCAGCTGGGCAACCAACCATTTGAAACCAGAGTGCGTTAATATTTGATAGATAGGCTTGTGTAACAAACGTCTTGTAGTTTGGGAAGGATGGGACATCACCGTAATCGTGTGAAATTAAATAATTTGTTCAGAATGGCTCCTTCACCCTGAAGTATATTTATTGGTTTTGACTAGAAAATCAGAAAAAAATAGATTGAAATAGATTTTTATCTTAAACTACGAGGTACCATTTTAAAGCTTATTAAATAATGCAACTTTTGTGGCGGAGGCAAACCTCTAAGTCTAAAAAAGTCCGACTCGCAGGAACTGCAGCATCTTAGCGCGGTTCCGTTCATGTCCCTAGTGCCATTTGATAAGCTAACAAATAAACTTATTTTTTTTATATATCTCGTGAAAATTGTCAAAATCCTCTCGAACATCTCGAATAAAAGTGATATTAAGGCGTCAGGGACACCGACAGTAGCTAACTTTTACACAGAAGCGGAAATTACAGAATCTGGCTCTCATTCTAAAGCAAAGCTCTATAAATCCAAATACAAAATATGCGTAATAAAGCCTTTCTAGTGGATACAGAAGCATGGGCGTATATGAGGGGGGGGGGGGCTGAGGGGGCTGCAGCCCCTCCCGAAATTTTGAATTAATGATAAAAACTTCTCGTAAAAACATAAAAAATAAATTAAATAAGATCACTTAGTTCATAAAACATATTTTATTTTACGTGTAATAGCGTTTTAGTTGCCTAAAACTATTCCAAGCTCTAAATATTTAGTATTCCATACCCTGGAAATGGTCTCAGCCCCCCCCCCCCCGAAATTGTTTTTATATACGCCCTGCAAAGAAAAAGTACACAAGATTGAGTAGAATACCCTGCCTAATATAGCCTATATAAAATAATATGCCGAATAAAACCTATCTAGTAAATACACAAGGACAAATAAAAGTCTTGACGAATAACAAGTCAAGAAAAAAAACTTTATTTAACAAAATAAAACTAAGTTTAGTTGCCCAACTACAATAGAATAATATACCTAATTAAGTCTATGGAGTAGACACAAATGGACCAAAGTCTTGTGGAATATTGTTTTTTTTTCTAATTAAATACTTTTTATCAATATTTAGTATATAACCTTTGTTGAAAACTACTGATTGCTAATTGATGAATCGGTTTACAACTAAGTAGTCTTTATGTATATTTAGTATATAACCTATGTCTGGATCTGTGTTTTTGGGGTGCTCTCCGCCTAGGCTTTGTATTTGTGTCGGCAAATACCTGGGGTATATTTACAGCTCTTGAGGATTAACTCTTAGCAGGTAAATTTCCTGCGGCCCCCTTGTATTCTACAGTCATTGAACCGCATATTCGCTCATAGTATCTAACCGTTGTGAAGTTTATTTTTTGGATTTAGGACTTAATATACATATGTAGACTAAATCATAGCAAGAAGTAATCCTCCGTCGTTGGTTCTTAACTATGTAGACTCGCTAATGTTATCCAATCTTAGATACATCGTATTTAAAATCCACAGCAAAAACACGACATTTCATCAGAATCCCCTGCTGAATAAAACTTATATAGAATAATATGCAAAATAAAGCCTATCTAGTGGATAAAAATAGAGGAAAAAAGCCGTTCGTGGTGGTAGAAAATCTTAAAAGTATTTCGCTCAGAAATCTCCGAAATATTGTCACTAATTTTACGTATCCTGTTTTATAGCCAAATAGATTTATATTCTATAATCAATAAGAAAAACCTACTAACAATAAAAAACTATGGGTAACAGATGAAAATAGGGAATACCAAGAATAATTCTAAAGAACGAAATCAACACCAGTACTGTAATCTAGATATTCATACGGCATCTTCGAATTCTAACAAACAAAATATTGATTCTAATTATACGTATCCTGTTTTATTGACAAATACATTTGACTACTATTAGCAATTAAAAACACTAGGGAATATGCCAAAGAACTCGGAGTAGGAGCCTCGACAGTTTCAAGACATTTAAAGGAAATCGACAAATCCAAAACTGACATTTCATACGGTACAGCCTGATATATTTTTAACAATGAATTATTTTTCTTATTTTAATTAATCTGTTTTATTGTCAAAAACATTATCCAACTTTAAGCAATTAAAAAATAACAAGGAATAAAAACAAACAAAAAGAACCGAATAAACAAAATCAATTACTTTAAAGTTTTAAGCACTTATTTCTCCGATTAGCATCGTCTAATCAAAACTTTCATCAGAACCTTTTTTGTAGAGCATTCAGTAAGCTGTCTAATGTTATTCTTCCGTTTACCAAGATTCTCAACCTTTTTCGAGATATTAAGGAAAATATACAAAATTACCAAAACTTTTTAAGTCTGTTAATAAAATATTTTATTCTAACCCTTCCTTAACTCCAAACGTAACCAAAATTTCAACATATTAGTTTTAATGAAAGTAGAACATGCAGAAAATGTTTCAACTGAATCCCATGATTCTAAGTACCCAAACCAAAAACGGTATTCAAAAACTATTTTTCCAATTTTCTCGAAAACGGTTAAAGCTATCGCCTTGAAAATGGTTTCATTCGTTTTCCTAGCCCAAGAAGCCTATAAAAAGAGTACTTACAAGCTTATGAACTCAAAAACGTAAGCGTTACGATTTTTTCTGCGCGAATTTCGCCCCAAACGCCATCTTCCAGTAGGCCGATTTTGCTGGTTAACGAACTTGACCTTTCAAATTGGACGAAGGATTTTTGTACCAAATTTCATCAAAATCGGACCATTCGTCTTCTAGCTAGAGAGCGAACAGACAAATATATATATAAATATATACATATATATATATATATATATATATATATATATATATATATATATATATATATATACAAATTTGAACCACCGTTATTTTCGGTCTCTAGGGGTTCTGAAACGCGAAATTTTCTAGTCGGCACTTCCGGATTGTTTCATTGTATCAACCCTATAAGCGGGGTTCCTCCCTATGGGAGAGGGAGGAACCGCGCTAAAATAGCTGATTAAAAAAAATATTGAATAATTTAATAAAAAACTAATATTAAACGTTCTCATCTATATGCCTTTGAATAGAGCTCTTAATTTGCATGGTAATATTTCAATAACGGGTGTTTCGTATTGGAAATTTAATGTAGATTCTAAAAATGTGGTCTTTATTTATGATGCATTGATCACAAATTCCGAAAACTCAGTTTTTATTTAGAAAAGCCAGTAGTTTTTGAAAAAGACAAAAGTTTGAGTAGCTCCTCTGCATGTTGGGATAGAACGCTCATTTTTGCGCCTCTGAACTACAAATGATATGCAGAGTAAACCCCTAAAGTTATGACATCTCAATGTGGGACACCCTGTATAGTTCCGCTAGAAAATCCTTTATTATCCGTGCTTCCTCTCTCTAGATTCTTTTAAGCCCGTCTAACTACCACTGTTCATACCTTTATGTCCCAACTCTTCGACCACCTCTTCTCCCTTTAAGTCTCACTAAACCTCTAGAAGTACCAATAATTTTCAATCTCAACTACAGGATACATTAATTAATAAAATTATTCCTCATGGACTTGTATACTCATTTTCATTTCATTTCACAAGGAAAAAGAAAACAATCTTTTAAAGAACGTTGACATTACCTTCAACAATTTGGAAAAATTTCCTGATAAAGGTCGAGAAGAGTTGGGTGTAATATTATTAAAGAAATATCCTCAGGGAAAGAAGCCAAGTATTTAAAAGAATAACATAACCCCAGTGAGGAAGTCTAAAGCAAAACTTTTTTTGTTACTAATAAAAAAAAGGGCATATATGCCTTTTAAGAAAAAATATTATTCACTAACAGATTAAGTGCCTGTTTCATTAATGAAGAAATATCAGAATAACTTAAGATACATTCCGAATGCTTTTAAAAATGGAATTTTTACTGAGAACACATTAAGATTAGACTAATAAAACACCATTGATTTGTATACTGTTTATTATGCATATAAGATGATTTATATTTTAAAAAAGTTCATTTTGTAATAATGATGTAAACATAAGACAAAATATAGACCTTTAGGACACACAGCTACAGAATGTTCTAAAATTCAACCAATTTCACATCAACAATTTATGAAACTATTCCTGAAAATTGGAGCTCATTCAATTACCATTACTTTTTCTTTGAACTGGGATAACGACTTAAACAACACAAAAAACAACAACATTTTTTTTAGAAGTTAAAGTAAGGGGAACTGATTCTAACTTACATGAAGGGCCTCGCCAAGTAAGGCAGCTTGATGCATTAGTTTTTTCGGTATACAGCCAACATTCACACATGTTCCACCTAATCCCCAGGTTGTTCCTTGAGGAGAAGGGGTAACAAAGTCCAGCACAGCCACTTTCTTCCCATAGCTTACTGCTTCTTTAGCGCATGCTAAGCCTCCGGAGCCACCGCCAATTACTACAAGGTCGTATGCATTAGTAGCTGAAAAAAAAAAACCTTTAAAATACCCTATCAAATAACAGGCCATATAAACTTGTTCATATTACAACATGTAGGAATATCATTGTTTCTAATAACAAATACAAATGGCAAACTATATAACCAAAGGAGTACAAAATCAAGCAACCTACCTGATTTGTTCAAATATTTCTGGGAATAGAAACACATACAGTTTTAAACCATACTAGAACATAAAATTTATTTAATTGAAAATAAAAATCAGTCCCTTAACATTCCACTAAGGGCCCAGAGGGGCTGATACTGTAGAGGTATCTGATTCACAACTATACGGCACACTAGAGAGGTAGTGTGGTCAATACTATGCTCCGGCCACCTGATTTTTCCCTTTGCAGGTACCCATTAATTTATTAAAGGCTGGGTGAGCCTAGGGATGATCTGGGACCCCAAATCCAACCCTCGAACAATAACACTAGAAGAAAAAAAATCTTTAGTGCACACTCGGGTTTTGAACCTGGGTCTTCTAATTTGTTCGTAGAGTGCTCTACCACTGAGCTAACCTTGCCCCCATTTAATTGAAAAACAAAACCAAAAATTTTATTCACAAGCTTAATAATTATTAGAATATGAGAACCCAAAATATGAGCAACTTAAGCCTGTAATAATACTGCGTTGTGATTTTTTGGCAAAATAGCAACAAAAGTTAATATAAAAAATCTGCACAAGATAAATATCTCAACATATATTTAACAGCACATTAATAACAGAAGGAAGGACAAGGGTGATTTTGTCATTATTTAAACTGCATTGAGATTTTTTCTGACTTATAAATAGTTCAGGAAAATAAAATAGCATAAAATATCCAAAGAAGGGGAGGATAAAACAACAGATTTATTCGAGTTTGTAATACACTTCCTGTTACTGTTTAGAACACCAAATGACAGAACACGCAATGAAGCCATAAAAGAGTAAAAAAATTATAAGAATGTTTGAAGACATTTTAAATTTAAAATTGAAGTTTCTATTTAATAAATCTGAGAACAAAATTAAAGAATCAGTGGACGAATATCATTTTAGAAATGAAAATTAGCACTGCATTTATCTACGCAATGATAATTTGTTGAGCTATTGACATGGTACCATCGCTGTTTTTTATTCTTTAGACAAATAATAGGTGAATTACCAGAGGTTACACAAAATATTAAGCAATTACAGTGATAATTGTGAATACATTTCTCAACAGGGTTATCAAGGAAAGTAGAACTAGGAGTATGACTAATCTCTTCCAAAGTATTCCAATGGAAAATAAGAATTAAAGACAAGATTCAAATGGGAATGTTTTTCTTACCTAAATTAGGTACACTTAAAGTAGCTAATGTTTTCTTAATTTTTGTGAAGTTTTTTGTCTGCTTCAAAAGAAGGGAACCACGAAAAGTTAGGAAAGTCATATTTCTAATATGCTTTTAAGTAAATAAGTGAATTATTGCGGAGAATTAAAGACCACTGCCACTGATGAATCAAATAAAAATAAAAACAAACTCATGTTGAAATTTCAAAAACTAGTAGTTTCATCACTCTTACGTAATAAATATACCTAAAGAGCAAGACTATGGAAGGTTATAAGTTGCAGGTTGAGAAAGTCGACTTCCATAAGTGTTATACACAGTTCGTGTGTTTGAAGAAACAACAGATTATTCGAGAAATGAAGTCAATTCTCATAACGGGCACAAATCGTGGAATAGGGCTGGGTTTGGTGAAAACACTGGTGTCAGGAAAGAACACACCGGATCACATTATTGCAACTTGTAGAAAACCAGCTGAAGCAAAAGTAAGTACTAACTTACTCGTATAATTCTAATGAGGAACTGTTTAAAACAAAGACATACCATCATTCACGGGTGCCATTGTTGCTTTCCTGTTTGACACTAAAATCCCTTTGTCTGACTGATGCTAACTGAGTGGAATCAGCAAAGAGTATAAGCTTTAAGGTTGCCGGTTATGAAACGGCTCAAGGCTATGTGTCTAAGAGAAAGAAGGTTCCAGCCTAATTGATCCACTACCACCTAAATCGAATATCAGCATTGTCATTTAGTGACGTCACTTACAATTACATGCTTATAATTTCCCAAGATTTTGTAATCTGATATATATTTTTTTAAATACAAATGATTCTTTATAAATAAATAAGTTTATTTCTCGTCTGAAATTGGTACTGATGAGTAATTATTTTTCTTTAACAGGAATTACTGGAGTTGGCGAATGCTAATAAAAATATACACATTTTGCAACACGGTATGTATTTGAACAATTCTCAAAAATTGTTGACCTTAGTTTATTTGTACATTAAAGAAAAAACTAAATCCTTTGAGATGTATTACTCTGCTTTTATTCTTATAAGGACTTGTAAGACCTTATAAGAACATGTTCATTATCTGTACGAATGGACTGATTTTCCTACTAAAAACACACAACAGATAATTGTCCGTTTGAGAAACAATTCTCCTCGAGATCTAAAGCGTTCATTTTTCTTTTCTTTTTCTTTTTTTTTTTTTTACGGCGCATCGACATAATTCTTGGCCATTAGCGCCGCTAAAGCGTTCATTATAGTCGATGATGATTGAAATCGACTATTGGTTCGGAAATTGAAATGGCATATCCGTTGAAATCATATTACTGCAAGGAAAAAGGAAGTGAGGAGCATGGGCGTATATAAGGGGGGGGGGCTGCAGCCCCCCCCCCCCCCGAAATTTTGAATTGATCGGTAAAAATTTAATAAAACCCTTCAACATAAATTAAATAAGATCATTTAGTTCATAAAACATACTCTATTTTCGGAATAATAGCGTTTAAGTTGGCTAAAACTCTTCCAAGATCTAAATGGTTAGTGTTCCATACACCGGAAATGGTCTCAGCCCCCTCCGAAATTATTTTCTATATACGCCCATGGTGAGGAGATCTTCACCTTTAAAAGGTAATGTCAGGAGTGTTGGGTTAAGACGTTCCTCACTAATTTATTTCTCTCCACAAAAGGCCATATGCTTTAGCAAATCTGGGCTGGTTCATATTTCGCAACATAATGGATATGCCGATTTTCAATTTATGTAAAGAGTACCGTAAAATAGCTTGGATCACTACAAATATTGTTAATTATTTATTTAAATTTTAACGTCCATTTATTATTAACTACGAATTTTAGGGCGGGTTATCTATAGGTTACCACCCTTTTCTAGCCAGGATAGGGGTGAAGCCTTTTCTTTTTTCGAAAGAAAAGGCTCCACCCCTAGTGGGAATCGAACCCACGACCTTTGGCACGGAGTGTTAAGAGCTCACGTCTTAACCCTCACGGCTACCGGGTCTCCTATTGTTAATTATATCTTATTGTTTGTGTTTGTAATAACGAATATGCAATATTTAATATGTACAGGGTGCGGCAAAAATAGCTGACATATTTCACGGTTAAATTAAATCCAAACGAAATATACAAACAAAATTTGTTTATTCCCCCCCTGAAATAACATAAAATGACATTCTATTTTCAGTATTGTATTTGTTTTAATAATAATTTCACTTAAGTAAATGCCATTGTTGCCTACAGTCGACAACGAAAGTTGTCTATGATTCGGCAGACCATTTCTTGTGGAATGGCAGCCACTCCTTGTACAATTGCTTCTTTTGAGTGGTCAATAGTATGAGGGCGATGAGTGTAGGCGTTTGATTTCAGGGCAACTCCTAAGGGAAAAAAGTCCGACACGCAGGAAATGCGACAACATTGCGCGGTTCTGGAAAGCTTGAAATAGAAAAAGTTATATATATATATATATATATATATTTTTTTTTTTTTTTTTTTTTTTTTTTTTTTTTTTTTTTTTTTTTTTTTTTTAGACCTTTCATGAAATATTTGCATAGCAGGAGATAGGTCTCAATTGATAAGAGTGCCCACCTCACTACCTGACATACATAGAAGATGACTTCCTGGCCTTGACAAGGTACGCTCTAGCGAAAACTATTTCTCATTTACAATTTAAAACGAAAAACAACTAATTACAACGTGAGTTAAACAAACACAACAAACTCAACAGAACAAAACAAACTCTTTTAAAGTTTTAACCAGTTATTTCTTGCCCCATCGAAAATTCGAGATGGAGCAATGGAAATCGCCATAATATAAATATTATTGCCTGAGTTGTTTAAAAGAGAGGTATGAACAATCACTCACCAGCACACTCTTTCCAGTTTTCCATGGCACAAATCCCAGTAAAAGACAAAGGAAGAGCACTTGCTGAATGGCTTGATAAATTTTAATCTTCTCTCTTCATTTCATACTTTCGCTTTTCCTTTATTTTTTACTTAGTCGTAAATATGAAATATATTGAAAATTATTCATTCAGATCCATGCCTAAACAAGCGAATCTAAAAAAAAACGAAATTTTTCAGTTCTTAACATGTAAAATTATTCTCGGCTTCGTACTGAATTTACAAAAATATGCCTCTTTACTACATCATTAAACAGAAAATTGAGAATCTAATTGCCAAATACCTAATCTTTTTACTCGCAAAAAAAGACCTGTGCGTAGGGTAATATGTCAAAAGATTAGAAATAACATTTCCTATAATGTTTTATTATCTAGAAACATTAAAATGCAGTCGATGTTTTGCAAAACAACATTAAAAACGGGTAAAAACTAGGCATTTTGTATATAATTTTTTTCGGTGGCTTAAAATGCATTTAGAGCCTTCAGATTCCAGTAGGTAAATGATTATTATATTGTAAAACAACCTAGAAAATTTCATTGAAATAGGTTGGATTGTTTTGCAATTAAGGTAGTAGCGAAAAAATCAACATATTTCAAATTGTTGCAAAATCCAAAAGACATGTTTTACATATTTGTTTAAAAAAGCTGAATTTCTTAGAAAAAAAGAAATACCTCAAATATGTGAAGCATGATATTCCAACAATTGGATTTTGTAACAATTTGAAAAATTATTAATACTAAACTGAACCTTTACTGAAACATGCAGAGAGGAAATAAAGTTATTGAAATGGGTTAAGTCCATTTTTTCATTAGATTAATTTTTTTCTAAAAACCTTTTTTATCCTCACAGCAAAAACTTTTTTTTTGAATCTCTAAATCTCATAAAAAATAAGGAAATGATTGTTAGTGGGGCCTCGTAAATATTAATTTCCTAAAGTAAATATACTAGCTTAGGCGTTTTTTGTGTTCCCTGAATGGTTTTATCCTTTTTTGAAAATCGACGCTTCAATTAGTGAAGTTTTAATTGTTGACCTTCCGTCTATAACGAAAATTCGGAAATTTGAAAAATGTTAATTTTTCGCTAATTCCTTGAAATTTATTAGCAAAATCTAAAGCGATTTAAACAAAATTTGGTACATTTTTTTAATACATTGTGCATTTTTCTCCTAAAATATGAACGTCCTAAATGCATTTCAAACAAAAATAATTTATTTCAAAATGTTCTACTTTTTACCCTTCTTTCCTACTTGATATTTCATGTTGTTGTTTTGCAAATCAGCAAATATTAAAAAGTTGTTCCGACGATATTCCCACGAACGTTAGCTTGCTCCTCTCAACATACAACTCAAAACAGTTGCGCCCTGGACTATTATGAATGAATGTGTAAAATAGTAGAAGTACAATACTTTTAATTAAGCTTCTTTTTCCTTGCGTAATACAAAGGGAAATCGCTGCGGCATTCTTTTTATTGGCCTACTTCTACCAAGTGGATGTCATTCGACTTATCCATCATTCTTTTACTTTAACATTTAAAAACAAAAACAAAACTTTTAGGGTCTTCTACTACCGCAGCCTACATTGTATTATTTAAATTTTAACGCCCATTTATTATTAGCTACGAATTTTAGGACGGGTTATCTATAGGTTACTACCCTTTTCTAGCCAGGATAGGGGCGATGCCTTGTCTTTTTTCGAAAGAAAAGCCAACACCCCTAGTCGGAATCGAACCCACGACCTTTGGCACGGAGTGATAAGTGCTCACGCCTTAACCCTCACGGCCACCGGGTCTCCTACATTGTTTTAAAAGTAAAAATAAAGCATATAACAAACACGAACATTTTTTTTACAATAATTTCTCTTCTCTTAAACATAATTACTATTTAACATTGTTAATATTACTTAGTAGTCACAGTTAATAATTGTTATCCTGTCTTCCAATTGCTCATTTCCAACTGTTCAACATGATTTCATTTAAACGTCCATGTATAAATGGAACACAGATTTTTAAGGACGGGTTATTTATAAGCCAAGTGCCCGATTTGTATGAAATGTGGTGTAAAAAATACTTTTCTTAAATGAAAGGTTAGGTTCGTTAAACAGCAGAATCCTCCTACCGGAAAGCTGTTTTTTTTTTGGCGAAATAGTGACAGGGCTTTCTGTTTACAGGTTTGCAGGAAACCTTTTTATAGGTAATAATAACTGTTTCTATTCCAAGCTTTCGAACGATATTTTGACTGAGAACGGAAACTATAAAGCGACAAACTTTCTTAAGTTCGTCCTTCCAATGTCTGACGTTTTTGAATGAATACTTACCACCCTTAGAGGAGATCGAACCCAAACGAACTAGGCACGGGTTTATTCAATGATCACACTTAATAATTCCTAAGTTAAAATAGTCGCATTAAAACGCTTGTTATTTAAAACTGAAGTTTCACGTCCTCCAAACCGATTTCTTTAACACATTTCACAACAATGTATTTTGATGCACTAAACACGAATCCGTTAAAAAAAACCTTCGCATTTTACTAGGAAAGAAGTTATCAAGCACTAAAGTTCACTGTTAGGAAGGTTGTTAAAACTAGGCGTATATATGTAACATTGGGAAACAGAACTCTCATTTGAAATGTTCATAAACCATTTATTCAAAAATATTGTTAATTTTAAGGGCATCCTCACCCGAGTCACCTGTCACTTAAGGGCATACGTGCTATGCGTTTCCGCTCGCTACGCTCGCTCAAGGAGATATCAAAACGCCAGTCAATCCAACTCGCTGAAATTAATATAATTCTATTGATTTTAGCGGTTTTAGCGGGTTTTGTTATCTTCTTGAGCGAGCGGAAACGCATAGTATGTATGCCTTAAAGTCGTCACAAATTTAATTGTTTACATTAGCTCTCATAACCTGCATAACAGTGAACTTAAGTTCTTAATAACTTCTTTCCTAGTTAAATCCGACGTTTTTTTTTATCGTATTCGTGTTTAGTGCATCAAAATACGTTATTGTGCAAAATTTGAAAGAAGTCGGTTTGGAGGGCGTGAAACTGCATTTTTACCATTATTTTAAAAAATGATTGTGAATAAATAACTGCTGATGAATTTAAATAATTGATGGTAAATTTCAATTAAACTTCTTTATTACGAACTTTTCCATACCCGCGCATACGCATGTTGACGAATTTAGTTGTTTACATTAGCTCTCATAACCTGCATAACAGTGAACTTTAGTGTTTAATAACTTCTTTCCTAGTTAAATGCGAAGGTGTTTTTTTTTTAACGGATTCGTGTTTAGTGCATCAAAATACATTGTTGTGAAAAGTGTTAAAGAAATCGGTTTGGAGGACGTGAATCTTCAGTTTTACCAAACTCTCTTTTTCTTTGTCTCTATCTTCAGTTAGTATTAATATTACCTCACCTCTAATTGAGATTCTTGTTGACTTCATAAGTTCATTTTCGTTTCGTAAATTTAAGTATAATTCTGTTAGCTGATTCAAAGCATTTTCGGCACATGCTCTTTCATTTTTATTGATATGTCGTTTGTTAAGAAAATTTTCAATATTGTTTAAAGTTTCCTCGAACTCATTGTGTTTAGACATCATTGAACGTTTAACATATGTTAAAAACATTGTCGTTATATGTTTCTTTACTTTTGTAGTTTTAACATAGTGTGGCGAGCCTGGTGTTTTAGCGCGGTTCCTCCCTCCCCCATAGGGAGGAACCCCGCTTATAGGGTTGATACAATGAAACAATCCGGAAGTGCCGACTAGAAAATTTCGCGTTTCAGAACCCCTAGAGACCGAAAATAACGGTGGTTCAAATTTGTATATATATATATATATATATATTTATTTATATATACATATATATATATATATATATATATATATATATATATATATATATATATATATATTTGTCTGTTCGCTCTCTAGATAGAAGACGAATGGTCCGATTTTGATGAAATTTGGTACAAAAATCCTTCGTCCAATTTGAAAGGTCAAGTTCGTTAACCAGCAAAATCCGCCTACTGGAAGATGGCGTTTGGGGCGAAATTCGCGCAAAAAAATCGTAACGCTTACGTTTTTGAGTTCATAAGCTTCTAAGTACTCGTTTTATATGATTCCTGGGCTAGGAAAACGAATGAAACCATTTTCAAGGCGATAGCTTCAACCGTTTTCGAGAAAATTGGAAAAATATTTTTTGAATACCGTTTTTGGTTTGGGTACTTAGAATCATGGGATTCAGTTGAAACATTTTCTGCATGTTCTACTTTCATCAAAACTAATATGTTGAAATTTTGGTTACGTTTGGAGTTAAGGAAGGGTTAGAATAAAATATTTTATTAACAGACATAAAAAGTTTTAGTAACTTTGTTTACTTTCCTTAATATCTCGAAAAAGGTTGAAAATCTTGGTAAACGGAAGAATACCATTAGAAAGCTTATTAAATGCTCTAAAAAAAAGGATCTAATGAAAGTTTTGATTAGGCGATGTCAATCGGAGAAATAAGAGCTTAAAACTTTAAAATAATTGATTTCGCTTATTCGAACTGTTCTTTTTGTCTGATTTTTATTCCTTGTTATTTTTTAATTGCTTATTGTTTGATAATGTATTTGAAAATAAAACAGGTTAAGAAAAATAAGAAAAACAATTTAATGTTAGAGATATGGATTTCCAAGATATATAGCTTTTCAACTGCCTAGCGTCCTTCCTAGGGAGGGTTCTTTGTCTTTGATTTTGGTACTTAGAATTATGGGATACAGTTGAAACATTTTCTGCATGTTCGAGTTTCATCAACACTAATATGTTGACATTTTTGTTACGTTTAGAGTAAAGGAAGGGTTAGAATAAAATATTTTATTAACAGACAAAAAAAGTTTTGGTAACTTTGTATAATTTCGTTAGTATCTCGAAAACCGTTGACAATCTTGTGAAGCGGAAGATTACCATTCGGAAGCTTACTAAATGCTCTACAAAAAAGGTTCTGAAGAAAGTTTTAATTAGGCGATGTCAATCGGAGAAAAAAGTGCTTAAAGTTTTAAATTAATTGATTTCATTTATTCCAATGGTTCTTTTTGTCTGTTTTATTTCTTGTTATTTTTTAATTGCTTATAGTTGGATAATGTATTTGACAATAAAACTTGTTAAGTAAAATAACAAAAACAATTTATTGTTAGAAATATAGATTTCCAAGATTCCAAGACCTTGTCACTAGCGGGTCTGTTTCTAGTGTAGCAGACCCTTCCAGGTAAGATTGTAAATCATGACCTTTCAAGACTTTACTACTCACAGGAATGGCGTTAGTGACCTTAAGGGTTGACACGCCATTATAATAATTAATTTAAAAAAAAAGACTGGTGGAACCAAAATAATAACTGCTTCTATTTTAATCTTTCCAAATTAGACTAGGGATATGAACGGAACCGCGCTAAGATGATGCAGTCCTGCGAGACGGACTTTTTTTATGGACTTAGTAGGCAACTGAGAGGGAGCATTCCGACAAGATCCTCAAACACATTGCTTTTTAAAACCTCACCAGGCCAGTCCTCTGTTATGGCTAAGAAACGTGTACCATAACGATATTTATAAAATCTATAATCGATAATCCAAGAGACCTGACATCACGTAACCTCCACCGTACGGGGTTGGGGTTGGTGGGGAATATATAGCGCCTCTTGAAGGCAATAATCGAGTCTGATATAAATAGAAAATCAATGGGTTTGGTTCGTCTATGATCGCTGTCCTTGTTGAATAAAATATTCTTATCGATCCTGAGCTATCATTAAGTAAATTTATTTGGTTTTAATACTTACAATATTACGTCCGGTGGCTTTTCTTTTCGAAAAACACAGAGGCCTCGCTCCAACCAGGCAGCTACACGGTGGTAAACCTATAAACGATCCGTCCAACCATTATCAAAAGTGTAAAAACATTAACTACGATTTACCAATCGGTTTCGAGATATATAGATATTTATCCATAAATCCCAATAAAAACCTATTTTTTCCATTTTCCGCGCCAATGGTTATAGATATGGCCTTCGGAGTAGTTTTATTAGCTTCCCCACATTCGATAACTTTTAAAACGTGTACCTGAAAGCCTAGTAACGCAAATACTTAAGCGTTACGTTTTTAGCGCGGTTCCTCCCTCCCCCATAGGGAGGAACCCCGCTTATAAGGTTGATACAATGAAACAATCCGAAAGTGCCGACTAGAAAATTTCGCGTTTCAGAACCCCTAGAGACCGAAAATAACGGTGGTTGAAATTTGTGTGTGTGTATATATATATATATATATATATATATATATGTATATATTTATTTATATATATATATATATATATATATATATATATATATATATACATATATATATATATTTGTCTGTTCGCTCATTTCTGGCTTCCCTAATGGTCCGATTGTGATGAAATTTGGTACAAAAATCCGTCGTCCGATTTAAAAGGTCAAGTTCGTTAACCAGCAGAATCCGCCCACTGGAAGATGGCGTTTGGGGCGAAATTCGCGCAAAAAAAATCGTAACGCTTACGTTTTTGAGTTCATAAGCTTGTAAGTACTCGTTTTATATGATTCCTGGGCTAGGAAAACGAATGAAACCATTTTGAAGGCGATCGCTTTAACCGTTTTCGAGAAAATTGGAAAAATAGTTTTTGAATACCGTTTTTGGTTTGGGTACTTAGAATTACGGGATTCAGTTGAAACTTTATCTGCATGTACTACTTTCATTAAAACTAATATGTTGAAAGTTTTGTTACGTTTGGAGTTAAGGAAGGGTTAGAATAAAATATTTTATGAACAGATATGAAAAGTTTTGGGAAGTTCGTATACTTTCATTAATATCTCGAACACGGTTGGGAAATCGTGGTAAGTGGATAGAAACTATTTGAAAGCTTACTAAATTCTCTACAAAAAAGATTCTAAAACTATTTTTGATTAGGTTATGTCAATCGGAGAAATAAGTGCTTAAAACTTCAAATACGTCTGTTTTGTTCTTAAGAACGGGTTTTTGTCGTTCTTTTTGTAATTTTTGTCTCTTTCCCTTTGTTTTTTATTGCTTTTTATTTTTGTAATTTCTTATGTTGGGAAAATTTTGTGTGTAAAACAGGATATGAAAAATGAGACCAATTTTCTGTTGCTAGAAATAATGTAAATTTTGGGAACTTTCATTAATATCTCGAAAACGGTTGAGAATCTTGGTAAACGGAAGAATACCATTAGAAAGCTTATTAAATGCTCTACAAAACAGGTTCTAATGAAAGTTTTGATTAGGCGATGTCAATCGGAGAAATAAGAGCTTAAAACTTTAAAGTAATTGATTTCGCTTATTCGAACTGTTCTTTTTGTCTGTTCTTTATTCCTTGTTATTTTTTAATTGCTTATTGTTGGATAATGTATTTGAAAATAAAACAAGTTAAGAAAAATAGGAAAAACAATTTAATGTTAGAGATATGGATTTCCGAGATTCCAAGACCTTGTCACTAGCGGGTTCGTTTCTAGTGTAGCAGACCCTTCCAGGTAAGATTGTAAATCATGACCTTTCAAGACTTTACTACTCACAGGAATGGCGTTAGTGACCTTAAGGATTGACACGCCATTATAATAATTAATTTAAAAAAAAAGACTGGTGGAACCAAAATAATAACTGCTTCTATTTTAATCTTTCCAAATTAGACTAAGGATATGAACGGAACCGCGCTAAGATGATGCAGTCCTGCGAGACGGACTTTTTTCATTCGCGCGAATTTTGCCCTAAAAACTTTGATCGGTGGACAGATTTTTTTAATTACACAGGTCTACAACCAAAAATTTGATTTGATGATTTTGGCTAATATCTGTGTTTCTCGGTGTGCTGAGGCCGAGAATGAAGTCCGTTTTTCTCTATCACGTACAGATTTTTTTCAAATCCATAGAACATAATATACCTGCTATACACATAAATTTGGTAAGAAGTAGGTTTTTTTTTTTTTTTTTTTTCCAAACGATTTCTCTTTTTATAAACAGACATCTTTCACTAGGTGGTGTAGGCAGTGACTCCCTCAGTAGATGTTGTAGGCCTGAGGGTGTCTAGGCACGACCTGTTCAGACAGGAACGTACTTGTTTGGTCTCAGATGTCATCGTTTGAAGCTAAACGAGATTGAACCTGTTGTATCAGGAACTTGGAGCTAAATTTCTGTTCATTCTCTCAGTTCAGTAGTATCAACTGAAGTGAACACATTCACTGAGGTCTCTTAGTTGTGTCAAAGTGATTAAGAATGTATTTTAAGGTTTGAAAGTGCATTTAGACAAAATGTCTCATCGTCGTTGTGTTACCAGTCCAGACTACTTCTGTTTTATCTATGGTAAGTACACAGTTAAGAAATACCAACGAAATATAACAGGTTTTGTCAAAAATGTATATTATGCATATTTTGGCTTGAGAATAGGAGATCAAGATAAAGTGTGGGCTCCTCACAAAGTATGCCATTGCTGTGTAGAAAAACTTCGCTTATGGTACAAAGGAGAGTTAAAATCTTTCGGATTTGCTATCCCAATGATGTGGAGGGAGCAAAAAAACCACGTTAATGACTGTTACTTTTGTAATTGTCATGTTCAAGGCTATAATTCCAAAAATCATAAGCTCATTAACTACCCTAATGTGGAATCTGCTAGTCGTCCGGTACCTCACGGTCCTGGATTGACAGTTCCTCAGCCCCCTCGTGACTTGGGCAGTATAGATAGGGAAGCTAATAGAGAAGACTGTATGTCGGAGAGCGATGAAGTACACAGTGAGTTCAAAGCAAGCAGTTCAGAAGATGAACCTCAGCTTATTTCTCAACAGGAGTTGAACGACTTAGTGAGAGATCTTGGACTTCCAAAAGATGCAGCTCAGTTACTTGGCTCCCGTCTTAAAAACAAAAATTTATTACAGCCAGGCACTTCTTTTTCATGGTATCGACACCGTGAAGCAGTTTTTGTTCCTTACTTTGCTCTGGATGAGAATCTTATTTATTGCAAAGACATTCTTGGTCTGATGGGTCAATTTGGTATACAATATGACCCGATTCATTGGCGTCTATTCATAGACTCATCAAAGCGAAGTCTAAAGGCTGTTTTGTTGCACAATGGCAATACTTATGCTTCAGTTCCAGTTGGCCATTCGGTACATTTAAAAGAAACATACGAAAATTTGTCATTAGTTCTCGAACGAATTCATTATAATGAGCATAACTGGTTGATATGTGGAGACTTGAAAGTACTTACTATGCTCTTAGGTCAGCAATCAGGGTACACCAAGTTCCCTTGTTTTTTATGTTTATGGGATAGCCGAGACAGAAATTCCCATTGGAACAACAAAGACTGGCCATCACGAGGAGCTCTGTCGCCAGGCCAAAAAAATGTAATTAGGAGAAGTTTGGTTCCTTCTGACAAAATCCTGCTACCTCCTCTACACATAAAGCTAGGTCTGATAAAACAATTCGTAAAGTCTCTCAATAAAGAAGGTGAATGTTTTAAGTACTTATGCTCCAAGTTCCCACGATTAAGTGATGCAAAGCTAAAGGGGGGGATCTTTGTAGGCCCAGATATTCGGAAACTTTTCACAGATCCACATTTCACTCAGACCATGAATGAGAAGGAGAAGGAAGCTTGGAATTCTTTTAAAGATGTTGTTGAGAAGTTCCTTGGTAACGTGAAGGATCCCAACTACAGAAGTATCGTGGAACGCATGTTGAAGGCATTTCAATTACAAGGTTGCAACATGAGTTTGAAGGTTCACTTCTTACATTCGCATGTGGACTATTTTCCGGAAAACTTAGGGGAAGTAAGTGAAGAACAAGGGGAAAGGTTCCATCAGGAGATCGAGGAAATGGAACGTAGGTATCAGGGCAAATGGAACGTAAACATGATGGCTGACTATTGTTGGATGCTGCAGCGTGAATCATCTGAAGAGTCCTACAGCCGGAAACGAACACGGAGAAATTTTCAAGAGAAAAAAATACGTTTTCATAAAAATAATAACTAAATATGCCACTGTTAATTCTGAAGCTGTTATTTCTACACATTTATGTATTTTGTACAGTAAACAACATTGAAATAACTAAAAGATCATGGAAATAAATGAAAAATCTTATTCGCCAATTCTGTTTTCTTTTAATGGTAGTACCTCTGCCTTTACTTGAGATTGAACAATTTCCTTACGTGATAGAGAGGGACTGACCTCATGTTCGGCTTCAGCACGCCAAGGAGCATAGAGATTGACCAAAATCATCAAATCAAATTTCAGAAAGATTATTTTTGTAGACCTGTGTTATTATGATGGCTTGTCAACCCTTAAGGTCACTAACGCCATTTCTGTGTGTGTTGATTTTCATTATAGTTTTGTAATAAGTATTAATATGTATACATTCTTATTAAGTTGTTATCAATAATGGTTTTATTTGCAGATTTTAATTCAAACGACAAAAGAGAAATGCTCAATTGCTTGTAAGCAAAGAAAATATTAATATAAAAAAAAATAATAAAAAAATAGGAAGATAATAAAATATAATATTAAATGAAAAAAAATATAAATAAATAAAATATAAAATTAAAAATAATAAAACCAAATGAAAATTAAAAAAAGTCCGTCTCGCAGGGGCCGCACAACCAAGCACTTTCCTCAGAATGTTTGTAGTGTAGGACAGATTTTGCTGGTTAGCAAACTTAACCTTTAAAATCACAAAAAAAAAAAAAAATGTATTTTCATAACAAATGTCTTTAAAATCGGACCATTTTTGAGAGATTGGTCAATATTTGCGTGATCTAAGGTTCTGAACCGTAAAATTTTCTAGTCGGCAATTCCTGATTGCGTCATGAGGTCAACTTCATAATTAGGTTTCCTCCTTATGGGGGGGGGGAGGCACGAGTAAAAATATAGAGGAATAAAAAGTTTAATTCATGACGTTTTAGGGTTCTTAATATGTCACATTCAACAAGTTTACAATCATTCTTAGACAAATCTTAAGCAAAATCAATTTGGACTAAATAAAATAATTTGTCATAAAGTTATATGTGCCTAAATATTGTTGCCTTAAAAACCCGAGGTTTAGCTATTAGGCTTTCTAGTAGTTTTGGAATGGAAATGTTTGATACATAAAGTTATCCAAGTGGTCCTCCATGTTTTATTTTGCTAAGAATTATCAGGAAACCCTTAATATTTGAAGTTTGTAGTAGAATGCGCTTAAACATTTTTAAAATATCACAGATTTTGAAAGTATCGAGTACAAGGCGGAACGCAGCCAATGTTAAGCAAATTCTTATTAGCGACAAGGGACAAGACCATTAGAGACAATTTACCAATTTTAAGGACAGATCGAGGTCTCAACACTACATTTAAAATTATTGAGGATAATTTTTAATCCTCTCTATGTTTTTACTCTTTCATCAAGTAATATTATATAATATATTAATGCATTCTGCGGAAGAAAATAGAACATTCGGATACAAGTATGAAAAGCAATTAAGAGAGATAAAATTGCATTGTTTCTCATCTTTTCCCAAGGTCTCGCAATGAATCAGCATTCCTTATATGATTTCAGAACTTGTTTCTGTTACCATAACTTTTTGAACATAAGTAACAAAATCTCTAGATAACTATTAATAAATCCTCAAGAATTATTGTTCGATAATGTGCCACAGACACAATTTTTACAGAAAAGAAAACATTTTCCAAAGCGACGACTTTAGTTTTTATTAAGATAACATTAAGGTGCCTCTTCAGATTTTTATGTATTTAGCCTTTGAGAATTATTCTAGGATTTGAGCAGTAACTCGATTTTTAACCATGTAGCTATCGATTCCAAACAGCTGATTGATAGTAGTCATGTCACATTTATGAGTCTGGACGTGGTCCTACCAAATGCTATGTGCAGAAATATTTTTTTGTTGTTGACTCCTTATTGCTTTTATACATTCATTATTATAACGTAATTTTGAACAACTGATCTATGATTTATCTTGTATTATATTTCAGTCAAGAAGAGATTATTTATAATGTTAGCGATTGTGTATAATGTATTATACATTCCAGCTTCTAAAAACTTATTGCACTGTTGTTTCAGATGTGACAAACTTCAGTAATTACGAGAAACTGCGAGAAGATGTGAGTAATATTTTGGGTTCCGATGGCCTAAACGTCCTTATTAATAATGCTGGAATTTATGGAAAATCTTTGAAAATAGGTTACCTCAAACCTGACAGCATGATCGAGACTTACATAGTGAACACTGTGGCACCAGTCATATTGACAAAAGTAATCTTTATTTATATTTGTGATTTCATAAAATAAGTATTTGTGAGTTCATAAAATAAAATAACGACTAGAAGATGTGAAATTAAAAATTGTTATGATTTATTAACCAGGAGCTCCTGCCCCTTCTAAGACAAGCTGCTGATAAGAATAAAGATACACCTCTTGGACCGAAAAGAGCGGTTGTGGTCAATATATCATCTTCATTGGGATCAATAGCAGAAAATTCTACAGGTGGATATTATCCTTACAGGTGTAGCAAGGTAATAATAACATCAAAGTAATGGTAAAAAATGTTCTACAAGGATCGAATCTTCCACTCATTTAAATAAAAAGTCCGACTCGCAGGAACTGCGTCATCTTAGCGCGGTTCCGTATATCTTGAAAAATATCACAAATAACAGGAAACTGACAGTAGCCAACTTACACAGAAGCGGATAATTCTTAATCCTCATTCTTGAGAAAGGCTGAACAAGTCAATACAATTATGTACTGAAAACGTACTCACTCTACGACTACTGATCAGAAGGCTCTATTCCAAACATCCGTAAATTCGTTGTCATTTTACGTTCCTTGTTTTACTAGCAAATTCGTTTCACTGTAATAATTAACTGTAAATATGTGCTTCATGGCAAATAAAAGTCCGTTCCCTCTTGGGTTAAATCTTTCTTTAAAATAAGAAATAATGATAACTTCAGTTGCAGCAGGAGGAAGGTTATAAAATCGGAGAATTCAAAACAAACTTGACTTCCACAGCCATTCCAAACGTATAACCAATACCTTTTATAGTCTCTTGGCTTATTTGACTAAAATACAAATTTCACTGATAAATGCAATTATAACAATAAAGTCCGACTCGCAGGAGCTGCGTCATCTTTGCGCGGTTACATCTCGAAGAAATGGAATAGATTAGCATCACAAATCACAGGAAACTGACAGTAGTCAACTTACACAGAAGCGGATAATTCTTAATCTGTATATGTCAATACAATTATGTACTGAAAGCGTACTTACTCTTTGGCTACTGCTGAGAAGGCTCTATTCTAAACAACGAAAAATTCCTTGTCATTTTAAGTATCTTGTTTTACTAGCAAATTCGCTGTACTGTTATAATCAACTGTAAATATGTGCTTCATGGCGAATTAAATTTCATTTTGTCGTGGGTTAAATCTTTCTATAAAATAAGAAATAACGGTAGCTTCAGTTTGAAGCTATGAGGAATGTTATATAGATGGAGAATTCAAAACAACCTAGGTCATCACGATTAGCCAATGCCATCATGATTACTACAGCCACTCAAAACTTATCAATACCTTTCACCGTTTCTTAGCTTATTTTACTACAATACTAATTTTACTGATAAATGCAATTTAAAACTAGAAACAACTAATTAAAAAGTGAGATAAACAAAGACAAAACCCCGTTCAATATAACAAAACAATCACTTTTTAAGTTTATCTCTCATTGACGTTGCTCCATCGAATATTGCTTCAGATCCTTTTTTGTAGAGAATTTAGTAAGCATTCGAATGGTCACTTTCCACTTAGCACGATTTCCCAACCGTTATCGAGATATTTACGAAAAATGTATGAAGATCCGAAAACTATTCACGTCTATTAATAAAATATTTTTTTTTCGCATACTTCCTTAACTCCAAATATAACCAAAATTTAAACATCTTATTTGGGATTAATTTCCAAGATGTAGAAAATATTTCAATTGAATCCCGCGATTCTAAATATTCACAAAAATATAAGGACTTATAAAAACATTGATTCCACTTTTCTCAGGAACGGTTACAGATATCGCCTTAAAAATGGCTTCATTCGTTTTCTTATGTTAAGAAACCTATAAAACAAGTACCTGCAAGCATATAAACACAAAAACGTAAGCGTTACGATTTTTTGCGCGCGAATTTCGCCCCAAACACTATCTTCTAGTGCGCGGATTCTGCTGGTTAACGAACTTGACCTTTCAAATTAGACGACAGATTTTTGTACCAAATTTCGTCAAACTCGGACCATTTTTGAGCTTGCTAGAGCGCGAACAGACAAGCATATATATAAATATATACTTATACATATATATATATATATATATATATATATATATATATACAAATTTGGGCCACCTATATTTTCGTAATCTATAGGGTCGGAAACGTGAAAGTTTCTAGTCGGCACTTCCGGATTGCGTCGTGAGGTCAACCTGATAAGCGGGTTCTCCCTATGGAGATAGGGAGTAACCGCGCTAATATATACATTTACATATATATATATATACAAATTTGAACCACCTATATTTTCGTGATCTATGGGGTCTGAAACGAGAAAGTTTCTGGTCGGCACGTCCGGATCGCGTCACGATGTCAACCTCATAAGCGGGTCCTCCCTATGGAGATAGGGAGGAACCGCGCTAAAACTAAGCTGTTTTTTTATGTCAAAGATTTTGTATATCAATGATATATAGTATGTATATAGATTCATGTGTATACACATACTTGTTTTTAGCGCGGTTCCTCCCTCCCCCATAGGGGGGAACCCCGCTTATAAGGTTGATACAATGAAACAATCCGGAAGTGCCGACTAGAAAATTTCGCGTTTCAGAACCCCTAGAGACCGAAAATAACTGTGGTTCCAATTTGTGTATATATATATATATATATATATATATATATTTGTCTGCTCGCTCATTTCTGGCTTCCCTAATGGTCCGATTGTGATGAAATTTGGTACAAAAATCCGTCTTCCAATTTGAAAGGTCAAGTTCGTTAACCAGCAGAATCCGCCCACTGGAAGATGGCGTTTGGGGCGAAATTCGTGCAAAAAAAATCGTAACGCTTACGTTTTTGAGTTCATAAGCTTGTAAGTACTCGTTTTATAGGTTTCTTGGGCTAGGAAAACGAATGAAACCATTTTCAAGGCGATAGCTTTAACCGTTTTCGAGAAAATTGGAAAAATTGTTTTTGAATACCGTTTTTGGTTCAGGTACTTAGAATCAGGGGATTCAGTTGAAACATTTTCTGCATGTTCTACTTTCATTAAAACTAATATGTTGAAATTTTTGTTACGTTTGGAGCTAAGGAAGGGTTAGAATAAAATATTTTATTAACAGACATAAAAATTTTTGGTAACTTTGTATACTTTCCTTAATATTTCGAAAAAGGTTGAGAATCTTGCGAAACGTAAGATTACCATTAGAAAGCTTACTAAATGCTCTACAAAAATGGTTCTAATGAAAGTTTTGATTAGGCGATGTCAATCGGAGAAATAAGTGCTTAAACCTTTAAAGTAATTGATTTCGCTCATTCGAACTGTTCTTTTTGTCTTTGATTTTGGTACTTAGAATTATGGGATTCCGTTGAAACATTTTCTGCATGTTCGAATTTTATTAACACTAATATGTTGAAATTTTGGTTACGTTTGGAGTAAAGGAAGGGTTAGAATAAAATATTTTATTAACAGACAAGAAAAGTTTTGGTAACTTTGTATACTTTCGTTAGTATCTCGAAAACCGTTGACAATCTTGGGAAGCAGAAGGTTACCATTCGAAAGGTTACTAAATGCTCTACAAAAAAGGTTCTAAAGAAAGTTTTAATTAGGCGATGTTAATCGGAGAAATAAGTGCTTAAAACTTTAAAGTAATTGATTTTGTTTATTCGAATGGTTCTTTTTGTCTGTTTTATTCCTTGTTATTTTTAAATTGCTTATAGTCGGATAATGTATTTGACAATAAAACAGATTAAGTAAAATAAGATCAATTTATTGTTAAAAATGTAGCGTTCAAAGAGAGAGATACCAAGGCTTTCCAAATGCCTCTGTGCGGAGGCCTTTCTGCCCGACTTATGGGATAGCTGACCCATACAGGTAAGATTGTAAATCAAGACCTTTCAAGACTGGTTTGTATGAGATTTCATTTGTATAGGTGTTTCGCTATTGATCTAAACAAAGTAATAACTGTTTCTATTCTATGCCTTCATAAACACTAGAGATAAGAACGGAACCGCGCTAAGATGTCGCAGTTCCTGCGAATCGGACTTTTTGTTAACATAAAGGCAGCAATAATTGTTTTGCCTTTACCCCCCGGAACATGCGTGCAACATTCCCACAACAAAAGATTGGTCTATCAGCAAAATCGGTACATTAGAAGTGGAAGTTTGAGAAAGTCGCTCTAAACTAATCTACAAGTAACTTATAAATGAATATTGATATGTTCCAGAGTATAGATTTTTGAGTAATATTTTATTCATTTTTATAATTTTTTTTTGTTTATTTATTTGTTTTTTTAACACCGGATCGATAAATCTGAGCCATTAGCGCAAGTAAAATTATTATTTAAATTTTAACGTCCATTATTATTAACTGAAAATTGAGTCAAATATTTAAAAAAACTTTAAAGAAAATGTTTGAAATAACTAAATGATTTATCTTTATTTTTTTTATAACGGTTATTTTTATTTATTGCTGTAATTGTATTGTTGAGGAATGTTCTTAGTTTACGCAATTTCTGGCGGGAACATTTATTCGTAAAAAAATAAATCAGAAAAATAAAAATATTTGTGATTTTCTTGCTCATCGACAGTTACTTAAAGAATTGTTATTTATTTAAATTTTAACGTCCATTTATTTATTTAAAGAATTGTTATATTCTTTTTTATTAATTAATACAATTTATTCACTTTAATCAGAATACTAAATAACTGTTTCAATCATTATTCTAAAAGAATATCAAATTTTTAGGCTAATATATACTAAATATATATATTTTACTTCCTAATATATATACTTTTTTTTTATTCGGTTATATTATACTGTAACAATTAACCCGGATTGGCACCTTAAATTGAAACCCATAATTAATGATACGACATAAAAATGTTGACCTTCGCTTTTTAGAGGGGATAAGACGTTTTAAACATATTGATTTTGTTAAATACTTATCTTAGAGTAATATTTTTTCAAATAACCTCATATTTTATCTTTTGTGGAGTACTACATCCCAAAATATTCTCCCGTGGCGTTTTGAAAAGCCACTTCAAAAAACACTGGTTTTGGCCTCCACTTATTTGATCTCGAGATGGTGTAAACAAATTCCAACATGAATGAATGTTTTAAAACTATATTCTTGTTAAAAAAACAAAAGAAAAAGAAAATTGCGCACATTGATTTATTCAATTATTTTGCACCTACGTATCTCAAACATTTTTCTTACAGACATTTCCATCTTATGGGATTCTGCCAATTGTCGTACTTCATCTTTCATTTAGTCATGGGCATATATAGAAAATAATTTCGGAGGGGGCTGGGAAAATTTCGGGGGGGGGGGGGCTGAGACCATTTCCGGTGTATGGAATACTAACAATTTAGATCTTGGAAGAGTTTTAGCCAACTTAAACGCTATTACACCCCCCCCCCAAAAAAAAAAAAAAATCAGCCCCGTAACAGGCCACAAGGGCCCAGAGGGGCAGATACTGTAGAGGTATCTGATTCTTGACCATACGGCACACTAGGGAGATAGTGTGGTCAATACTATGCTCCGGCCGCCTGATTTTCCCCTTGGCTGCTTCGACTGCTAGAGTCATTAGCACCCAAGGTACCCATTATTAATTAAATTAATTAAAGGCTGGGTGAGCCTAGGGACGATCTGGGGTTTTATGAAATTTTTACCGATCAAAACAAAATTTCGGGGGGGGGGCTGCAGCCCCCCCCCTTATATACGCCCATGCGTTTAGTAAACAACGGCGGGAAATGAGGTAAAATAAGAATAGAACAGCCTGTATGATGTATCATCGAATGTGCGCTCTGTAAACTTGACATTTCCCAAAATATGTGTGTTTTATTCAAGAAGAAACTGACAGTAATCTAAGCGGAATTATTCCATTCAAGCGATGATTTCTCGGAATGAGACCGCTCTATCAAAAATCGAAGGAGAACCGTATTTGTAGGAAATGTAATAAGCTTTCGAATCGATGCTTTACATTTACTAAGAAAACGGTGGTCACCTTCAGATAGCCTGTTCTAAAAATCTCTTTTATAAAGGACATAACGGATAAAAGTATCAACCTTTCAGGAGGTGATAGCAGACCTCAAGTGCAACAAAAAAGTTTATATAAAGTACGTTTCAAGTCCGAACAGAAACAGAGTAAATTCAAATTTCGTATTTTTTTATTTCGATTAGTGATTTTTAGGAGTAGTGATTCCTGAAAATCCATTTACGGTAAATAAAATCCAATCAAACCATCGTAAAGTAAATGAAATCTCCTTTGAAAACCCAAGTTTTGTAATGTTACTATGTTCATTTGGAACTGCATCCAGGGCGGTTCCATAAACCAAATTCAGGTTATTCATTAAGAACTTTGTTTTTCGGGAATTTTTTACTCTCTTTCCTGTAGGATTCAAACTCCTCCCCTTTCAGGAAATCCTATCCGTTTATTTACCTAATAAGGAAGTTGATGGTTGCTTGGTTATTAGGGGCGGAATACCTCCGTATAATTGAAAATATTTAAAGAAAAATTAGTTTACTTTCAAAACGAGTAAGTTTTTTTTACAATGGTTTGATTGGATTTTATTTACTATAAACGAGTTATCAGTAATCTCTACTTATAAATAAAAAAACACGATCGAATTGAACCATACTTTATATGAACCTTTTTGTGGCTCTTGAGGTCTACTATCACCTCCTGAAAGGTTGATACTTTTGTCCTCTTTATAATATACCGGGTTTAACGGATACAATTTTAACGCTCCAATTTATACATATTATATAAATGGGCGTTGAAATTAAAATAAATAAATGATATAGGTTTTTTTTTTAACAAATGTGTTTTAGGAATTATTAGTTATGCAGCTCCTGCGTAACAAGCTTTTATTTCAATAAATCTTATTCGAAAGTTCATTTATTTATTTTCTTTTTTTTTTCGTTTTTAGAGTGCTTTAAACAGTGCAACTAAGTCACTAAGTGTGGATTTGCTGCCATACAATATAATTGCTACTTGCATTCATCCAGGATGGGTGAAGACCGACATGGGCGGACCTAAAGCACCGCTTCATGTAGACCAATCAACCAACGACATCATAAACACAATCACCAACCTGAATGAACAACATAATGGGCGCTTTCTCAATTATGATGGTTCAGGTTTACCGTGGTAATTTAATTCCAAGCATTGCATAATTCAAACCTGAAATGATACTATTTGTTTTTGTTCATATTTTTTTAAAAATTTAAATATTATGAATAGTTTTTTTTCTTTCTAAGTTACATTGATATTTACTATATTACAAAGATCGGAATTTCAAGACGATTACTTCTGTACCTTGGAACAAAAAGGGCAAATGTCCAAACTTCTGAAGTTTGAAGCAGTGACAGCAGGGCGGAAAAAAACATTACTGTGTTAAAAGGGACAAAATCTTCCAGTTAAAAAGATTTATTTTCCAGTTAGGAAAAGACATCTTTAACATTTGGCCCTTTTAACAGTTATATTTATCCCACCCTGATGTCACTTGTGCAGTTCACTCTAATTTCTGAGATATGGACATTGCATATCTCAGAAATTAGACATGGCCCAAGGTACAGATTTATTGTAAAGTAAAGAAGGTAATTAATTACTCGGCGTTGGCTGATATTTGTCTTTTGTGTGACCTAATATCAGGACCTTGGAAGAGTAAGGGCGAATCACGAATTCAGGATGTTGGGAAATCGATGTTAAAGTTCTAGAAGTGCTTCAGGATAGCAAGGGCGAATGTTTACTCTATGGAATACTCATTCATAAATCTGATGGAAAAATTATGAAATTGAAATGCAATGTTTTAATTATAATTTTTACGAGTGATTTATGGGTAACAAAATGCTAGGAGAGACGTTTCAGAAGCGGGATTCGCCGTCGAAATAGGACATTGAATTTTTCATGATAATGCTGCTATTGACTTTAACATGTAACTGTGAGAGAACTAAAGGCGGACCAGAGAAACAAGGCGAAGCGACATGTTACCTACATGTTTCTGAGTCAGATAAATAAAATTAAAAAAAAAGTAGATTTGTCTAATTCGCCCCTACTCTTCCAAGGTCCTGATATTATAATGTATCAATATGAATTTATTGTTTTTAAAATCATACAACTTCATAACAAATGTTAATTTATTACTGCTTTCTTTCTTTATAAATGCTACAGTACTGGAATAATAGATTAGCATCATAAACTCATCACAATTACTTTCTTATTTGTAATAAATCAATTATTATTAATTCATTTAATTTTTTTTCTCAAGTAAACCCCAACTTCTAGTTTCCCAACCCACGTTTCTCATAGTTAATGTTTTAACGTTTCTCATAGTAGGATATGGAATCAACCGAGTTTGGTTGCAAGGAAGTAAAAACAACGGTCGGTGGTACAAATTAATAATTTGATTGTACAAATTATACAAATGAAGTACGTAAAATATTGTCTTTATAGTAATACAAAATGACATAGAGAACAAAGTGCAATGTAATGAACGAGGAACTGGAAATTATGACGTCGTAAGGGAAAAAAGACATATAACCTTGTTACTGCTTTGCCAGTGAATCACCTTGGGAAACCACACTGCTATGTGAGTATTATCCCCTCACTCATTCTGACTAACATCCTCCCAAGAGCAGATAAATGCTTTAAGGAAGAATATTTACAATAGGAACAACATTAGGCACTTTTATCGAAAACGGTTTGTTTTGATTAAGTTAGGTTTCCATTCTGTCAAATTTTGCACGACATGTGCCCGGGACTTGTTGCACAGTTTTGTTTCCAATTCTCTGCAACATGTTGCAAGAATGAGATATAACATATGTTAATCATATGTGAAGATTAGACACTTTTTAGGTTAGGTTATGTGTTCACTAGACAGGGTTGTATGTGTATACGGTCTTTTGCGCATGTGCATATTCCTGGCACAAGTTGGGGGTTGTTTCCATTACCTAAGCACAAGTCCTACCCAAGGGGACATGTTTTGTCGCGAGGTCTTCTGGCATATTTTTGTCCCAGGCACATAATGGCTTCCATTCTGCGATTTGTGCCCGGCACATGTCGCAGGGCAGATATGTAGTAATGGAAACGGAGCTTTAATAGAAACCCATAATTAAAATAATAAGGGCTTTTGATACATTGATTAAATTGTGATGACGTTCTTTCATTACTTCGTCACGGCAGATAAGTAGGTATTTTATTGCGCTAAAAAATGTATCATCAAAATTAAAGCTACTACATAATTTTGTGCAGTTTATTATATCACGGTTCCCGTCATCCTATAAGTTACTAATCAATTGATAAGTAATCAAAGTATATTGTTTCTTGATATTGGGGCCCTCCGGACAAGTGTCAAAAAACAGATAACCCGTTATCTAAAGGTTACCAGTAAGAGGAGTTTAACCAGTACAGGTTAAAATCCATTGTCAATAATAAATGAACGTTAAAATTAAAAAAATTATGTTTCCAAGATGTCATTTGGAAACACCCATTATATTTGTGAGCATTACCAAGAAGTGTTCTCACTGGGGATTCTGATGGGTGAGGAGGCTGTGCAAGGGTTTGGGATATTAAGAAAACCTTTCTTAGCGAGTGTTTACATTCAAAAGGGAGTGTCCATGCAAAATTTAAATTTTTCTGTCGAGTGATTTGGGTTGGGCGATAATAGGTCACTCAGTGACCTATATATTTGTCAAATACCACTTATTTGTGGTATTTGACAAATATATAGTAGAAGATATACAAAGTACTGAAATCATGAGTTTGATGAGTTCATCGTATACAATTGTCAAGCTTTGGCAATAAACAAATAATAGTTAAATAAAGAATTATAGATTTGAATGGAAATAACGATGTAAACAATAATAATGAATATATTACATTTTGATGAAATTTTACTTTTCAATTTTCAGCAATCGTGGAAGATAATAACACCTAATCTTCATCAAACAAGTTGTACTGTAGTTTGTTTTGATGTTAAGGCAATTAAGCTTTCCAGAGCAATATCGTTTGTACAAATGACATGGACGTAATTTGATAGAACTCTTTAGGAATTGAGGAAAAGCTAATTCTAAAAAATCAGGGTAAATAACTGTCGGTCAGGTCTTGCTGAGTCCGTATTTAGAACCTGCGTCATAGTTCCACTTGTCAGGATTCCTCTTGTCAGTGTTGATAGCGTGCCTGATAACAATGTTGTCCCCGGCACTTGCCTCTGGTATTATCATTATAATTTACACAGTAAATGCTTATTTATTTTTCAAATATTTCAATCCAATATATAATATATTTCTATATTTCTGTAAGAAGAAGACATCTAGGTCTATAGAATATCGTAATTTTGGAGAATTATTTCTTAATCTGGGGTCCGCGTAGCCATAACCAGGGTGTCCACGAGGGAAATAATTATCTTTTGAATTCTTCTAATAAACATACATGCGCAAGACTATTAAAGTATACAGCGATACATTTTATCGCTTAGGATATCGTAAATCCTATGCGCGCTTGCTAAAAAGAAACTGATTCTCAAAATTCCTGGGGTTCAGACGGGGCCGCAGATTAAAATTTTGTTAAGTAGGGGGCTCCAGAAGTTTAAGAATGCCCTCTTAGGGTCTTACAGTACTTACAGTGTGAAGCGTAGAGAGAACAAAGAGGACGAGTAAAGAGCATAGCCTTCGGCAGCTCTGGACAAACATTTCTGGGGGGCTAATTTAGAATGGGCTTACCGCCATGCCTGGGGGTGTAGAATCAAATGTTTATAACTAGGCACCTGGAAATCATTAAGGAAGTATTTGATAAATTAAGAAAATACATTAATTAGAACTTATTACTATAAATTTGCCTAAACAATTTATCTTTCTTACTTAACCGAAAAAGATTGTGAATTTTCATTTTGGAGGACTAATCCCCCCCCCCCCAAGCCACTGAGCATAGCAAAGGAATCAAACGTCTGAGGATATAAGTGGACCAGCTGGCAAAGAAGAGAGAATAGGAACGATTTCAACTCAGCAAAGCAAAGTTTTTCATTATGCGCTTTGCTCTCTTAACGCTCCACTCTCTGAGTACCCTTAGAGCGTTTCATCATTTAGGAAAGCATGGAAGAAATCAGAAGATCTGCGCCACACTTTTTACCTACAAAAATTAATGAATTCATTTGAAATAATGAGAGAGAATTCAAACCACAATAATCAAATCCTGGAAAACCAATTGGCTGACGAGAGAAAACAAACTAAAACGTCCATTACGCAAGAGCTGCGTCTCTCAGCAAGGTAAGTAGTGTACTCCGCAATCATGAAACATTCGCCCAAAATGGTCCATATGAATAGAAAATATGCACCAATAGTTTTGGATCAAAAATTCATTAAAAATACTTTCACATTTGTAATGAACAGCTGAATGAATTGTTATTGTTTTATTTAATTTTTTTCTGGAGTAAACCCCAACTTCTAAGGGTGAGTTCATATCTGACACTTCTCGCAGGAAATATATCTCACGCCTGGGATATATTTCCTGCGAGAAGTGTCAGATGTAAACGCACCCATATTGCTCGTGACAGAAATATATATCTCAGACACAAATCGTTTGCAGTTTCCATTAGTTAAAACTTCTGTCTGACATAAATATCCTGCAATAACTATCAGATGTAAACGCATCCTAACACAACACATGTTCCTCAATAATTTTATATGAATTTTAATCATTTTTTTTTTCTATGAGCACTAATATTTCTATGGTTCCAATAGGCCGATAAAATAAAAACAGAAATATTAACAAACAAAATATTCGAAGATATAAAGAATGCAGACAATGGAAAAAAATGAACTTTTGTGGAAATTGCTTGTCTTAAATACTTTATCTCAAGGCCAAAATACATGTTGAACTCTTATCAGGCACGGTATTTTAACTTTTATTAACACAGGTGATAAATGTTTAAGTTTTGTTCTTCGCTTTATCTTTAGCTGATTATCTGCAATCATTACTACATGTTTTGAACAGTTTTTAAGGCTGAATGAATTTCAGGTTACCTACTCAAAGGATAACCTGTCAATGCGCAGATCAGAGGTCGGCAACCTATTAATAAATGTTTTTATTTATTTCCTTCCTTAAGTAACATTTAAGGAAAGAAGGTACATTCTTAAAATTAAACAAATGAAACAGTTGTTATAAAAGTATAAAAGCATTTTCTTCCATCTGAAATAATTCATACTCTATCCCATTTTATTATATTCAGCATTTTTTGTATTGCTCTATTACATTTTAAAATAAATCCTTTCCGACAAAAGTCTACTGTGTGTGGCCAATGTGTTTAGTCACGTATGTAGGTATGTAGTGTTTATCTATCTTCAGTTAGGCGTGTGCAGATGTAAATATCTTGGTATGTCTGTGCTATATTATAGTTATCCATTATATAATAGGACGCTAACAGCATTACTAAGAACTTCACCAAAATATTTTAGCGAAATTAAGAACAGACTTAAGACTTTATTTCTAAATAATAATTATCCTGGTGAGCTGATAGAGAAATCAGGAGGGCTGAGAAGTATATTATGTATAGTCATAGAGAAGATAAGAAGGATTTAAAAGAAAAGCACCTGTTAAATTTTGACGTAAATATTTTTAAATTTTCTGACGACTTTTTTAATGAAAACAATAAACTTAAAAGAAAAAGAGACGAATCAAGTAATGAGATGACTGGTATACCGATTTCAACAAAAAAGATAAAACTATCCGAACAAAAAACCACATCTAGATTTTTTTTTTTAAACTTTTTATTTATTTACAGAAGTATTACATTCTACAATTATGTGTATTTTGTAATTTGATATAGGTAGTTTGACCACGCCTCAGGTGCCACCAGTTGTCAACCGAGTACCTTCCTTAGGAAGGATTCTAGGATGACCTGTATGGAGTCACCATACATCATCCAACCACACCCTGCGACTAGCAGGGAGGATTGGAGACGGGTAAGACGTGGCCTGTGATTTCATGAGGAGAGAAAATATCCATCGATATCACTCTCATAATTACATTAGTTCTGATTTTTGGTCACTGCACGACACTTCACTACCTAAGTAGATCCCGGGGCCACTTCCTATTAAGACGTCTTGGTGGAGAGGAAGGATGATTGATGCTGGATAAGGATTGGGCTATAGGATTAGGATGATTGATCAATTTACTATGGAATGATGAGAAGCGGATAGGGATTATATCTTGAACAAAAGGGATATTTAGGTCATTATGGAGGGTGCGATTTGAAACGTAATAAGGAGCGTTGACTATGATACGTAGGATTTTGGATTGAAATGTTTGGATTCGGTGGATGTTGGAATGCTTGGCTGCCCCCCAGAGTTCTACTCCGTAAGTCCATATAGGTTTTAATAATGAGTTGTAGACAGTTACTTTGTTCTGTACGGTTAAGTGTGATGTTCGATTTAGTAGTCTGTATAGTTGTCCTAATCGTCGATTGAGTTCTTGTCGTTTTTGTTTAATGTGTGCGTTCCAAGTTAGTCGTGAGTCAAGATAAAACCCAAGGTATCGGATGGTGTTGGTTATGGGTAACGGATTGTCGTTAAAGGACACGGAAGGACAGGTTTTACGTCGAAGAGTAAAGGTTATTTGGTGACATTTTTCGACGTTTATTTTGATGCGCCACTTTTTGCACCACTGTTCAATTTCGGTTAGATGGGTTTGTAGGTTCTGGGAGGCTGTGTCTGGATTTATGTGGGGTGAGAGGATGGCCGTATCATCTGCGTACGTTGCCAGGAGGTTGGGGTGTGTTGGAATATCAGCTGTATAAAGGGTGTAAAGGATGGGGCCGAGGACACTACCCTGAGGAACTCCCGCTTCTACAGGGCAATAATCTGAGTAGGCTGTTCCATGCCGGACTTGGAAGAACCTGTCTGAGAGGTAGGAGCGAAGGATTAGGTAAAGGGTGCTAGGAAGGAAAGTTTTGAGCTTAAAGAGTAAGCCTGCATGCCAGACTCGGTCGAATGCTTGAGCTACATCCAAGAAGGCAGACGTGCAATACTCTTTTCGCTCGAGGGATGAGGAGATAAGATCAACAACCCGAAGCCTTTGCTGACATCTAGATTAGATAATAATAGCAGCAACAATTTAAAACGTAAAATTAACGAAACTCAATTAGCGGATGACAATGAAATTAAAACGAAACGAAGAAAATTGATGCAGACAAAGCTGGACGATTTCTTGATTAAAATACCTACTAAAACAATGACCGTACTTTTAAATTCTCATGAACGGACTACCAATACCCACATTCTGGAACAACAAAGAGACGAAGAAACTAAAATAAATTCAATATAAATAATTAACTATAACACATTTCAGTATAAACCGATTATTGCGAATAAGATAAAAAAAACACATGCAAGGAGCTAGGTAAAATATCTTCGAGATACCAAAATAAAATTAAAAATTCTTGTAGTAGAATAAAAGATAAACTAAAGCAAAAGGAAACCAAATTTAATTTCTTCTAAAAAAGAGGATAAAACAGCACGTTAAAAATATAGACGAGAATGACAACCGAACGGCATTAGTAGGGACCAAGCAACCGGCGTTCCAGCAGGGACCAAGCAACCGGCGTTCCAGCAGCCACCCAGCCATGCACTCAGGATCAAGGACCTCGACCTCTCTGGACAAAGTTCGAAGCCGCCGTCTCGATGTCCCCAGTGGTCAAGCCAGCCTCCAGTCATTACACACCCGACTCCTACATCCCCCAACTCTAGTCAATACCTGGCTTATATATTCACTTCCTTACCCCTCTCACTCCTGCTTCGAGGAACGGCTACGGCTCAGTACCGAACACCTTCTCCCCGACTCAGTGGAACAGCTAACGCCTAGTACCTAGTCGGTATCCCCCAGGTTCAAGGAAGCGCCCTTAACTGGGACACAGTACTTACCTGGCTACCTTCTCCCGACACATCCTTCCAACCCTTCCTAGCCTACCTTTAGTAGCGACACCCATCCGCTACAAGTGGTGACCCCGAACACGCACCAAACAAAATGCTCTCAGACGCACAGCTAGGCATTGAAGCAGCAGGCGCAGCCCCACCTAAACTGCCATCATTCTACAAAAATGCACCGGAACTATGGTTTAGGCAAGCCGAGTGGGTCTTCCAGTTCTCCAATGTAACGACCTCTTCAAGCAAATTCTCCACGGTGGTAGGGAGCTTGGACCTGGATGGATTCGAACATGTGGCAGATCTCTTCAACACCTCATCAGCTGACCCTTACTCGGACCTCAAGAACAGACTTCTCTCCGTATATGCCGACCCACCGGCGGTCAAAATGCAGAAACTGCTTGACTCGGTTCTCGGCGATGAGACCCCCTCACAGCTCTATAGGCGCATGAAATGGCTCGGGGGACAACTAGTAACCACGGAGGCTCTCACATCGCTCTGGCTCAAAGCCCTTCCCCAAAGAATACAAGAACTCCTGGCCGCCTACCCATCGACCGACATCGAAACTCTCACGGCCACTGCGGACATAATCGCGGCAATCGCCAAACCCCCATCATGCTCAGCCGTCCTCCAGCCCCGACCGGACCTACAGCAGATGGAACCCCTACCCAGAGCCGTGCGAATAACCCATAGATCTACATCTACAGATGTCTCGGAAGATCGGAGATTTATAACCCAGCCAATTTCAGCGATTGAGCAAAGGAATTCTGAGCCCGAGGAGCTGAGTACAGACCTCAAGCAGCTGACTTCTGCCTCCGAGCAACTCACAACAAACATCGAGAAGCCGACTACAGAAACGGGACAGCATGTTACGGATGTCGAGCAGCCAACTACAACGACTGAGCAGCCAACTACACAGCCTGAACAGCCAACTACACAGACTGAGCTGCCAACTACACGGACTGAGCTGTCAACTACACAGACTGAGCTGCCAACTACACAGACTGAGCAGCTAACTTCACAGATCGAGCAGCCAATTACACAGACTGAGCAGCCAACTACACAGACTGAGCAGCCAACCACACAGCCTGAACAGCCATCTACACAGCCTGAGAAGCCAACTACACAGACTGAGCAGCCAACTACACAGACTGAGCAGCCAATTACAGAGATCGATCAGCTGTCTACTGGGATTAATCAGCCAGCTAAAATCATCGAGCAGCCTCTTACTGAACTGAAGCAGCTGGCTATGGAGACGGAACAGCAGAACAGCAAGAGTGACACCAGGGTACAGTTACGGCCAGTAGATCAACGACAAGAAGACCAGCCAGCGGGGGTAAGCCAGTGGTCTGTAAGTGAGCGGCAAAGCGAGCACACAGATCACCGCTGGTTCAGTATTTCTACGAAGTTCCTAGACCAGGCGGACTCAAATCATTCAAAATCTGTAGGCCCGGATAGTTACACTTCATATCTCCATTTTAAAAATCCCCCGAAGAGCAGTAACGTCAAGTACCGGGACCGTGTAGCTATAAAAGTGCCGAGGCTACGGAAAGCTGTGCCACCAAACCCGGTGGATCGGCCGCCGGATGGAAAACTGACATTAGAGAGAGTACAACTGCTACTCTCTTGTGGCCCTTGGAAGGGCCGTTTAAACTTATACTCAGTAACATAAATTCGGTAATATACGTGTGTCACATTTACTTCTTGTATGTATATATGTAGTAGTTTATTTTAGTCCATATTTAAATAATATTTTTGTTAATTTTTTCGTTCTTTTGTGGCGCTTAAAAGGGTTGTTAAATTGTATAGTCTTTAGGTTAATTAGTATAAGTACAATGTATTATATTCATTCATTTTTTTCTTACATTTAGTTCCACAATATATGTCTTTTTCAAAATAGGATAACGTATCTTACTAAAATAAAAGTTGATACTTTTGTGGCCCCTATAAGGGCCGTTAAAGGTTTACGGTGTATATATTTTATTTACTATTTTTTTTTGTAAAATTTATTCCTAATAAAGGGCTCCGCCCATTGGGGGGGGGACTATGTGGAGATGTAATGATTGGACAAGCGACCACTGGTGGACCAATGAGAAGCATCCGGGCCAGCCAATAGGGAAGAGCGCTTGGCCGAGCACTCCCGACTTTGACCGAGGCACTCCGACCTCGGCCTATGAATAGGGGCGTTCCTTCTGCCCAGAACGGTTTACTCCCCCGCGGTGGTGGCCATTACGGACACCCAGCTGCGCCCCCATGACCGGCCGTTCTTCGGAGGATACACCTCGTACAGGTGTGACGGTCTGTCTGGAACTTCCGGAGGAGCGCTACTGCTCGTTAGAAGAGACCTGCCATCAAGACTTCTCGAGCAGCAGCCCACCACTAACACCGGGACCCAGGCAGTGTCCGTCTCGGTTCGCCTGAGGAGACGCTACGTCTTCACGTGTGTCTACCGAAGGCCCCGAGCACCGCTGGCGGAGACCAGGGCACTCATCACGGCTGCATCGCAGGAGCCCCACCATGTTCTTGTCGGGGATTTCAACGCCCGACACCAAGTCTGGCAGTGTTCCACGGCTAATGAACTGGGGCGGTACATAGTGAGGACGAGTCTCGGAGTTCTTCATCCGGGGATCCACACATTCAGACATGGAGGGAACCCCGCTTGGACGTCCACCCTAGACCTGCTCCTCACTAAGGATCTGCATGCAGTGACGAGATGCAGTGCCCTGGACTACGGTCCTTCAGACCACCGCCCGGTCATGTACGAGATGGAAGGAGACCCGCCTACGTCGCTGCCTACGAAGTACATCCTCCACAAGGCAGACTGGAAGGGATACCAGGAGGATATCCTCTCCGACCTGCCCCCCATTGGGACCTTCGGAGCTGCTGCCGACCTCGACGAAGCCGTCAAAAGCTTCACCGAAGTCATCCAGTCCGCCGCCGACAGAAGGATTCCTAAGTTTGTTCCGAAGCCCATCAACCAGCGTAAGCCTCCTGCTCACATCACCAGGCTGATCGGGATGCGAAACAACCTTAAGAATATATGGGCGCGGACGAATGATAGAACCCTGAGGGCCCCTATCAATGCCATGACCCGGCAAATTGCGCAGCTGTCTGCGCAATGGAAGACGGCCCTCTGGCACGAGCAGCTCCGACGGACCCACGAGGACACTAGGCAGTTTTGGCGGCTCCTTCGCTGCACGGTCACCAAGCGACGCGAGGTCATCCTCTCCGACGGCGATCACCTCCTGTCACCGGCAGAGCAAGCAGAAGCCCTCGCCGATTACTACGAGGAGAACGACCGTCGGAGAACTGCGACGTCACCGAGGCTAGACGGTGATCCCCAAGACCTCCCCAGGACCCCGTTGCACTTCACCTACAGGCAACTGGAATCGGCGCTGAGGCGGACAAAGGGAAACAAATCCTCCGGACTGGACGGTGTACCGTATGTGATGCTGAAGATGCTCCCTAGGAAAGCGAAGGCCTACCTACTGAACATCTTCAATGCAGCCTATCGCACTGGACACTTCCCCGAGGCATGGAAGCACGCCGTGGTGGTCCCACTTCGAAAACCAAAGAAGCCAGGAGACAAGCCCGAGCACTACCGGCCGATTAGCCTGCTGAGTCACATGAGCAAGATCTTCGAAAAGTTGATCCTTGCTCATGTGTTGAAGCACTGCGCGGGAGCGGATGTAATCCCCCCGGAACAGACTGGCTTTCGGCCAGGGCTCTCCTGCGATCACCACGTCGCCAAGCTCCAGAACACCGTGGCCACAGAGCTCAAAAAGAACAGAGCAACGGCCTTCATCTCCTTGGACTGCACGCAGGCGTTCGACTGCGTATCCCACCAGGTGCTTCTGCATCAGTTGCGGTGCTACGGATTCCCGGCACAGCTTGTCAAGATTCTTGAGAGCTACTTGTCGGGAAGAACGTTCGCCGTCAGGATTGGTGGTGATGTATCCAGCAGTCGACCGTCTACGTGTGGAGTCCCACAGGGATCGGTGTTGGGTCCAGTGCTGTTCACCATCTACACCGCCCACATCGTGAGGATGCAGTTCCCTCGAGTCGCCTTAGCTGCCTACGCTGACGACATTGGCCTCTACTCCTCCAGCTTCAACGCCGGAGTCGCTCTTATGAGGGCCCAGTCCGCCTGCGAAAAAATCGTAGACGCACTTGGAGCTGTAGGAATAGACGTCAACCCGTCGAAGACAGATGCCGTGGTATGTTCCTTCCAGGGAAATAAAGGAGGCCGACCCCGAGGAGCCCTGCCCTCACACTTTGAGGTCAGGGGTCAGCGGATCAAGCTGTCCACTAAAATAAATTACCTGGGAGTGCACATACACCGGCACCTGTCCGTGACGCCGCATGTCAACAGCCGCTTGAAGGAAGCCCGGCAGAAGACGTTTCGCCTGAATCACCTGCTACGATCTGCCCAGCTGTCGCTTCGGCTAAAGCTGCAGATTTATAAGGCGATCATCAGGCCTACCCTTCTGCACGGGGCACCCGCCCTGAGGTACATGTACCCCAGTGTGCTGAAGCGGCTGCAGCGTTTCCAGAACGGGGTCCTGCTACGGGCCGTGCAGCACACAAGCCTCCGGAGAACGAAGCCGGTCATCCTCCACGACGAACTGATGCTGCCCTCAGTACAAGAGTTCATACGGAGGCGTCATATCAAGTTCTATGACAGCCTCCAGTACTGTGTCAACCCCCTATTTAGGGACTTGACACCACCACCTCTCCCCCAGAGGTGGCAGGGCAGCACCAGGAGAATCTTGGATCTTGGAGAGGAGGCTACGTAGTAGCAGCTGTATATTGTATATATTGTAAATAAATGTAAATATTAGATTAAGTTAGTTGTAAGTTAGTATTAAGTTAGGTTAAGATACCTCCTTGACTAGTCCCTCCCTAGACAACCCTGAACCCCCCTAGATTTAGTTCCTTAGACTAAGTAGGCTTAAGTCTCCCATTTGTAAATTGTCACAGTCCCTTCTAGTACGTAAGCGTAGCATAAGGTGTAGTTTTAAGTCCAGCCCCAGGTTCCAATCCGTTGGGCCTGGGGTTCTTTATGTACATACAAATAAACTTGGAGGGTGGGGAAAAAAAAAAAAAAAAAAAAAAAAAAAAAAAAAAAAAAAAAAAAAAAAAAAGCCCAGAACGGCAGAATTTCATTCTCCTGCCAGCGGCCGAAGAGGAAGGACCACTCCTAGAACTAGCTCCAGCCCAGCCAGCTCATATCGTGAAGAACTGAAGAACCCCGAAGAGAGTAGCTGTCTATTCCTCCCGGGTCCCTAAACAAGCCGTAGTCCACGGGGACTACAAGGGAATTGTTAAGGGGTTCGGCCGGGTCTCTGACCAACTCGCAGTTTCGGGGAAGACCGGACTGCGAGCCCCCGTCCCGATCTACTCAGCCGTCAAAGACCAGGATGAAGAGGAAAGAATCGAACGCCCCCTTTACGGGCCATCAAATCCAGCAATTAAACGGCCCTGCTACGGGCCATCAAGGCCAACACTTGATCGATCCTACAGTTGCCCATCAAAACCCGGTGCATAACGCCCCCCAACAGGGCCACTCTACAAGCAATATACTACTGGATATGGAAGCTGAGACCTCTTCACTCAAGCGAGGCTTGGATGACCAGGACGACTTCACTATCCCGAAGAAGTTTATAGCTCGCCCGAGACCTCACAGAGTTCCAGCCACTGAGGTGCGAAACTCATACGCACCTCTACCAATTGAGGAGACTTCTTCGAACAACAGCAACATTTCTCCCGAAAAGAAGAAGCAGCGACAACCACCGTATATTATCACGCCGCCCATATCAGCCGCCGATCTCAAACAGCAGCTCCTTGCCCGTGGCCTCGTGGACTTTGTTATTTCTAATAGCCCACAGGAGACTAGGCTATTCCTCAACAGCCGCGCAGACCACAGCACAGTCTGGAAAATGCTGCAGGAGGACCGCAGCACTACGTTCCACACGTTTGCACCCCGAACAAAGAAGAGGGACAGAAGATTTCTGATCCATGGTTTCGACCAGGACCATCCGCTTAATGAGATTAACGACGAACTGAAACAGAGGCTCAATGGCTTCAAAAAGGCGTCGAGGCTCACGAAGAACCTGGAATCAGGAGAGAAGATTGAGCTGAGCGCCATACTTGTCATTACATCCCACGAAGCGACCATCCAGGACCTCCAAAAACTGCGGCACATCGACCATGTCGGCTTCAAGGTGACCGAGTTCAGGACAGGAGGCGGCCCTGTCCAATGCTATCAATGTCTTGCCTTCGGGCATACTGCTGAATACTGTGGCCACACAGGGAAATGCGGATGGTGCGGAGCCGGCCACTGGACCCACGAGTGCCCGAAGACTACACGCCCCAAGTGTGCCCACTGCCTAGGGGAACATCCCACCTCCTACCGCCTCTGCCCTAAGCGGATCGAGTACGCCGAGCAGCTCCGGCAGAAGCGGACGCAGAAGGCTACCCCCATGAAGAACGCCAACGCAGCACGCCAGCCTGAACCACTCAGAAGACCCCCTGCCACCAGGGTGAACCACGGAGTGTATTACTCCCAGGTCGCCGGAGGCTCACAAGCTCGCCCAAACACTGACGGTGCGACCCCCGACCAGACACGGCTGCCCGAACTCTCTCCACCTACACAACCGCAGCGGATGAACATGGACGCAATGTTCACCCTCATAATGGGTCTGGTGGACACAGTAACGAAACTCATGGCGAAGGTCGACAGGCTGGTAGACATGGCGATGCCCTCAAAATGATTAAACATATCATCATCAATTTTAACATCCGAAGCCTTCGACCTAAGTTGGCTGAATTAGAACACCTCCTCCAGACCTACTCCCCTGCTGTTGTAGCACTTACAGATTCCCAGTTGCGCCCAACCGATCGGCTGTACTTACGGGGATATACATCGTACAGGTGTGACGGCCTGCCTGGAACATCTGGCGGAGCACTACTGCTCGTCCGAAGAGATCGTCCTTCCAGACTCCTCGAGCACCAGCCCACTACCAACACAGGGACACAGGCAGTGTCTGTCTCGGTCCGTCTGAGGAGACGATACGTCTTCACATGCGTCTACCGCAGGCCCAGAGCATCTCTAGCAGAGACCAAGGCAATCATCACTGCTGCATCGCAGGAGCCTCACCACATTCTTGTCGGGGACTTCAAAGCCAAACATCAGGTCTGGCAGTGTTCCACGGCAAACGAACTGGGGCGGTTCATAGTGAGGACGAGCCTCGGAGTTATTCATCCGGGAATCCACACATTTAGACACGCAGGGAACCCCACCTGGACCTCCACCCTGGATCTCCTCCTCACTAGGGATCTGCATGCGGTCACCAGATGCAGTGCCTTAGATTATGGTCCCTCAGACCACCGCCCAGTCCTGTACGAGGTAGAAGGAGACCCGCCGACAGAACTGCCCACAAAGTACCTTCTCCGCAAGGCAGACTGGAAAGGATTTCAAGAGGACATCCTCTCCGCCCTACCGTGCATCAGGAACTACGAAACTGCTGCCGAAATCGATGAAGCCGTCGCCGTCTTCACCGAGGCCATCCAGTCCGCCGCCGACAGAAGGATTCCGAAATTTTCACCAAAGCCCATCAACCAGCGCAGACCTCCTGCCCACATCACGAGGCTGATCGGGATGCGGAACAACCTCAAGAACACTTGGGCGCGGACGGGAGACGTCACCCTGAGGGCCCCTATCAATGCCATGACCCGGCAAATTGCGCAGCTGTCTGCGCAATGGAAGACGGCCCTCTGGCACGAGCAACTTCGACGTACTCACGAAGACACCAGGCAGTTCTGGCGGCTTCTGAGATGCACGGTCTCCAAGCGGCGAGAAGTCCTTCTCTCCGATGGCGATCACTTCCTATCACAGGCAGAACAAGCCGAAGCCCTCGCCGACTATTACGAGGAGAACGACCGCCGGAGGACAGAAAGGGCACTAAAGCTCCCTCCGGATCCCCAAGATCTCCCTAGGACCCCGCTATACTTCACCTTCAGGGGGCTGGAATCAGCACTAAGGCAAACAAAGGGCAATAAATCCTCCGGATTGGATGGTGTACCTTACGTGATGCTGAAGATGCTCCCTAGGAAAGCCAAAGCCTCCCTATTGAACATCTTCAATGCAGCTTACCGCACTGGACACTTCCCCGAGGCATGGAAGCACGCCGTGGTGGTCCCTCTTCGAAAACCAAAGAAGCCAGGAGACAAGCCCGAGCACTACCGGCCGATAAGCCTGCTGAGTCACATGAGCAAGATCTTCGAAAAGTTGATCCTTGCTCATGTGCTGAAGCACTGCGCGGAAGCGGATGTAATCCCCCCGGAACAGACTGGCTTTCGGCCCGGGCTCTCCTGTGATCACCACGTCGCCAAGCTCCAGAACACCGTGGCCGCAGAGCCCAACAAGAACAGAGCTACGGCCTTTATCTCCCTGGACTGCACGCAGGCGTTCGACTGCGTATCCCACCAGATGCTACTGCATCAGCTGCGGGGCTACGGATTCCCGGCACAGCTCGTCAAGATTCTTGACAGCTACTTGTCAGGAAGATCGTTCTCCGTCAGGATCGGTGGTGATACATCCAGCAGTCGACTGTCGACGTGTGGAGTACCCCAGGGGTCGGTGATAGGTCCAGTGCTCTTCACAATCTACACTGCCCACATCGTGAGGATGAAGTTCCCGAAAGTTTCCTTAGCTGCTTATGCTGACGATATTGGCGTCTATTCCTCCAGCTTCAACGCCCGCGTCGCACTTGGGCGAGCCCAGGCAGCCTGCGAGACTATCGTAGACGCACTCAGCGACACAGGAATAGACGTCAACCCGACTAAGACAGATGCCGTTGTGTGTTCCTTCCAGGGAAACAAGGGAGGCAGACCCCGAGGATCTCTACCCTCGCACTTCGAGGTCCGAGGTCAGCGGATCAAGCTGTCCACGAAGATTAACTACCTGGGAGTGCACATACACCGGCATCTTTCTGTGACACCACACGTCAACAGCCGCCTGAAGGAAGCCCGGCAGAAGACGTTCCGCCTGAATCACCTATTGCGATCGGCCCAGCTGTCACTTCGGCTGAAGCTGCAGATTTACAAGGCAATCATCAGGCCAACGCTTCTGCATGGAGCGCCAGCCCTGCGTTACATCTACCCGAGTACGCTAAGGCGGCTACAGAAGTTCCAAAATGGGGTCCTCCTCCGCGCAGTACAGCACACAAGTCTTCAGAGGAAGAAGCCATCCCTCCTTCACGACGAGCTGCAGCTGCCAGCAGTTCAAGATTTCATACGGAGACGTCATATTAAATTTTATGACAGCCTCCAGTACTGCGTCAATCCCCTATTCAGGGACGTGACACCCCCTCTACTACCGCAGAGATGGCAGGGCAGCCCCAGGCGGATCCTGGACTTAGTAGAAGAGGCAGCTTAATGTATATAATGTATATATTGTAATAATTGTAAATAGTCTAAGTTAGCTTTAAGTTAGGTTAAGTGATTTCCTTGTGTAGTCCCTCCCTATGCAACATTGTCTCCCCCTAGATTTAGTATCATAGACTAAGTAGGCTAAGATCCCCTTTGTACATTTTACAGTCCCTTCTAGTACGTAAGCGTAGAATAAGGTGTAGACTTAAGCCCGACTCCATGATCCAACCCGTTGGGCCTGGAGTTTCTGTAGATAAGTTTTGTAAATAAAATGGGGGGTGGGAAAAAAAAAAAAAAAAAAAAAAAAAAAAAAAAGCCCAGAACGGATTCCGATCCAGCTCTCCCTCCAGGACACTTCAGCTCTCTCATGACTAGACTCCAGCCAGCCATGCCCTCAGGACCAAGCAACCGGCGTTCCAGCAGCCACCCAGCCATGCACTCAGGATCAAGGACCTAGCTACCTGCTCGACCTCTCTGGACAAAGTTCGAAGCCGCCGTCTCGATGTCCCCAGTGGTCAAGCCAGCCTCCAGTCATTACACATCCCCCAACTCTAGTCAATACCTGGCTTATTTATTCACTTCCTTACCCCTCTCACTCCTGCTTCGAGGAACGGCTACGGCTCAGTACCGAACACCTTCTCCCCGACTCAGTGGAACAGCTAACGCCTAGTACCTAGTCGGTATCCCCCAGGTTCAAGGAAGCGCCCTTAACTGGGACACAGTACTTACCTGGCTACCTTCTCCCGACACATCCTTCCAACCCTTCCTAGCCTACCTTTAGTAGCGACACCCATCCGCTACATATGCATGACCTTCCTCCTATTCAAATAATAACTTAGTAACTTTTATTGATATCCCGATCTTTTCACGACATAATGGTAAAATAACAAGAAAAGAGTTCATATATTAAAAATTGATATTAATTTGTAACATATCTTTCACAATAGGTATAATTACAAGTTAATTATCGTCTAATTTGATAGAACTTCATTGGAAATTTCTTTTGATCATTCTAGGAGTGTGCACTAACGTTCTTTTTCTTTTAAGTGCATTGTTTTCAATTAATATTTTGTTCACAAAAGATACATCTATTTCACTAGCATCACGTCTTGGTTTTATTGTAGAGTAGTTGACACATTTTTTCTTGGGATATGGAAATAAAAGCAAAACATTTTTTTCCAGAAGTGTTTTCCCCCCTTTTTCTTCTTTAAATTTATTATTACCTCTATTCGTTGAAATTTGATTATCCGAACCATTCATGAATTCAATTTTCCGGTTCAATTGATGTTTAATGTATTCAGTGGTATGGCTTATTTCTTCTTCCAGCTCATCAGAATAAGTTTCTTTGGTGTCATCATGCGAAATGTAATCATTTGTATTGTTGTTGTATTCTGGCTTTAGGTTTGTAGCTTTCACAGTGCTTCCGATATTGTTCAGACTTTTTAATTTGTTTATAAGCATTAGTTCGTCGCTTAACCAGGATTTTTGGTTCTTCACTCCTACAATTGATTTATTCACCTGATTTTCTTGTTTTTTAGAATATATAGCTGACGAAGGAGTCCCGTTATTCGTCACCGTAATTTCTGTTGTGTGCTCAACAACCTCGTAAGAACGAGATTCCTCAATATTAATAGCTACATTAAACATTTTGTCTAAAAGCTTATCGACTATTGAATTTGTGATCTCTTCCACTTTGAAGATATTTTTAAGTACATCCTGGGTACCGTTTGCCAATACATTTTTAAAAATGTCCTCCGAATGCATCACAGCCGGGCGAAAATTTTTTGTCTTACAAATATTTGTGGAAGCCATTATGTCATTCTGATTGTCTGAAATAAGATTTGTACTACTCGGAGTAAGCAATTCAAAATGTGAACTTTCTGATGCTTCGATGATTTTTGATGTTGTGCAAAGTCGAAATGGTTTTCTCATTTTTTTCCTCATAGATTTTAATGAAACGTCATGCGATGAATTATGATTTAAACGATCTTTGTAATTCTCATTGTCACGCTTAAGTTCTTCGGTCTTGAAATTGTCTTGAGAACTATTTAAAGTGGGAGGCTTTGAAGAACTAGTTATGGGCATTTCAATCGTTGGTTTGTGATCACAGGTGGCAACGGAAAACTTTTCAATATATTTCTGTGAGGTCGCCTTTAAGGCAACTGGCAAATCAGATATACTATTTCGAGGGACTTCCACAAAAACTTTCTGAAGTTTCTTAGTCCTTCCTAAAATGTGGTCGAGACTGGGCAACGAATCAACAAACGTTTGACTTTTCTTTTTACTCACTGCTGCTATATATATTTCGTCAAGATCCTCATGACCTGTAACGTTTAATTTGTTATCTATCTCTCGTTTTAACAACGGCAATAGTTTGGGATTCAGTCCGTCAAGTAAATTGACAAGTGTTTCGAAGAAAGATTTGAAATTATTCATATCACTCTGTCTACACCAAGGAGGCTCTTCCCGCGTCTCGCGTTTTTCTTCTAAATTACCTTTGGCTTTATTTTTAAAAGCTCCCCTTCTTTCGCCACCCCAAATTCTATCTGAGCCTATTGTATAATGTGGATAGCATCTTTCTCCTTGGAAATTATTTTCTCTAGAAAGCGGCAATCCAGAAAGTTTTCCCGAAGGAGAATTCAAAACTTGTCCTGCACTACCCAATAAATGATTTCGAACGTTCTTGTAATTGTTCCATTTTCTATTGAAGACTGGATTACCTACGTTCAATCTATAATTCCTTGCGGTTTTTTGAACTTGATGATTACGAGGAATGTTTTGATTCGTGAACGACCTTTTGAATAGTATTCGGGGATATCCCATAGTATTTGTTTCACTGAAATCACTGACGAAACTGTTCACGCTGCATATTGTCATAAATGCAAAAATAATTAGAGATAACATTTGATTTCATTTTCATTAGGCACTATCGTGTTGCAAGAAATTAAAATAGTCATTTATCATTCTGTTACTATCTTTAAGGCTTCCCTCAGAGAATAACAAGTTTGGATCATGTTATTAGGAATTAAATTTCTCATCAAATTTTGCATGGAAAATATATTCTTTAGAAGTAATCATAAATAAAAGGTTATCTAAAAACAAAAATATTTTGCCGTAGCTCAACATATTGAACGTCATGCTACAAACATTTGATTACTAGTGGTTTTAGATTACTTTACAGATGATTCAATAATTAGTTTAATATTTTATATATCGTATAATGAAAGTCTAATGGAATACATAAATTTTGGGAACAACCAACTAGAAATATTATTATTCCAACAGTTTTGGTACTTAACAAGTAAACGACTTTGTTTGTAACCGAGGAGATAGTTACAATATACCCAGGGTGATTGCAATGATTATTTATTTACTTAAATTTTAACGTCTACTTACTTAAGCATAGATTTTGTGACGCGTTGTGTACAGCGTACCACCCTTTTCTCCCAAGATAGGACGGATGCTCTAATGGTGGTGGCTTTTTGTTGCCAGAACCAATTGGTTGGTGGGGATGGACATCCCCCATCTCCCGCACGAGAATCCAAGGCGTCAGGACCACCTTGCTTCTGAGGACTTAAATTTGCAACCATGCATTAAAGAGAATAATTTTTTTTTCTTTTGGCGGATGTATTTAACTGAAAGATCTTTCTTCAATTCAAAAAATCAATAATTATGAAAAATAACTAGAAAAAATAAACTCATTGAAATTACTTTTTAAACTCCTGCATTTATTTATTTTTTTAAAACTTGAACAAAGAGAAGTATTAATTTATAAAGGGAAGTATTAATTTATTTAAATAAATAAATGAATAAATAATTTATAACCACATTAGCGCTAAAATCAGGTGGGCAGATTTAGAATCAGGATGTCTATTTTTAAACTGTTCTCTTTTACTAATAATGCTCCCGACTTTCCTTTAGAGCTCTCTTTGAACGTTTGGTTATGAATGACTCTAAACATGCACTATTCAAAAATTGTGTTTATATTTTTCATGGGACGGATCATTGACAGCTTCAGGACAATCTTTATTATTAATTAACAAAGAAAGGGCTTATATTTTACTATTGAGATATCTTAGTTTTGACATAAGTTGGAGAACGGTTCACCATTTTTATTTTATTCTATTTATTTTGTTAGGTGGAGATATTTCCTGGTGTTAATTCTTGGTTTTGTTTTTTAATGATTTTTACTTTAATAACTATATTCTCATCATTTAGAAAACATTACTTGCCTGGATGGGAAATCGAACCAAATGTTCTCATAATAATCACAAAGATTATAAATTTTCATTGGCTAACTAGTGTCCCATTAAAAAAATTGTAATGAATGATTTTGTGATTTATATAATAATTGTAACAGCTTTGATTTTCATGTTATTGGATAAGTTATTTAATCAATTTTTGTTATGGTATATAGTGTATTGATGTACTACTATCAATACCATAGTTATTACTTTAGTGCTCTGTAGTCTATCTATAATATTTCCTTTTTGTTTCAATTTGCTCTTTAGAAGATGTGTATTTTTTTAATGCTCTGTTCATTTATTTTTTATATAAATGAAATCTAGCTATTCCAAACTATTCAGTCAAATTACCTTAGTTACTTCACTTTAAATTTAGAAAATCATAAGCACTTTCTTCTAGTTGGTATTATCAAGATATAACTGTTTATTAAGCAAATGTTCAAATTTATATGTCCAGTTCCAAAGTCTTTTTTAATTGTTAGAAAATACAGAAAATTATACTGTTGATGTTATTTTAAAATGATTTCGCTTGAGGGAGAAGTATCTACTTTCCTTTCTGAAAGCGTGTACAACACAGTTGTTAATTTGAGGAAGAGTTCCCATGCAACGACCTTCTCCTGCGTAACAGAGGATTTTCTTATTGATTGGAATGAAGTTGATTATGCTCTAGGAAATATATCAGGTTATGTTGTTTATTTTATTTTTATTTTTTACATTTCAAATAATTTTGGGAGGCCCAGTGGTCAAGACTATTAAGGCTTGAGCACTCTGTCCCTAGGATTGTGGGTACGAAACCTGCTAGGGTAGGTGGCTTTTCTTCTAAAAAAGAAAAGGCATCAGCCTTGTCCTGGCTAGAAAAGGGGGATAACCTCTCCCATAAATCTGTGAGAGCGTTAAAATTTAATTTAATAATAATTTTGTTAGCTTTTATTTTACTTAATATAAAGTACTTTATTACAGAATGCGGCAACATCCTTGATTGCTCGACCGAATGGTTTTTGGAGAAAAACAAATTGTTGTGGACCATAATTAATTTAGTTGGTGAAAAATGTATTAATTCCTATAAGGAGGAAAAGTTAAACTGTGATAATATATCATTTTGGTTTGAGGACTTCAATAAAGGAGAAAGAATTTTCAAACAATTCCTTTCATTTGATGATAATGAACTTCTATTATGCTTGTTAATATTGACTTCCAGAATAGAAAGAGTTTTAGGAAATGTAGGTATTAACTTATTTTCAAATTCTAATCTTTACTAAAAAATGTTAAAGTTTTACAAAAAAAAAAAAAAAAAACCTCTTTAGCGTGGTTCCTCCCTCCCTTCATAGGGAGGAATCCTGCTTATAAGGTTGACCGCATGAAACAATCCGGAAGTGCCGACTAGAAAATTTTATGTTTCAGAACCCCTAGAGAACGAAAATAACGGTGGTTCAAATTTGTGTGTGTGTGTATATATATATACCTCAATAATGTGTGTGTGTATATATATTCCTGGCCTCAATAATGATCCGATTTTGATGAAATTTGGTACACAAATCTTTCGTCTAATTTGAAAGGTCAAGTTCGTTAACCAGCAGAATCTGTCCACCCGAACATGGTTTACACATCACATGCTTGTTAGTACTCGTTTTATAGGCGTCTTGGGCTAGTAAAATGAATGGAACCATTTTTAAGGCGATAGCTTTAACCGGTTCCAAGAAAATCGGAAAAATAGTTGTTAAATCAAGTTTTTGGGTTGGTTACTTAGAATCATGGGATTCGGTTAAAATATTTTCTGCATGTTTGAAATTCATACATACAAAGATGTTTAAATTTAGGTTACGTTTGGAGATAATGGAGGATAAGAATAAAATATTTTATTAAGAGACATGAAAAGTTTTGGGAACTTCACATATTTTCCTTAATATCTCAAAAACAGTTGTGAAATCGTGGTAAGTGGATAGAAACTATTCGAAAGCTTACAAAATTCTCTACAAAAAAGGTTCTAAAGACATCTTTGATTGGGCGATTTCAATCGGAGAAATAAGTGCTTAAAACTTCAAACATGTTTGTTTTGTTCTTTTGAACGACTTTTTGTCGTAGTTTAAATAACTTTTTAATTTTTGTCTATTTCCCTTAGTTTTTTATTGCTTTTATTTTTGTAATTGCTTCTATTAGGAAAATGTACTTGTCTGTAAAACAGTATTCGTAAAATGAGAATCAATTTACTGTTGTTAGAAAAATAAGGGCACTCTTGCATGAATTCCAAGCAAAATAACAATTTGCATGAACGTAAGGGACACCATTATAATGGATTTTTTTTTTTTTTTTTTTTAACTCATTTCCTCCTTCTCTCCATAGATAGGAAACCTGATTCTGACATCAACCAAATGGCATAATCCGAAAGTGCCGACTAAAAGATTTCACGTTTTAGAACTCGTAGATAACAAAAGTAGAGGTGGTTCAAATTGAAATATATTTTTAAGTAATTAAATGAATTTTTGTATGAAAAGTCTCCAGTAGTTAAAATTATAACTATTTAGAACTCATTAAACCTTTTACAGAGAACTCTATTATAACATTTTTTTAAAGAAAAGGATAGCAGATTATTTATTTTATTTTAAGGGTTTCACATCTATGGCGATAAGCTCTTGGATAGCAGATTACCCCAGGAGTAGGATATAGCAGATTTCCATTTGCTGGAAAGGTAGGAAACTTATGATTAGGCTTTGTTGATTTATGGCACGCCTGTTCTTCCAAAGTGCATCCTAAACGTCCAATATAGAGTTTGAATTGAAGATCTGACTTTTTTTTTCTCCTAGCCGAGTCCCAACCATCCTATGACTTTGCGTCACCTCAACAGCTAACTATCTTCTTCTCATTTAGTATTTCTGTTCGCTCTCTAGCAGGCTAAAAAATGGGCAGATTTTAATTAAATTAGGTATTATTCCTCTACTAATGGCACTCAGGAACCGCACTAAGATGACGCACTTCCTGCGAGTTGGACTTTTTTTTATAGGGTACCCATTTGTCTTATTTCTAAGAAAAAGAGCATGTTTATTTTTTTTTCTTTGCGATTTTTTGATTAGGACAATGGTATAATAATAAAATCAGATGATACAAATTAAAATGAATACTTGAATAAAAATAATAAAATGATAGAAATAAGATTAAAAATAATAATAATACATATATTTATATGAATATAGAATATTACCAATTCTCCAGAGAAAATTTGATTCCCACGGGGAGTGATAGCTTTTCTTTAAAAAAAGAAAAGGTATGACAACTATCCTGGCTAGAAATGATTGGTAAACTGTAGATAACCCGTCCATAAATGTAGATAAATCATTGTCATTAGAGTAAAGACTTTAAAATTAAAATAAACTACGGCAGCTTTAATCTAACGCCTTTTAGGAACAAAGTGACTGCTTGTGAAATTCCTCCCCTGTCGTGAAAAAAAGGGATTTATAGTAACAAAAATCACTTTCTAAAGAAGTAATTTTGAACAATATAATAACTTATGCACTTTTATTTGAAGGTTTACACTATTTCTGGAAAAGAAGTACCCTTCCTTTTAAAAGATTTACTTGCGTCGGACTTTTTGAAAGAGAAATTAGGTAAAACTCAGGTTTGTTCAAAATTTTTAAAATTATTAATGAAAGAGTTGCCCTGAACAATGTTATAACCCTCAGAAATTGAGAAATAAAGTTATATATTGAAAGGATATAATATACACATACTTTTGTTTTAACTTGAAAGTTGACAACTCTGACATTTACTTTGATAATTATAAAATCTATAAATCAATGGCCTTATTATTTTTTTCTATTAGCTAGGTGTAAGCCTTCAGTCTTGTTCTGGGTAGCTCTTTAATTATATTACTAAACCAAATAATATTTGTTATTGGTGCACTTATAAACATTTACACTTCTTTATCCATTTTTGACAAGAATTTTGTACTTACTTTTCAGACAACATTTCTGCAGTTGTTACTAGGATGTGTCCATGGGCTTAACCTTAGAAATATTGCTTGGCATGGATTTTTCTCTCCTGGAGAGCTTCATATGAATGTCATAGCCACATTAGTCTTAGTAATTGCTTCCCTGGGGCAAGAATTGAAGTGTTTGGTAATTAATGCTTAAAACATGTCAATAGTTTGATATTTATATAAATTTAAGTAAAATTTCATATTGAATAAGTAAATGAAATTGCTAATAGTTACCTACGTGATCATTTGTGATTATTTGATCAAGAGTATGATTCTCATCCTGCATGTATTAATTTCATCATATTAGAGGATCTGAGGATGTTGTTAGTGAAGGTCTGGTTTCTATCTGGTTGAGTTTCTACACACCTGTAAACAATAATCACACTTTGTTGTAAATATTATACTAATCATTTTCTATAAAGAATCTCATATAAGCCGGCCTGAACATCAATTATAATAAATATGTAATTATAATGTCAATTCATTTATCTAAATCATCCCTACATGTTTCACGTCTCTTTAGGCTCAAATACTCTTTATACTACTAATAAAGCCTAATTGTATAAAGGATGGCATATAATAAATAAAGGCCACGGCCAGGGTCGCCACATGGGGGACAGCCGGGTACGGCGCCCGGGCCCGGGCCAGGAATGGGGTTTAGAAATATAGACGGGCGTAGCCTATATTTATTGAAATGGGATCTATATTTTTTTTTAATTTACATAAACGACAAAACAAGTGCAGTCCCGGAATAGTATATTTCATTAGGAGTCATAATAAAACTACAAGTACCGAAAGTGACCTTTACTGCACCGATTGTCGGCTTTTATTCTCATTTCGCTCAAAACTCAAGATGAAAATAATTTTAAAATGCCCAAAGTCCTATAGCAAAGTACTCGAATTTTCAGTCTGGCTCTGAGAAGTGGGGGCCCGGCTCTGAGAAGGGGGGGGGGGCGTGATCTGGTCCCGGGCCCGGCTCTGAGAAGGGGGGGGGGCTCTGAGATATGGCGGCCCTGGATACGGCATGAGTGACCATTTCCATACATGGCATCAATCAGCTGTATGTAAATAAATAAGCTTTATTGGCATCCTTTATAAGAGGAAAATGATAGTTTACTGGTAAATATGGAAATAATTAATAAAATAAAAACTATTATAAACTAAAAATATAAATTTTATTTTATTTATTTAAATTTTAACGTCCATTTATTATTAACTACGAATTTTAGGACGGGTTATCTATAGGTTACCACCCTTTTCTAGCCAGGATAGGGGTGATGCCTTTTCTTTTTTCGAAAGAAAAGCCACCACCCAATTGCTTCCAACACTGCCTATCCTCTCACTCTTCACTAATTTTCTCTACTCTCTGCTCCAGTTCATCTTTCCATGGACATGGAGTATCTGTCTTCCACTGCTTCTGATTTTGTATATAGGAGTTTACTCTGTGCAGGCTTTTCCCCATTTGGTGTCATACATTCTTGCTAGATGGCTAGCCCATTTCCATTCAGTTGATGTGTTTCTTCCCATACATGTCTAGTTTTTGCTTTACTTACAACTTCAATTCTTATTCTGTCTCTGCTGTATACAGGGTGTCCCACATTGAGATGTCATAATTTTAAGGGTTTATTTTGCACCTCATTTTAGTTCAGGGACGCAGAAATGAGCGACCTATCTCAACATGTAGCAGAGCTATTCAAAATTTTGTCTATTTTCAAAACTATTGGGTTTTCTTATGAAAAACAGTGTTTTCCGGATTTCTAGTCTATGTATCATGACGACCACATTTTTAGAATCTACATTAAATTTCCAATAAGAAACACCCGTCATTGAAATGTTGTCATGTAAATTAGGAGCTACACTAAGAGCCATATGGATGTGAACTATTGTTATTAGGGTTTTCTTAACTCCTTTAATATTTTTTTAATCAGCTATTTGTAGACTTAGCGGTTTGCCTCCACCTCAAAAGTTGCCTTATTTAATAAGCTTTAAAATGGTGCCCTGTTTTTTTAAAAACAAAAATTATTTAAGTCTATTTTTTCTGATTTCTAAGTCAAAACCAATACATTTGCTTTAGCGTGAAGAAGCCATTACGAACACATTATTTAATTTCACACGAATATGGTGATGTCCCATCCTTTCAACATTAGGTATACACACTTTTTGCTCTGTTTAAGGATTAGGGGACACCTTGAAAAGAGTGAAATATGACAGAAGAACATTTTGGAAATATTAAAGGAGTTAAGAAAACCCTAATAACAATAGTTCACATCCATATGGCTCTTAGTGTAGCTCTAATTTACATGACAACATTTCAATGACGGGTGTTTCTTATTGGAAATTTAATGTAGATTCTAAAAATGTGGTCGTCATGATACATAGACTAGAAATCCGGAAAACACTGTTTTTCATAAGAAAACCCAATAGTTTTGAAAATAGACAAAATTTTGAATAGCTCTGCTACATGTTGAGATAGGACGCTCATTTCTGCGTCCCTGAACTACAAATGAAATGCAGAATAAACCCTTAAAATTATGACATCTCAATGTGGGACACCCTGTATAATCAATACATTTAAAATAATATTCTTTTAGATTTGGTCAATGAAAAAAATATTAAATTTTGTCTTGTAAATTTAAAAAGTATACTATTTTTACGTTTTATTTTCTTTCATGCTTTGTTGATTTCCTTTTGTTTTCAATAATTGTATACAACTGACTACTCACAGCTGATTGATGACGCATGTAGAAATGTCACTCATGACATGGCCTTTACAGGGAGGGGAGAGAACCTTTGTACAATTTGTGTGTATTTGAGCTCCTGAAGAGGCACCAAAAGGGGTGTGAAACATGTAGAGCCGAGTTCAATAACTTAATTAAAGTTATATTTTTATTAACCTTCTGTCTGTCATAACACTCCTGGATATGTGTAAAAAAAATCAGTCCCTTAACAGACCATGAGAGCCTTGAAAGGCAGATACTCTAGAGGAATCTGATTCATGACCATGCGGCACACTAGGGAGATAGTGTGGTCAGTACTATGCTCAGGCCGCCTGATTTCCCCCTTTGCTGCTTCGGCTGCTAGGGTCATTAGCACCAAGGTACCCATTAATAAATTAATTAAAGGCTGGGTTGCCCTAGGGACGGCCAGAGAGGCCGAATTCATCAACCCATGAACAAGGACACTAGAAGATAAAAATCTTTAGTGCTTGCTCGGGATTTGAATTCAGGTCCTCCAGTATATTAGTCGAGTGCTCTACCACTGAGCTAACCTCGCCCCCTAATATTTCTACTAAGCATGCTTTATTTTCATTCTTATCTACTAGGATAAAATCTTTGAATTTAAAATTATTAATAATTTAATTTTATTTATTTATTGTTTTAGGATATTCCTAGGAGACCTTATATTAAGTTTGATTCCATACAAAAGCATTCTGAAGCACTGAGGCCTTTTTATTTTTCCCTTGACTTCGATTTGTCCACCTTTCAGAAAGCAGTAATCAATTGTGAACACATCCCTTCTAAGCAAAGGCAGTATTGGATGTACTCAGTAAAGTTATTTTTAAAAGGAAGGTAGTTCCTTACTATTGAAACAACCTCAATTCAATTAGTATTTATTTTGGTTTTAAATGTCATTCTTAACGTTTTCATATTTTTTTATCTCTAGTTTTGGTGACAGCTTAATACTCGTCTTGCCATTGATTGAAAGTTTATTGCGTTCAGTGTTTTGTTCCGCAAATCATTGCCCCAGAAGAATGTTAACTGCGGAATCTTCAGTTTTCTATTCTACAATGGATGATATCTTAGCATCTAAAATATCAACAGGAGGTTTTTAAACAATACTATCACTTTGAACTCTAATTTTCCATTATTTTACTACTATTTGAATTATTACAATTTTAGCAAACAGACTAGAAACCTTGATAGGAAAAAAGTTACTTGAAATGCTCTTAGACTTGTTTGTCTACCAAGAAGGGCCGAGGTTAAGGGATAGAATAAGTCATGCAGAAATCATTACAACGCATATTTCCGAATCTATAGCAAAGCATACTTTTGGAGTGGCTTTCTCCTTAATGTTGACTATTTCCAATTGGTAAGAGATTTTTAAATCATACCTTATTGATATAAAATAATATAGTTTCCATTGATAGTGAAAAAAAATTCAATTTTTTTTTGCTAAACATAAAAAATAGTTTTATCATATGAATCATGTAGAAAACCAGTTCTGAATTTTATAAATTAAAAGTATTACACAAATTATTTTATATTTAATGAAAAAAAGTACTCAATAATAATTTCTTTAGTGTAGTCTACTTCAAATCTTCACCAATCCTATCCTCTAAGGCACCAAAATGACCCTCATTTTCATATATATATATATATATATATATATATATATATATATATATATATATATATATATATATTGTAATGATATATTACATTCACGAAAACATTTTTGAATTCCAATAGCCATTGATAGTTTGAAAAGCCCGCGCAAACCACAAATCCTGATATACTAATAACATCGTATTATATACGATCTAAATTAATAATATTTCTGGACAATGCTGATGTACAATAGATATAGATTAAATGTGCATTCAGACAATAATGAATTAATCATTTGGAGTTACAAAATTATAATTATTATCTGAATTATAAGCTGACAAAATGGGGAAGTTGGTGGGAGAAGACGCTAATTTTTACCTGCTAACAGCTCAGTCTAAGTATAGCCACCATAGAGTACGGAGCAAAAGATCTGTGTCTAAGTCCAGCCGAGTACAAAGCCTCAAGGTCCCTATATCCATCCTCTGCATTAGAACTGATGGTGAAAGCGTGTCATGCTGAAGAAGAAATTGTCTGGAACTTATTGAAGTACAGTGTATTTGGCATTTTATTTGAAGACTATTAGTTCAAAGGTAATGTTTATATTTTTGTGGTTATATTGATTTTTTTTTTTATTGTTTGATAGTACATTGATATTGGTATATGTATTTCAGTATTGTTTCGAAATACACATTTGTTTAATATTAATTCACTCGGAACTTTTTTCCCTGAGGTTAATTTCACATTATAATAAATTATATTCTAATAATTAAATCCCTTTTATAATAATTATCTTAACATTAAATGGCGACCCAACGTGGCGCATCCTTTTAATAAAATATCTTAACTATATATATATATATATATATATATATATATAGGCTTATAAAGCCAATTTTTGTTCTCTACCTCTAAACTTCGTATAAATTTATTTATTTATTTTACTTTAAGAGCTGCACAGCAATGGTGATCTGCCCTAAAAGAATTTATATAAAATATACCTAATAAATAAAATAATAAATTATAAGCTAAGGATCAGTAACAAAGTTAAAAATTAAAGGGCATGGAGAATGAATAATAAAAGAAAAATAAAGAAAAGAATAATAATAAAGAAATATATAAGGAATTAATAAAATAAATAAATACAGAATTAAACGTATAATTTTAATGGTAATAATAAATAGTAATCATAATGATATTTGCGGAGTTGAAATCTGAGGTATATTATCCTGAAATAAGAAACTTTGACTTGGGAGTTATGTGTGGTATAACTATATTTTATTATATGTCTTTGTCGTCTTTAAGTTTGTCAGTATGGACTTAGTATAAAGCATTCCCATAAAAGAGTTCACTAGCCAGAAAAATCAAATGGGCTGGGGGGGGGGGGTTGGTGTATTTGGAGGGGGAATTCACCTTAAACAGAACTTGTTAATTTGGCCCTAACAACCAAAATGTTTGTTCTATTGCAATGAAACTCTGTATCATAATGGGGGTATTGGAACACTTAAGATGTTTCACATCATTTGTGAAAATTAATAAATGAGTGTCTTGAATTTTCAACGTTATTAAGTCCAATAAATACAGATAGCATTCAGATCATTTTGAATGAAGCTGAACTATCAAATTACTTCTATCCATGAAGCATTAGGCATTGAAACATACAAATTCACTGGTTTAATTTTACAAATTAAAAGGTATAAGAAGTCTAAGAGGTCTGATTTTTGGGAACTGCATCATCTTAGCCTGTTTCCAGGCAATAATTTTTGGTGATGTGTTGTGAATTGTTTACAATAGAATCTCTTAATATTTTGCTCTCCGACTCCTTGCTTTGTTGTCTGAGAACTTTTTAGTATTTTTATAAATTCATTTTAAGCTTAAACAATTGGAAATAACTACTGGAACGAATTCTCTACGAAAAACGAAATTTTGGCGCTAAGATTTATCTGTTATTGCAAAAAGTAGTGACGGTTACATGCTCTACCGGGCGGCAGCGTAACTAAAACGCGATAGTAAACAACTACTCGTATTTAAATAATAGTAGATCGACCTAAATTGGTAGTTTTTATACATCATTTTATTGGGGAATCCAAATATATATAAAACTTTACCCATTAATAATAATTCGTTTTCAACAGGTTGATACTGACTCTTTCTTTCTTCACGTCAAGGACCATTTTCTTCTACAAATGACGTCCTATCGAAATTTACTTCTGAAACAAGTTTGCAGTACTTTTATAGGCTTTCAAATGATAACCTTTGCCTTTCCAGGTATTTAAGAAAATATACGAGAAGTCCAAAACTCCTCATGGCTGCCAATTAAAATATTTTTTGTAATACTTCCTCTACTTTAAACCTTGGGCGTATTTAAGGTTGCTGCAGCCCCCCCCCCATGAAATTTGATTTAATCGGTAAAAATGAGTCATAAAAACCATAAAAATAAATGAAATAAGAGTACTTAGTTCAGATTTTTTTTTGTTGCTATAATAGCGTTTTAGTTCCAAGCTAACTTATCCAAGTTAAAGGTTGTTAGTACTCCATATAGGTGCCGAGCCCCTCAAAAATTTTTTTGGGGCGGAGTCCCCCTCCCCAATCATTTACGAAAATTATTAGTTACATTATCCTTTGTAAAATCACAAAATTATGGTGGTATTTTATAATTTCCATGTTTGACAATAGTTACCTTCTAAAATACACTCAGTAATTAGTTAAAACAAATTATTATAACGGTAGTAAGCAGCTTAACTGAAAAGGAGTGATGTGAATCATGATAGTGTTACTTGCTACTGGCACACTTAGAATTTCTCCTGGTGTGCGAACCTTTAGGCAAAGTCTGGGGCTGGCAGGCCAGTTTTGCTGAAAAACTCACTATTTTTTTCATAGCAAAGTTTTTCGGGCAAGATCGCTGGTATAGGCCACCTGGCGTGTACCAGGGATCTTGCCCTAACTAGATGTGCAAGACTAGTCTTGCTCATCTAGTCCTCCTTTACAGAAGCAGACTCAAATATATAAAATAATATGTAATAATTGAGGTAATAATAATATCATCCATGTAATAATAGAGACACGAACCATACAATTTAAAAAAAAATGAAATTTCCTCCTCAAACTAAATAATATCAAATTTACAAGCACATAATCTGGAGATTATAATTTATAAAAATCATAAAGATAATTCGATTGAAAATGGCTTAATGCTGAAACGTTCATTTAATATAAAATAAATGAAGACTGAATAAGCTGTTACCAACTACCTTCAAAATCTTAGTTTTCAACTTAGGATCTACACACACACACACATATATATATATATACATATATATATATATATATATATATATATATATATATATATATATATATATGTGTGTGTGTGTGTGTGTTAAGTTAGCTCCTTATACATTTTTTGTATCAATTATCGAATAATATGATGAAGTCTGAACTCACTAAAGTCCTGCACGCCTTATTTTTCTGAACTTAAAAGACATCTATTTGAACCAAATACTTCATATTTTGAAGGCCCTCTGTTATTTATAATTACCTACTGCAATCTATTCGGAACTGAGTAAACTGGCGTTTTTGTTGTGTCAGGGGTAATTTTTCCCCGCTCTTCTTTAAGTATTGTCATTAAACGTTCTTTATTTTTTATTTTAAATTTCGCTGTCCCATTGGGAAAATGTCCTTTGGAGATTAAATTTTGCTAAACTTTAATAAATAAATAAACTTTAACAATAAAAAATGAGAATGTCATGAGATATACACTAAAACATAAACAAAAGTAAAAATAGAATATATGTTTTAAATTTTATAGAGATTCTCACTATTAATGTGTATTTTAATTCAAATTGAAACATTTAAGGGCTAATGACAACTGCCTTTTCTTAAAATAATCAGATGGCTCAGTAAAGGATTCCTCAAACAGTTATTTTTGTTGTAATGACTTTTGCTCATTTGTAATATATTTTCATAACCACGTGTATTGAATGCCTAAAAGTATGAGGAAAAGAGAATTATTAATTTAAATTTTGCATAGATATCTAAAGTGAGTGAAAATTTAAATGATGCATCTGCAAGTTCTGATATATTATTTGAAAGCAATAATTTATTTAAGTATAAATTAAAATATTGTAACATTAATACACCTTATTCCTTTATTCTACCTATTTAGGCCAGAAGCAGATCGATTAGCCAATGAAAGTCTTTTCTTAGAATTAATGAATATACCCCAAAAATATCAAGCACAATTTCATCCTTTTTCCATCCTTAAATCAGCTTTAATAAATTCCCTAGAAAATGTAAATAGTTGGAATAAACTTCCTTTTCCGGAAGATTTAAGGTCCAATGTTGAGGATGAAGTTCATTTCAAACTTCAAAATGATTTAAGCGGAACTCTTGAATGTAATTTGAATAATATCTCTGGTGTCCTTGATGGAACAAAAAAGGAATTGATGCACGCCTATCCATCAACATTGTTCAGGTATTACTACTAATTTTTTTTCCTATGTCAAATGGTTAAAATATATTAATGATTTTTAAATAAGAATAATTGTTTTAATGCAATGGCACTAAAGTTCACGAGTGCCATTGCATCACATACCTCGTGATACTAGGGGAATCACATACCTCGTTTCATCTCCTTCCACAGGAGTTTTACCTTTTACTGGAGTAACGGATTCCATCTCTAGGCAAAGGTTTTTTTCAAACAGCTTTGTTTGCCAATGATAATTCCTGAAATTTCCCTGTTAGTACTTTGAACTTGGTGATTAAATCAGATAGATTCATCAGTAAGGTTACAAAATGTTTCTTTAGAATGTTAGACTGTCATGCAAAATATCTAGCTAGCGGGTGTACATCTTGTAAAAAATCATACTAATCCACTTTTAAAATTCCTTTTTATTAATTCATAAGCTATCCTGGCTGGAAAATAGTGTTAGCCTGTAGACAAACCGTCCCAAAAATCTGTGCTATGTATAAGTGGACGTTAAAATATAGATAAATAATTCATAAGCACCAAGCACAATCCGTGTCAGTGCCCTTTTGACAAAGTACAACGTACATTAAAGTATGGTAATAAAATGGGAAACTAGAATTTATTTGTAAACTTGAGGTTATTTAAAATGAATTTGTTTTAAGCGAAATCAATTCATTTCTCCTGTTATATTAAGAGGCCCAGTAGCCGTGAGCGCTAAGGTGTGTACATTCCATGCCTAAGGTAATGTGTTTGATTCCCACAAGGGGCGATGTTTTTTCTCTTGAAAAAATAAGAGTCATCAGCCCTATCCTGGCTAGTAATGGGTGGTAACCTTACAAAAACCCCAAAATCTTTGTCGTGTATAAGTGGAGGTTAATAATAATAAAATGAATTATTCTTTTGACAGGCCAAAGTATGAATTGGAATTCATATCTTTGCTCAGGAAGATTACAAGAAATATTGAAGAAATAAATAAAAATATTGAACTGAACTTCCAGAAAAAATATGAATCCTGGAGGGAAAGATCAATGAAATCTCGAGTAAGAGATAATTATAAAAGAATGATTAATTTCATGCCATTAATTCAGCTCACAATGGTCAGTCTCATTTTCTTTATGACAAAAACATTAAAACATTTCCAAAAACAGGATGAAAATGGAGTAAAGAATACACAAAGGTTCATTTATTTACATTTTTTTCTTTATATTCTTATATTAATAACAATATAATATAATATATTCAGATAAAAATTAAAGAAATTATTGTTATAGGTTCTTCAAATTCTGCCTTCAATATGCGGAAAATGGAGTTTCTATGAGTGACATTAAAAGGAATCGTTGGAATGAACTTCGGGAATCAAGTATCTCTTTATGTAAACTAGTGTCAGAAAAATATCATTATTATTTTAAATGTGACCGATAATTCCACCTCAGCGTATACAAGGAGGCCCAAAGGCCCTGATCGTACACTCCATGCTTTGGGGTGGTGGCTTTTCTTTTGAATCAAAGGACAGCCATAATCTTTCTCTTGGCTATAAAAAGGATGATAAAATGCACATAACTCATAAAATAAATCTGTGTTATTAATAAAGGGACTTTAAAATTATAATAAATAGGCTTTACAAATAAATCAATTTAATTTTGATTTTTTCTATTTATATAAAAGTTGTTAAATTTTTGATTTTATTACTCAGTTTACACATAATATGTTTCCTTTTCTTAAATTAATACATATTATTTAACACCAACTAAATTAAATTTTTTATGGCCCACCAATGTCTGGGCCATTAGGGCCAACATCCCTGCCCTGTTGCAGTGGGAAATTTTTTTAATGAGCCATGAGACGAGAAAATTCCTGCTGCAGGTGAGGCTCGAAGCTCACCTCCCATTTGAGAATTCAAGGCGTTTACTGCAAGACGATCAGGGAGACCCCTTAACTGCTGTCATTTCATATTTCTAATATATTATTAATACATTTATATTAATGGTTAAACTTATCTAGTTTATTTTTTTTTATAACACTGAAAAAGAAATGTTTGCAAATAAAAAATATTTAAAAAAGTGAGTTTTTATTCAGATATTGTGCACGGACACCAGCTATTTCCAACCTGCTAACTTCCAAAGTACAATAATCTCTTCTGAGTTATCTACACCTGGACCAAACACAGCAAAATGGCAGTCCACCCTTGAGACTGAAAAGGTTTCAAACTCTATACAGTATCAAGAACAAATATTCCACCCTCTCCTTCATTCAAAAATTTAACTAACATCTTCATAGCCTGCTTAAAAACAAATTTCCCAAGGCCCCGGACTTAACTACATTCGTGAATAGTCTGCAAAATGTTGATACTGAAGCAGCAGACTCAATTGAACCATAGTACTACTAAAAATCTTACTTTTCATTGGTCTCTCAGCAGTTGTATTTACCGACGCCACAATCACTTATGTGTAGTAGTACAATTAGCTTCTGAAGCCTTTCTTAGGTTATTACACTTTTCATAAGGTAAAATGAGTTAACCAATATCTATACCCTGCCCCTCCCCACAAAACAAATATTTTTTTCACTTTCAAACCAAAATATTATTTAAGTAAAGATGGAATGGTTGGGATTCGGCTAAAGAAACCTCAATACGATTTTTGTTAAAAAAGTCTACATTTAGGACGTTTCGGCTACTCATTGGTAGCCTTTGTCAGCTAAAATGACAAGAAAAAACAGAAATTAACACAGAAAAAAAAGTTTATAATTGAGATAAGTAACAGAACTATAAATACAATTAACTTATTTTTTTCCCCTTTTATTATGGTGCGTCGACTGCTATGGCCATTGGCACCAGCACAATTAACTTATTATACAAAGAACAATTTGGTGTTAAATTCTTAGAATGATTTATTAGAATGAAAATCAATAGAAACATAAAAAAAGAAAAAAAGGTTATTTTATTGAAGTGTATATGAGCATTATTCTAATAGTTTTAACATTATTGTTCCTTGGCGATATAATTAAGGCAGGCAGATTTTTTTAATTTTTTTTTCTTGGAATGACTAATGGAATAAAGAGGAAATTAATTCTACCAAAATTAATTAATTCTGAATTTCAAAATTATTAATTTTATAGACCCAAAATCATTACCGTCCGCTGTCCCTGGACACATTTATTACACTTTCCTATTTTTTTTAGGGGGAAGGATATTATATTTTTTGCTCATGTGATGTTTCATTTTAAAATAATAATATTTAAGGTGAATTCATATAAATTTAAATAAATTAAAAAAAAAATCTAACTTCGCAATAGCGCCTTTAAAGTTGTCCCTCAGTTTTGACATCATTACCGTCCGCCTTTTTGAATCAACGAGAAAACCTACCAGGATAGAGCAAGTTGTTTCCAAATAGATGTTGGAGCACCTCTCTCAAACTGATTTTTGTTGCCCATAAGGTTCAGAAGAGAAATGTTGAACGTATCAGTTTTTTGATGTGTTTTATCTGGTAAATCACAATTGGAGTATTTTGCTGGTCATTACCGTCTCCCATTTTATTACTCAAAACATCCATGAAAATTTTTTTTTCGTCTAGCATTAAATAGTGCTTCATAAACCACGTATTTTACAATATTTTTTTTTTAATATAATTCTTTTAGAAAAAAAATTAAAACAATTTTTGTAGCAAATATCATTACCGTCCTATTCTACATTGGTTGGTAATTAGAGTTGGCATAATTTTATTTAGAAATAAAAATAAGAATTTATGTGTACCTCATTTATTTGTAAATACGAATATAAATAATTTCGGATTCATAAGATTGAATACGAATTTATTTGTATTCATGTATGTCATATATATAAATACAAATAAAATTGTATTCACAAATTTTTCAGTAAATAAAATTTAATTTAGAGGAAAAATTCTAAATATACACAAAAATTGGGAATATTCCCAAAAAATCAAGTGATTACAAAAACATTCACATTTAAATATACGAATACAAATTTATTCACATTAAAATTTTTGAATAAAAATGTATTCACAAAAACATTCATAAAATAAATTATGTAGTTGTGCGTGTAAACGGTAAGGTGATATTAGGAAGATTATTGAAGGTAGTATTAGGAAGGATATTGAAGAAGATATTAGGAAGGGTATAGAAGGTGGTATTAGGAAGGATATTGAAGATGGTTTTTGGAAGGGTATAGAAGGTAATTTTAGGAAGGGTATTAAACGTGGTATTATGAAGGATATTGAAGGTGGTATAAGGAAGGATATTGAAAATGGTATAAGAAAGAGTATAAAAGGTAGTGTTAGGAAGGATATTTAAGTTGGTATGACAAAGGGTATAGAAGGTGGTATGGTATTAGGAAGGATATTCAAGAAGGTATTAGGAAAGATATTGAAGGTAGTATTAGGAAAGATAATGAAGGTGGTATTAGGAAGGATATAGAAGGTAGTATTAGGTTATAAATATTCAATATTCTTCATACGATTCATTTAAATAAAAAAAAAAAAAACTAGTAATATTTAAATATTTACACCAAGTAAACTATTGTTTTTATTTTTTCCTATTTGTTTGGTTGGTTGATTGTATGGAAAACTAATGATTTACAATTTTTATGTACCTCAAGTAATCGTATGTAAAGAAAATACCTACTACAAAGTAAAACAATTCAAGTGATAAATTGTGGGACAAACCTGGGTTCTAGTCTAACCTATCCAGTTATTCAACTAAAACACATTATGCTAATAAAATGTAGAATAGAAAAACAGACATTTAGTTCCATTTTATTAACTACAAGAGTTAAAAGACACAAAAATTATTTGAAGAGCATTGACCTCCCACCTAGTATTTTCCCATGCCCCTTGTGTATCCTTCCATTAACACCTTTTTCTCCTTTCCTGTCATAAAAAGGCCTTAGATTCCTACCGACCTCCTCCCACCACCTGGTTTGTTTTCAGTTGCATATACCCTAGTAGATTCCTCTTTTCTTAGACACTTCCACAATGGGTACTTAACTGTTAACTTTGGTCTTCCTCTGCCTCCCGGCATTTTCATTGGTATGTAGTATCTTATTTCTTTGTTAAAATTAATTAATATTATTATTAGCACCTATTTACTTATATACACTTCAATAAAATAACCTTTTTTTCTTCTTTTTTTTGTAATGTTTCTATTGATTTTCATTCTACTCATTCTAAAAATTTAACACCAATTGTTCTTTATATAATAAGTTAATTGTATTTATAGTTCTGTTACTTATCTCAATTATAAACTTTTTTTCTGTATTTTCTTGTCATTTTAGCTGACGAAGGCTACCAATGAATAGCCGAAACGTCCTAAATATAAATTTTTTTAACAAAAATCGTATTGAGGTTTCTTTAGCCGAATCCCAACCATTCCATCTTTACTTATCACCTCGACGGCTAGCTATCTAATCTTCATGACAAAATATTATTTAGTAGTCTATCCTGAGATTCTCAATTTACATTATGGGAGAGAACATTATGCCGCAGTTCTTATGGGTAATTTTTAACTTTGTTCTTGTGTGAATGAAGAATTGTACACTTTTATCCTATGTCAATTTAAAGGAAATTCATAGTCTATTAACTAGTCAATGGACTCACAATATTAGTGACCCATACTAAAAATTAATCTTTTCACCCTTTACAAATTTATGTTGATAAAGATATTAATTTGAAATATTTTTTATAATAAAATTCCTATTGAATGTGAACTAAGGTGAGAGTGAATACAATAGCATAATGCTTAGCTTTTCTATGAGAACTTCGGCCAAAAAGAAGTACTCTGGTCGATCATTCTACTACTTGATGATCATGATCTAGCAGACAGGCTATTTTTCTACCATATTCTAACAAAATCAGGCTGCTAATAATTTGTGCAAACTGAATTTTCCGAAGACAGTATAAATTAAATTATTTCTTGTTACGACATAAATTCCAATAATCTCATGTAAATATATATATATATATATATATATATATATATATATATATATATATATATATATATATATATATATATATATATATATATTATTAAAATTAATATCAGCTTGTATAATGGCTACACATTTCTCTCTCTCTCTATATATATTTATATCTTTATTCAGAATTTATAACAATGTAAAAATACATTACTAGTAAATTGTTGAATGTAGTTGTGTCTTGAAGCTCGTGAGGAGGGAAGCTGCACAGTTCCAGTACCCATAGGCAGTGTGATAACAATCTGGAGGAACTACTTCTGGAGCTGGGGCTATTTGGGATTAAATGTTATGATAGGGATTTCATTAGAGAATTAGGATGGCTATGTTATTTTGAATAAAATTTTTGATAGAATTTTTTCGACAAAGGTTGGATAAATGGAATATTGAGGTCATTATGGAGATAAAGAATGGACAGTCAGTTTTTTATGGAGAATTTTTGACTATAAAGACTGATTTTTATAGGAGTTGGAGGGCTTTATGGATCCCCAATGTTCTATGCCATAAGCCCATATTGGTCTGAGTATTGCCATATAAATGAATATTGTCCGTGCCAAAGGTCGTGGCTTCGATTCCCACTAGGGGTGGTGGCTTTTCTTTCGAAAAAAATAAAAGGCATCAGCCCTATCCTGGCTAGAAAAGGGTGGTAACCTATAGATAACCCGTCCTAAAATTTGTAGTTAATAATAAATGGACGTTAAAATTTAAATAAATATAAATGAATCTTTTGTTATTAAGTTTAAGGTTTGATTGTCGGTCAAGTGTAGAAAACGTCTGCACTGTCGTGTAAGTACTTGTCTCTATTTAATTTCAATTAAATTAATCAACAAGACAATTTTTGATTCAAATTTCAGCTTTACTGTTATCAAACATTATCACTTTTTTGAGATTGCACTATAATTTAGTTCACTTCTTCTAAGTAGAGAAATTTCAATCACTCATTTTATTAATAACCCAAAATTGTTTCTATTGCAAAAAAAAATGAACTTCTAGGGGAGAGAGACTATTGTAAATAAATAAATTCCAATTAAGATTAAAAAGAAAAATCATATTTCTCAACAGTAACTTTACAAAGTATAATAATGTTTTGTTAAGATAATCATTGTATCTAATAATCACACCCACCACACCTAATAACCTTTTTGTTTAAACAATTATTTTTTACAATGCACTATTATTTAATAAACATTAATTTTTTTTTTTGTAAATTTTTAACTTCATATGAGGAGAGTTTCCTTAAAATCTACAGACTTTAGACAAATTAGAAGTAGGCAATGCTAGTAAAGACAAGAAACCTCAATTGAAACTTTAAATGTTTTTATTTCACATTACATTACAAGAAAAATAGTGTTATGCAGTGCTCCACAACCACTGTGGTATGACACAAGACAGTCTTTTTCCTGCAGCACATTTTCCCCATAAAAATAAATAAATATTCAACAGTTTTACTACAAAATAAAGTACTATGTAGAGATTCAAGACTCATAGAATTCTAATTAAAAGTTATGAGAATGTGTTTTCAAACTTTTATCCTTACAGTAATAGTACTTTTAACAGTGGTGCAGAATAAAAAAAAAAACACACTTCAGTGAGCTGCAGATTAGTCTAGAAAAGTTTTATGTCCTCTGGAAGATTTAAGGTTGCAGAGCACTGGTACAATAATTCCACCAGGATGGAAAATCTAGAAACATTAATTTTTCCAGGTGGTTTCCTATTAAATGTCCAAGTTTCTTTTAATAGTTTATAATATAAACATACAGTTTAACATTTATCGAATGGAAATTTATCTATTCCCAAATAATTTTAAAATTAAATAGTATAATCATGCAATTATGTTTATATATACAATAGGGGCATATTATATATTATTTACAATCTTATTTTACAATTTGTCTTATCATACAATTTTTCACATTTTATTACAGAAGAAGTTCACAAACTTCATTAAAGTAGACAGTCATACATGAAATACTGACTAGATATCACATTCTTAAGTAACGATTTAATCTTGTTTTAATCGTTTCGAGACGGGTTCACTACTTTGCGAATTTGAATCTTCTGAAAAGCCAAGCTGTGCTGAGAAATCAGAAGGGCCTTGTGAGTCACTTACTATTGAAAAACCTGAGCATAAAAAGTTAATCATTCAGAACTGATTGTAGATAGTGGAGGTAGTCAGTGTTTGGTTATGGTTGTTAAAAAAAAAAAAAAAAAAAATTCAAATGTAACTGAGTTTTTATTGGACATCGCTAGATAACTCATAACTTGAGATGAAGAACTTCTAAACGGAACATTCCTTCTTCTCCTCATAGCCCTGATGAAGGCTTGTAATACAAACTGAAATGTTATCAATACAAATTATTTTTAGCACTCAAAATATACCGAAGGAATCTCACAACAAAACTTGGTATAAAGCATTCCTTTAGTAAACGGGTGAATGAGTCCATTAACCACCAAAATCGGTCCACCTGGAGGGGGCGGATTAACTCCTGACGCAAATTACAACTTATTTGTACATACCGGCCGTAATTTTTGTTATTTTGCAACAAAACTAGGCAAACGTTTTGGGCACCTAAAGAGAAAAATGTCTTGTAAAAATAAACTAAATTGGTCCATCTGAAAGGAGGGCTTTACTATTACATTGCTAATCGTGACATGGGTACCTATAGCCAAAGAAGTTGACATTTACTCTCTATTATGTTAAAATTGAATTAAGCACCCAAACCAACTCGGGCATTGGTTGTTACTTCGACTAATAAGAGCGCTGCATGGTTGCTGCGGTTTCCACTGGTGATTGAGTCAGCTGTTCATTAAAAAATGAATTACCAAAATTATTCATTTTTTTTTATGAAGGTTTCTTTAAGCAAATTATTCAGGAATGCGAATACCCATTTCTGAGAAATGTGCTTACTTTTGCAGCTCCTGAATAAGAGACTTTTCTTTAAAAATGGAATCTTATTTACTTATAAAACCAAACTCTGACTATCCTTACCTTGATAAAAAGTAAATATGAAATGAATAATTTCACTGAGTGATTTATGCAACCTAGAATTATTTACTTAATTATGTTGTTAGAACTCATTTGACGTGACATAAAAAAAGTAGGAATCTGTCCTCTGAGAAACATGACACATACAAGAATTAACATTTTTGGAAAACTCAAAAAAATATTCAACTGGTTTATATAAATTTGCTCTTAACACATTGGTGCCGGAGCACGTTCCAGGAACATGTTGCTAGGCTATCCCCTGGGCCGGACCACGTTCTAAGAACGATTTCCTCTATATTTCTAAAATGTACTATTTTTCAGCCTCAGCTTTCTTTCTACCTGTTATTCTGTTAGTACACCCTGTGCAGCCAAGAAGTACGGTTCTACCCGGATTTTTCGCACTCGCCTACCATTTGTAGTTCTTTAGATATTTACCGTTTACTGTATTGTTGTTTTTTTATAGTTAAAAGATAATATTTAAATAAGGTTGTGTTTTTAATCAGTTTACGCTTTTTTAAATTACTACGGGACCCAAAAAACAAATGTTATCCACACCGGCACATCCAAGTAAGTGATTATAATTTTTTAAAGGAGTAAATTCTGTTGCAATTCCGTGCTTTAGTTATTTTTTAGTTAATAGAATATATTTTTTTCATTTATTATATAAGAGAAGTTTGCCTGAGAAGAAAGATTTGAAACCATTTCGAAAATCCATTTTCATAAATGTTGTGATCTTTGACTGCGTATAGGACCTGTTCAAAATCCAGCAATTGAACCCATAACTCATGAACGCATCTCTAATCTCTATGCATCATTATCGAGATCTGTTGGGTTTTAAAGGTGACACGAAGTGACACAAACAGAAGGATTGTCATCAATGCAAAAATAAATGGGAAGCGGAAATGAGTAATTTTGTTTTACCCGGATTGCCCAGACCATCCGAGCCTATAGTTGGGCCCATGTTTCAGGCAGTATCACATTTCTTTATTTGATAAATAGTGTGTAATGTTTTAGAAAATTTTGTTAAGTTTTCATTTATTTATTTAAGTTTTTGTACGTATTTTTTCTACTGTAAATAACACGTTTTTTCAATTTATGATCATATAAAGCATTTTCCTGTTGTATAAGGCATTTTTAATTAGATTATTTTACCTCTCCTTTTTGAAATAATAATAATATCACTTGAAAACACCCATTATATAAGAAGAAAAATAATACACATAGTATAAATACAAATAGACCCAACTGCAGATATATATGCAATTCCACTTGCCAGTATTGCTCTGAACCATGGCTAATGCACTTTCGAATGATTAAATTTGATTTATCAATCCTCTTTATCAATTAATAATAAGACAAACATGAACAAAGCATTTCAGTAAAAACACACAAATGACAAAATATCTCATGAAAGGAGGGTTAGTATGTGCAAGACATTCCATGGGCCTGGACTCGTTCAGGGAACGTCGCTTCTCCCGGATTATAGATAAACTGTTCGGCCCCTGGGTTATACCAGTCCGGCACCAAAGTGTTAATTTCTATTATTCTCACCCAAACTTTCTTAATTAGGATATTTTCATCGCACAATAAAGTATCTAAAATGATCTTTGCAACAAAAATGAATTTGACAGAGAAAATAATGAGAATAATAAACAAATCGGGTAGTAACGGGACAGTTAAACAATTGTCAGTACTAAGCACAGGCTGCCTTATTTTCCTCACTACAGTTAACTATCAGATGGTAGACCCCCAATGACATTAGACTTCTAGCAATTTGAAAAGTGCAAAGAAAAACAAAATTTAATATCATAGCATCCAAATAACAGTAAAATTAAAAGTAAATAATTATCCTCAGTCACTATTTTTATGTTATCCATGATGGAAAAGGACTAGCGAAAAGGTTATTCCACAAATAATGTACGTTTGAGTGCCAGCAGGAATTTTAGTGTTTTTTCCTTCTCTCCATAAAGAAGAAATCCACTTATGACATCGACCTGATGGAGCAAACTGGAAGTGCAAACAAGATATATTTGCCTGTTCGAGGCTTCTCTAATAGGCTCAAAAATGGTTCACTTTTGACTAGCTAATGTCACACAGTTTGTGAGAAAAATATCATAGTGCTTACTCCATTACGAAGAATCAAATGAAATTAGTGTCGAGAAAAGAGGAAAAAACTATAATTTTCTATAATATTTGTTATTCATAAATTCATACTAGTCCAAAAAAAAAAAACTTGTTTTCAAGATATTAGACATTCATCCAAATAATCACATAAACATTGTGAATGCGTTTTGGACAGGAGGAAGTAATGGAAACAAAATATGTTATTAACCCCTTGACATACCAATACAATCTGAGTCAACAGGTCCAAGATACGGATGAAAAAAATAGCCATCTTGGAAACGTCAAACTAAACTCTTCCTTTATTTATTTTAAACAAAATATTAGTTTTATCTCTTCCAAGCTTTCCTAATGTCACTAGGTATAAGAATATTATGGAAACACGCTAAAATTGTGCAGTTCCTGCTGGCCGGACTTTTTAAATTTTCTTCAGATCTTAGATTACTCAGTATAATAACTAGTCGGGGTTTCTTTTTGTCTTGTCTGCTAGTTGGGGAGCAGAATGTAAAATGCAAATGAACATTTCACCTGAGAGGTAATTGTAAGAAACGGAATAATTTTTAAATTTAAAACTTGAAGGGTGTCCAAATCCCATCAAAATTTGTAACTTTCATAATATTATTTACAATTTAAATGGTTTCTTATTTACAGCTAAAATGTTCTCTAAAGGTCTTCTTCTTTAACATTTTTTTTAATAAATGGAAGATAAAATTTAAATAAATAAATAACATTTTTTTCGGTAAAATGCAGATTCCAGCCCTCCAAACCGATTTCTTTCAAATTTTGCACAATAACGTATTTTGATGCACTAAACACGAATACGATAAAAAAAAAACGTCGGATTTAACTAGGAAAGAAGTTATTAAGCACTTAAGTTCACTGTTATGCAGGTTATCAGAGCTATTAATTATAGCGAGTTGGATTGACTGGGGATTTGTTATCTTCTTGAGCGAGCGGAAACGCATAGCACGTATGCCCTTAAGCGACAGGTGACGATGCCCTTAAAATTGACAATATTTTCGAATAAATGGTTTCTGAACATTTCAAATGAGAGTTCTCTGTTTCCCAATGTTACATATCTGCGCATGCGCGTGTTTACAAATACGCTGATGACGCCTAGTCACCTGCCTAACTTTAGTGCTTAATATTATATTCTATTAATTTTAGCGAGTTGGATTGACTGGGATTTTGTTATCTTCTTGAGCGAGCGGAAACGCATAGCATGTATGCCTTAAAGTCGTCACAAATTTAGTTGTTTACATTAGCTCTCATAACCTGCATAACAGTGAACTTAAGTGCTTAATAACTTCTTTCCTAGTTAAATCCAACGTTTTTTTTTTTTTTTTTTTTTTTTTATCGTATTCGTGTTTAGTGCATCAAAATACGTTATTGTGCAAAATTTGAAAGAAATCGGTTTGGAGGGCTGGAAACTGCATTTTCACCTTTTTTTCTTTATAAAAAAAAATGTTGAGAGAAACAAACTGCATAATGTTTGTTTTAGATTAAAAGTTAATTTCAAGATAGTTCCTACAATTTACAATCATGAGGGGCTGCTAGGCAAACTTCATTTTTGATCTATAGTCTGAATAAATAGACTGCACTTAGGCTTAAAGATTGTTATTCGTATTATAAAAATTTCTTAAAGGGAATACGTTTCTCTGAATTGGGTCTAATATGGTTAGACTTCACCAATAAAGTTATAGACAACAGGCTCAAGCACATCTAAGGAGTGACAATGACTATCTATTAAAATTGACTAGGGTATAAAACAACTTCAAAGGTCAAATGAAGCAAAAAATTGTTGGAATGTAATATTATTCACACCCCGTTAATATGACTGAGGGTAAATAACTAAAAACAAAAATAATTATGGGCCGAACTATTATTAGTAGCCCTACCTGGTGTCTTGTCAGGAGCTTAAAACTATAACTGTGGTTTAAGACAGTCTTGACTCAGCCGAAGATAATGGAATGTTTGCCCCATGGGCTGTTTATACTTTTCTATGATATGACCAGCAATAGCTATAGTTTTATGGAACATCTAGAGTTGCGATAAACTGTTTTGGAGCAGAATTAATTTAGGTTTTAGTCATTTATCTTCCACCATGGTTAAGCAATTCGAATGAGATTAAAGTATAATATATATATTATTAAATAATTATTATTTGGATACAATCTGGCGACATTTACTTAGGTTAAGTGCAAACTGCCAGCACTTAAAAAAAACTAAATAAAAGACAATGACTTCATTGAAGAACTGGTGAATCAATACTTGAATAGATTTAGATTCCTTCTACTTAATATAAATATCTAAATGATGTGCACTTCTAGCAACTCACATGTATTAGAATCTTCAGTAATTCCAAAATTCGAATTTGAAGTATCCAGTGATCTTTTGCCAATGCAGTTTTCTTTATTTCCATGTTCCTTAACTTTTTTCTTCTAAAATTATACAACATATTAATTACTGATAATCAGAGCTAAAACATTCCTAACTGAAATTTGTGTAATATACCTGGTCATTACTTATCACAGGGACCCATTTATAGATTTTCATAGTGGTTTCTCCAATGGTAACCCATTTCTTTTCCCTGTAAATCAAGACTCTTAAAGCAAAATTCGATACTTTCATTATTACAGGAGAAAAAAGAAACATACCATCTCCTAACTTTGTCAACGACTTGCATTACCCTTTTAATATCATCTTTAGCCCTACTCCTTGTTTCTGCCCGAACAGATCTTGACATCATTATAGATAAGTAAATTTAATAACACGAATTACTCTAGAATACAACTAAGTATGGAAACACGTAACGACCAGCATGAACTCAAAAGCTTGATGATTGCCCAAACAATGCGCAGAACTAACCTGTCCCGAAGCCTCCGCGCAGTCTCTCACTTCAGATGTAGTATCTCAAATTAAATGTAAAGAAGTTGAATTGTTTCAAAACATCTGGTAGGTGTTATTTCAAGTCGATAGTGGTAATTTAATAATTTTAAAAATGTGCTTTCATATTTTCTGGCTAAAGATATTACAACGCTACATATTTTGTAAAACAAATCACGGAATGACAGAATATTCAATACATTAAATTGGTTGTAAATAAATAATTTAAATTCTCTAAAAGTAGCTACTCCTTATTTAGCAGAAAAGGGTAATGCTTTTCCTTTTTTCAAATGAAAGGCCACAGCCCTCCCTCTTCTCCTGAAAGATCTAGGTTGCGTGGTTGCTTTGTGGAGTTACCAATTCAGTAATACTTTCTTTATAGATAATATCGTCCATACAAATGCAAAGTATCGAGTGTGAAAATCACCACTTTCCAGAGTGGAAAAACTTTTATTCATTACTAAACATAATAATTTACCATCAGCATTAGCATCAGCCATATCCTGGCTAGAAGCCGGGCCGCCACGGGGGGGGGGGACTACTGGGTACTGTTGTCCCGGACCCGGGCTCCTCAGGGGCCCGAGCCGGGCCTCGCTAATTGGAGAAAATGTATAGGGTATGAGCTTGTAAAAAGAATGCATTTCAGAAATGTAGACCGGCATAGCCTATATTTGTTGGAATGGGATTTATATTTTTTTAATGTACATACACGACGCAACAAGTGCAGTCTCGAATAATATATTTCATAACGAGTCGTAATTGATCAGGGACCCGTGGTCTCAGGGGGGGGGGCGGTGTCATTTTTTTACTCGCATTGTAATTAGCGCGGTTCCTCCCTCCACCATAGGGAATTTCGCGTTTCAGAACCCCTAGAGACCGAAAATAACGGTGGTTCAAATTTGTATTTGTATATGTATATATATATATATATATATATATATATATATATATATATATAAATATATATATATATATATATATATATATATATATATATATATATATATATTTGTCTGTTCGCTCACTTCTGGCTTCCCTAATGGTCCGATTGTGATGAAATTTGGTACAAAAATCCGTCGTCCAATTTAATAGGTCAAGTTCGTTAACCAGCAGTATCCGCACACTGGAAGATGGCGTTTGGGGCGAAATTCGCGCTTCTTGGGCTAGGAAAACGAATGAAACCATTTTCAAGGCGATAGCTTTAACCGTTTTCGAGAAAATTGGAAAAATAGTTTTTGAATACCGTTTTTGGTTTGGGTACTTAGAATCATGGGATTCAGTTGCAACATTTTCTGCATGTTCTACTTTTATTAAAACTAATATGTTGAAATTTTTGTTACGTTTGTAGTTTAGGAAGGGTTAGAATAAAATATTTTATTAACAGACATAAAAAGTTTTGGTAACTTTGTGTACTTTCCTTAATATCTCGAAAAAGGTTGAGAATCTTGGGAAACGGAAGATGACCATTAGAAAGCTCACTAAATGCTCTACAAAAATGGTTCTGGTGAAAGTTTTGATTAGGCGATGTCAATCGGAGAAATAAGTGCTTAAAACTTTAAAGTAATTGATTTCGCTTATTCGAACTGTTCTTTTTGTCTTTGATTTTGGTACTTAGAATTATGGGATTCAGTTGAAACATTTTCTGCATGTTTGAATTTTATCAACACTAATATGTTGAAATTTTGTTTACGATTGGAGTAAAGGAAGGGTTAGAATAAAATATTTTATTAACAGACAAGAAAAGTTTTGGTAACCTTTTATACTTTCGTTAGTTTTTTTTTTTTTTTTTTTTTTTTTTTTTTTTTTTTTTTTTTTTTTTTTATTTATTTATTTTTTTTATTTTTTTTTTACGGCGCATCTACTTCTAGGTCATTAGCGCCGACATCCAGGGTACAGCGAGGAATTTTCCCAACGAGCCCTGAGATGAGAAAATTCCTGCCGGAGGTGGGGATCGAACCACCATCTCCCGCTTATGAATCCAAGGCGCTAACCATTAGACCACGGGAGACCCCACTTTCGTTAGTATCTCGAAAACCGTTGAAAATCTTGGGAAGCGAAAGGTTACTATTCGAAAGCTTACTAAATGGTCTACAAAAAAGGTTCTAAAGAAAGTTTTGAATAAGCGATGTCAACCGGATAAATAAGTGCTTAAACTTTGAAGTAATTGATTTCGTTTATTCGAACGGTTCTTTTTGCCTGTTTTTATTCCTTGTTTTTTTTTTTTTTAATTGCTTATAGTTGGATAATGTATTTGACAATAAAACAGATTAAGTAAAATAAGAAAAACAATTCATTGTTAGAAATATAGCTTGCCAAGAGAAAGAGATTTTTTTTTTATCTCTGTTTACCTTTGTTCTTAATTGTTTTTTCTTCTCGGTTTGCCTTAGTTTTTAATATCTTGCTGTTATTTTGATTGCATTTTTTTTTCAATAAAACATGACAAGTAATTGAGAAGCGTGTTTGTATTTTGAATTGACTTTGAGAGTCTTGCTTTAGGTTGAGGAATTTCCGCTTCTAACCTGTGGGTGTTAACAGTTTTCATGAAATAATAATAATAAAAAAAAAAGATTAGTTCTATTTTAAACTTTCGAAATGACAATATGGATGAGAATGGATACGTCTTAAAATGACGCAGTTCCTGCAGGAAGAGAATGTTTAGACTCTGTGTAGGGTCAGACATTTGCCCGGGTCGAGCTACTAGGCAGGCTTCAGGTAGGTTTTATTGCACTTCATAAATCAAGATGCATCCTAGGAGAGATGACAGATATTGTACCTGTAGGAAGTCATAAAGCCAAATGCTATAGTAGAAATATAATTATATTTTGTGGTTGTATGTGGCGTAATACATTAAAAAATAACATAATAATACTTTCCCATTTTCTTATACAATTTTATATTGTTTAATTGCATATAACAGTAAAATGAGTAGTTTAGTGTTTTTAATTGCATTTAACACTAAAATGGATATGTTAAAGCAAGTTAAGTCATTTAGAAACAAATTCGTAGTAGAGTCTTCGTAGAGAGAAACTTGGGACGGCGGAAAGAGTAATTTTCGCTTAGAATAGTTTCTTGTGCCTTGCCGACAATCTTGCTTTTCTTTGGAATATGTGTTTACATTAAGAATGATCTAAACATAGTAATAACTGTTTCTATTCTAAGTATACCAAATTACACTAGGGATATTAATGGAACCGCGCTAAGATGATGCAGTTCCTGCGAGTCGGACTTTTTAAATAACAAAATGATATACCTGTGTATAGTTCACGTAATTACTATTGAGAACAACCAATGGATAACTTTCTAAATGCTCCATTCCTAATATATAAACTAGCTTTTAAATATTGTCAGTCCAAAAATTTGTAGCCCCAGGAAGTGCCAATGTACCTTAGACAATACGTAAATTTTCCACTCCGTTTAATTACAAATGTATTTGATTTTGTTCTCAGAGAAATGTCAATTTTACATAGTTTTTGGTAATTTTAATGGAATAGGGGGGGGGGGGGTTAAGGGGCCCGTGAAGTTACTTGGACATGGGCTCCTAATTCCTCTAGGAGGCCCTGCCAATTATAAATTACTATAATTTTCAGTTTTCTGGATTTGAAATCCCAAAATGTACACGCTACTTGTATGATGATTTTTTTAATGATAATTTTGATAAAATATTTTTTGTAAAACAATAAATTGCAGATTAGTAAAAATTATAGACATTTCAATCATTAAGAGTAACTAATGAGGGAATTATAATTTCTGTGTGGGAAGGGGAGAGGGTTTATCAATATGTATTGGGAGCCCGTGATCAAAATTTGGTCCTGGGCCCGGTTCCGAGATGTGGCGGCCCTGGCTAGAAGAGGGTGGTAACCTATAGATAACGCGTCCTAAACTTCGTAGTTAGTAATAAATGGACGTTAAAATATAATAATAATAATAATAATTTACCCAGAAGGGCGTAATAACAATGTCTGTTTATTGCCTTCCAAAACAGGAATCTAACCTAATCTTTATTCATTACTTGGCTTTTGGACAGTCAAATAGTCGGCAGATTCGACCTTTTGACAGTGGTTACTCTCCTCTTTCACTGAGTGAACTTAGATTCGAGAGTTTGCCGTCCATCAGTCCAACGGCAATCAGTAAAGATTAAAAAGGAAAAGTGCATTTTTTCACATTCGATACTTTACATTTGTATCGACGATATCATTATTTTTTATCACTTTCTAAAAATATTACATTGTGTTCTTGGGGCGGCTCTTCGCCTGCCTTGAGGGTTTCGAATTTTCCCTAGACACGAATATAACTCACATTTGGGAAATCTCAGGAGACTTTACTAAACAATTACCTAGATTCTATAAAAATTAATTTCTTCTATAAAGTCATAGAAAAATTAAATAAAGGTTTTATTTCCAAATGCAATATAAATTAATAATATAAAATAGATAATCATACAAAATAGATAATAATTACTCTTTTGTGAACAATAGTTACAAAATAATAATTATAATCACTTGTAATAAGTTTTAATGAGTTGTCAAGTTAGAACGGGCTCATTTCTGAAAAAAAAGTCCGTCACGCAGGAGCTGCATAACTAAGCACTTTCCTCAGAATTTGGGTAGTGTAGACTGCTTTCCAGAACAATTTGCTTAAAATATCCTACATAAATAAAATAAAAACATGAATAGTTCTCTTTTAAATTTGTAATGAGTAACTGATCAATTATTAATTTGCTTCCAGAGTTATGTTTACACATGGTACCTATTACACTACGTAATAAATACAAAAAAACCTCATATTATCGTATTTTGATCTAATGCAGGAACAGGATACAGTCACTCTAGTGGTAGAAAGCGCTCCTTGCGGCGGCTTTGTGAACCTACGTCTCGCGGGCTTTTCTATTGAAATATATTACAAATTAAACCCCCGCTTTCCGATTGACCGATTCAGCTCATTTTTACAACACTTCTTTCTCATGAGTTACCCATGACGTATACCCCGTAATGCTCTCGACCGCGTTTCGTTACAATACAGCAGAAATTACGACCGGTATGAGTATATTAGGAATTTGGGTCCGGAGTAACCCCCCCCCCTTTTAATGAACCGATTTAGTTTTTTTTTACAACACATATTTACCTGTAGATTACCACTTCGAATACCGAGTTTCGTCGAAATATACCAAAAATCACGGCTGGTAGTGGCGAATTGGTATTGTGGGTCCGGAGTAAACCCCCCCCCCCTTCTAATGAACCGATTTAGTTCATTTTTATATCTCACTTTTCTCTCTATATTACCACTACGAATACCAAGTTTCGTTGAAATATAACAAATATTACGGCTGACATGGTCAAATTAGTGTTTTGGGTTCGGGGTAAACCCCCCCTTCCGGTGGACCGACTTTGGTGGTTAACGAACTCGTTCAATCGTTTGCTAATTGAATGCTATATACCAAGTTTCGTGACGAAAAAACAAAAATTCTGGCCGCTATCGTGTTAACAGACACACACACATATATATATATATATATATATATATGTTTGTGTGGAACGGCTTCTTTCTCCAGCGGTGTCGCTCCTCTCTCCATCGCAATATTTCGTCGGGTTCATCTCCGACTTCTTCAGGCTGCTATGTGTCGTCCTCGGTGGTTGTCAAGGGAATGAATTTTTTTTTTTTTTTTTTTTTTTTTTTTTTTTTTTTTTTTTTTTTTTTTTTTTTTTCCCACCCTCCAAATTTATTTCTATGTACATAAAGAACCCCAGGGCCAACGGGTTGGGACCTGTGGCTGGACTTAAAAACTACACCTTATGCTACGCTTACGTACTAGAAGGGACTGTAACAATTTACAAATGGGAGACTTAAGCCTACTTAGTCTAAGGAACTAAATCTAGGGGGGTTCGGGGTTGTCTAGGGAGGGACTAGTCAAGGATGTATCTTAACCTAACTTACAACTAACTTAATCTAATATGTACATTTATTTACAATATATACAATATACAGCTGCAATTACGCAGCCTCCTCTCCAAGATCCAAGATTCTCCTGGTGCTGCCCTGCCACCTCTGGGGGAGAGGTGGTGGAGTCAAGTCCCTAAATAGGGGGTTGACACAGTACTGGAGGCCGTCATAGAACTTGATATGACGCCTCCGTATGAACTCTTGTACTGAGGGCAGCATCAGTTCGTCGTGGAGGATGACCGGCTTCGTTCTCCGGAGGCTTGTGTGCTGCACGGCCCGTAGTAGGACCCCATTCTGGAAACGCTGCAGCCGCTTCAGAACACTGGGGTACATGTACCTCAGGGCGGGTGCCCCATGCAGAAGGGTGGGCCTGATGATCGCCTTATAAATCTGCAGCTTTAGCCGAAGCGACAGCTGGGCAGATCGTAGAAGGTGATTCAGGCGAAACGTCTTCTGCCGGGCTTCCTTCAAGCGGCTGTTGACATGCGGCGTCACGGACAGGTGCCGGTGTATGTGCACTCCCAGGTAGTTTATTTTAGTGGACAGCTTGATCCGCTGACCCCTGACCTCAAAGTGTGAGGGCAGGGCTCCTCGGGGTCGGCTTCCTTTATTTCCCTGGAAGGAACATACCACGGCATCTGTCTTTGACGGGTTGACGTCTATTCCTACAGCTCCAAGTGCGTCTACGATTTTTTCGCAGGCGGACTTGGCCCTCATAAGAGCGACTCCGGCGTTGAAGCTGGAGGAGTAGACGCCAATGTCGTCAGCGTAGGCAGCTAAGGCGACTCGAGGGAACTGCATCCTCACGATGTGGGCGGTGTAGATGGTGAACAGCACTGGACCCAACACCGATCCCTGTAGGACTCCACACGTAGACGGTCGACTGCTGGATACATCACCACCAATCCTGACGGCGAACGTTCTTCCCGACAAGTAGCTCTCAAGAATCTTGACAAGCTGTGCCGGGAATCCGTAGCACCGCAACTGATGCAGAAGCACCTGGTGGGATACGCAGTCGAACGCCTGCGTGCAGTCCAAGGAGATGAAGGCCGTTGCTCTGTTCTTGTTGAGCTCTGCGGCCACGGTGTTCTGGAGCTTGGCGACGTGGTGATCGCAGGAGAGCCCGGGCCGAAAGCCAGTCTGTTCCGGGGGAATTACATCCGCTTCCGCGCAGTGCTTCAACACATGAGCAAGGATCAACTTTTCGAAGATCTTGCTCATGTGATTCAGCAGGCTTATCGGCCGGTAGTGCTCGGGCTTGTCTCCTGGCTTCTTTGGTTTTCGAAGAGGGACCACCACGGCGTGCTTCCATGCCTCGGGGAAGTGTCCAGTGCGATAGGCTGCGTTGAAGATGTTCAGTAGGTAGGCCTTCGCTTTCCTAGGGAGCATCTTCAGCATCACATACGGTACACCGTCCAGCCCGGAGGATTTGTTTCCCTTTGTCCGCCTCAGCGCCGATTCTAGTTGCCTGTAGGTGAAGTGCAACGGGGTCCTGGGGAGGTCTTGAGGATCACCGTCAAGCCTCGGTGAAGTCTCGGTTCTCCGACGGTCGTTCTCCTCGTAGTAATCGGCGAGGGCTTCAGCTTGCTCTGCCGGTGACAGGAGGTGATCGCCGTCGGAGAGGATGACCTCGCGTCGCTTGGTGACCGTGCAGCGAAGGAGCCGCCAAAACTGCCTAGTGTCCTCGTGGGTCCGTCGGAGCTGCTCATGCCAGAGGGCCGTCTTCCATTGCGCAGACAGCTGCGCAATTTGTCGGTTCATGGCATTGATAGGGGCCCTCAGGGTTCTATCATTCGTCCGCGCCCATATATTCTTAAGGTTGTTTCGCATCCCGATCAGCCTGGTGATGTGAGCAGGAGGCTTACGCTGGTTGATGGGCTTCGGAACAAACTTAGGAATCCTTCTGTTGGCGGCGGACTGAATGACCTCGGTGAAGCTTTTGACGGCTTCGTCGAGGTCGGCAGCAGCTCCGAAAGTCCCAATGGCGGGCAAGTCGGAGAGGATATCCTCCTGGTATCCTTTCCAATCTGCCTTGTGGAGGATGTACTTCGTAGGCAGCGGCGTAGGCTGGTCTCCTTCCATCTCGTACAAGACCGGGCGGTGGTCTGAGGGACCGTAGTCCAGGACACTGCATCTCGTCACTGCATGCAGATCCTTAGTGAGGAGCAGGTCTAGGGTGGACGTCCAAGCGGGGTTCCCTGCATGTCTGAATGTGTGGATCCCCGGATGAAGAACTCCGAGACTCGTCCTCACTATGTACCGCCCCAGTTCATTAGCCGTGGAACACTGCCAGACTTGGTGTCGGGCGTTGAAATCCCCGACCAGAACATGGTGGGGCTCCTGCGATGCAGTCGTGATGAGTGCCTTGGTCTCCGCCAGCGGTGCTCGGGGCCTTCGGTAGACGCACGTGAAGACGTAGCGTCTCCTCAGGCGAACCGAGACGGACACTGCCTGGGTCCCGGTGTTAGTGGTGGGCTGCTGCTCAAGAAGTCTTGATGGCAGGTCTCTTCTAACGAGCAGCAGCACTCCTCCGGAAGTTCCAGACAGGCCGTCGCACCTGTACGAGGTGTATCCTCCGAAGAACGGCCGGTCATGGGGGCGCAGCTGGGTGTCCGTAATGGCCACCACCGCGGGGGAGTAAGTCTGGAGAAGGTGTTCCAGCTCAGCCAACTTAGGTCGAAGGCTGCGGATGTTATAGTTGACTATGATGTGCCCCATCATTTTGAGGGCATCACCAGGTCAACCAGCCTGTCGACCTTATTCATGAGCTTGCTCACAGTGTCCATGAGCCCCATTATGAGCGTGAACATCGTCTCCATGCTCATCCCCTGCGGCTGCTGCGTGGATTGTGCTTGAGGGAGGCTGGTGTACACTAATGGAGTCGGCCTGGGTGCTGATTCGTTGGGTTGTCGTCGTGGAGCTCCGCCGGCTGCCTGGGAGTAGGATGTTTCGCCGTTGATTCTGGTTGAGGGGAAGGTGCGAGTGGGTGGGGCCTGGTGCGCAGCGAGTTGTGGGGAGGCCTTCTGTGTCCGTTTCTCGTGAATCTTTCTCGAAAGTTCTTGACGTTTCGGGCAGAGCCGATACGATGTCGGATGGCCTTCGTTGCATTGCTGGCACTTAGGGGGGCTTGCCCGCGAGCATTCGTGTGTCCAGTGCGCGGCGCCGCACCAGCCGCATTTGCCTGGACGTCCGCAGTATTGTGCAGTGTGCCCAAAGTCTAGGCAGTGGAAGCACTGCACAGGTCCACCACCAGTTTTGAAAACGCTGGCCTTGAACCCGATGTAATCGATTTGCTTGAGGCCTTGAATCATCTGAAGGGTAACTTCGCTGCTGGTGATGACCAGTATGGTGCTCAGCTCCATTTTTTCGCCGGTCTCAAGGGTTTTGGTAAGCCTAGAAGCCTTCTTAAAGCCCTCAAGTCGACGTCGCAGTTCGTCACAGATGTCTTCGAGGGGGTGGTCAGGGTCGAACCCATGGAGGAGAAACCGCTTATCGCGTTTCTTTGTTCGTGGGGCGTAAGTATGGTAGTTGATGTTGGCGTCTTCCTGCAGCATTCTCCAGACCGCGGAGTGATCTTTTCCGTTGAAGAGGAAGAGCCTCGTTTCAATTCCACTGTTGGCGATTCTAAAGTCATCTATTCCCCGCGAGAGAAGCTCCGCCTTTAGATCTGCTGCTGACACGGGAGGCTTGATGATGTACGGTGGCTGCCGTTGTTTCTTCCGCTCGGTGGTCTTCTCGGTGGGTGAGGCCTTTTCATTGGTCGAGGGATCCTGGACCGGGAGTAAGGCGAAAGAATTCCTGACCTCAGTAGTAGAGGTTGTTGGCATCCTTGGGCGGGCGACGTATTTTCTGGGTACTGGGGAGTATCCTTCCGTGTCTGTCATCCCTCGCTTCAGAGAGGTGTTCTCGGCTTCCATTTCAAGTGACGGGTCTTGATGACTGGTCGCGCGATGATCTTGATGGCCCGTAGCAGGGCCGTTGACTTGTTGAGTTTGGTGGCCCGTATAAGGGGCGTTCGAGTCCTGCCTCTTCATCCTGGACTCCGTCGGCAGGGTGAGAAGGGACGGGGGCTCGTAGTCCGGTCTTCCCCGAAACTGCGAGTTGGTCAGAGACCCGGCCGAACCCCTTAACAATTCCCTTGTAGTCCCCGTGGACTACGGCTTGTTTAGGGATCCGGGAGGAATAAAACAGCTACTCTCTTCGGGGTTCTTCAGTTCTTCACGATGTGAGGTGGCTGGGTTGGAGCTAGTTCTTGAAGAGGTCCTTCCTGTTCGACTGCCTGCAGGAGGAGAATGAATTTTTCCCGGATTTTCCCTCCTTTATAGCCCTGCTTCGTAGACTATGCGGGCCAATGGTGTAGGGGCTCCGTGGGCCAATAGGGCTCGAGGGCTGTCTTCGTCGTTCGTCCGTCGTCTGTAGTTCGTCGGTGGTCCGTATGGGGCGCTGGTCGTCTTGAGTCCCTGTCTTCTCCTCTATCTTCTTAAGGATGGGCCGCCAAATGTCTGGGAGGATGAGGCCATCTTCCCTATTGAAGTTCACCGGATGCTTATGTATTTCGATGGCTTCTCTAATTAGTCTCCTTGTCAAGCTGGTTTCCTTGGCTAGGGTCTTGGCCCGGTCGAATAATACTTGTTTGGGACATGACCCTAGCCAAGGAAACCAGCTTGACAAGGAGACTAATTAGAGAAGCCATCGAAATACATAAGCATCCGGTGAACTTCAATAGGGAAGATGGCCTCATCCTCCCAGACATTTGGCGGCCCATCCTTAAGAAGATAGAGGAGAAGACAGGGACTCAAGACGACCAGCGCCCCATACGGACCACCGACGAACTACAGACGACGGACGAACGACGAAGACAGCCCTCGAGCCCTATTGGCCCACGGAGCCCCTACACCATTGGCCCGCATAGTCTACGAAGCAGGGCTATAAAGGAGGGAAAATCCGGGAAAAATTCATTCCCTTGACAACCACCGAGGACGACACATAGCAGCCTGAAGAAGTCGGAGATGAACCCGACGAAATATTGCGATGGAGAGAGGAGCGACACCGCTGGAGAAAGAAGCCGTTCCACACAAACATGTGATACCCAGCGATGCAATTTAAAACAAAAAAAAAATATATATATATATGTATATATATGCATATATATATATATATATATATATATATATATATATATATAGATATAGATATAGATATAGATATATATATATATAGATATAGATATATATATATATATAAATTTTAACGGGGGTCATTTTCGGTGTCTACTAGGTAGGATCGATAAAGATTTGAAGAAATTTTTCAAAAATTCCGGCATGAGTCCAACCTCAATAGCTACTTTCCTTCGGAGGAAAGTGCTAAAAGCAAGTTTCTTCCTTGGAGGGTTATTAGACAAAACCACTTTCATATTGTAAATGCTGAAATCGAATTTGGAGATCAAAGTGTTAAATAACAGTATCTACTGAGCTCCGATGAAGGGGCGTATGTGCCGAAAGCTCTCGACTAAATGAGCTACTTTATATGAAGAAGATTTTGTTATTCCAATCATAAAAAAACAGTTCTAAACTAAACTATTTTTCTAAGAAATACTTGTTCTTCATTTTCCCATCCCCAAAACTTTAAGGATGTCTTTTTTCTCAAAACGTTATGGGTGTTCCTTTCCTCAAAACTTTATCCTCTCTGATCCTGCCACACCCTTTTAGCGACATCTAGATCAATTTCAGGAACCTCATCCTCCTCAATGGACGCCCCATTTGTATTATTGCTGAAGAAGACTGTCAATGAACAAGCCGTTTATACGTGCATATTGTTTTAAATTAAAAACGAAGAAAAGACATTTGGTTTTGGGCGGTAACTGTGATTTGTAAAATGTGACTGGTTGAGAATCTACAATGTAGATTCTACATTATACATTCTATAATAAACACACTTGAGAATTGGACTTTGTACCGAATGTTTCCGGGGAACAATAACTGCATGGAAGAAATAACAAGAACAAAAGTCGTCAATATCTATATTATTCTTGCACTATTAAGCCCAACTTTTTATTGTCCAAAAGATATTGTATTGTACATTTAAAAATAGGAGATAACGTTTATTCAAAAGAACAGAATAAAACCTAAATAAAGAATTCCTTGCTACTATAACTAATCAACAAGAAAACAACTTAAGATAGTTGTTAACTATCTGAATACTCGTCCCAAGTTATGACTATGATGTGGCCATTCTAGCGAAAGGTTCGTCTACGTTCCAAAAGGCTGTAACTAGTTTTTAAGTTCCTGAAGAGGCATCCGATGATGCGAAACATGTAGAGCTATTTTAATAAATTGACACTTATGTTAACTTGGAACTTTATTTATTGACCTTCTGCCTACATAACGAACCCCTATTAGTTTTCAGGAAGAGATGGGGGGGGGTTCAAATAAGGTATAACAAACTCAGAATCGATTTTATCTATATATATAATAAAATTCTAGCGGATCGCTGTCTGTACATGGAAGATATATGGGAAAAAATACTATTGGGGGCCTTTAACAACGCAATAGTACCCAAAACAAAGATTTTTAGAATTTTGGTCTGTTTATCTGCGCGTGCTAATCTCAGAAACGGCTTATCCGATTCTGTTGCGGGTTTCACTAATATATTGTGGTAAGCTTCACTTAACATTTAGTGTTTGTTTCATATCAATCGGTTTATAAATAAAAACGTTATGCCAATGTAATGAATCACGTCGAACATCGTTACACAGAACTATCGTCGAATATCGTTCATGAACTATCGTTACACAGCCGAGTTTTTAGCACTTTCCTCCGAAGGAAAGTAGCTATTGAGGTTGGACTCATGACGGAATTTTTGAAAAATTTCTTCAAATCTTTATCGATCCTACCTAGTAGACACCGAAAATGACCCCCGTTAAAATTTATATATATATATATATATATATATATATATATATATATATATATATATATATATGTGTGTGTCTGTTAACACGATAGCGGCCAGAGTTTTTGTTTTTTTCGTCACGAAACTTGGTATATAGCATTCAATTAGCAAACGATTGAACGAGTTCGTTAACCACCAAAGACGGTCCACCGGAAGGGGGGGGGGTTTACCCCGAACCCAAAACACTAATTTGACTATGCCAGCCGTAATATTTGTTATATTTCAACGAAACTTAGTATTCGTGGTGGTAATATAGAGAGAAAAGAGAGATATAAAAATGAACTAAATCGGTTCATTAGAAGGGGGGGTTTACTCAGGACCCACAATACCAATTCGCCACTACCAGCCGTGATTTTTGGTATATTTCGACGAAACTCGGTATTCGTAGTGGTAATCCACAGGTAAATATGTGTTGTAAAAATAAACTAAATCGGTTCATTAGGAGGGGGGTTTACTCCGGACCCACAATACCAATTCGCCACTACCAGCCGTGATTTTTGGTATATTTCGACGAAAACCGGTATTCGTAGTGGTAATCTACAGGTAAATATGTGTTGTAAAAATAAACTAAATCGGTTCATTAGGAGGGGGGGTTTACTCCGGACCCAAATTCCTAATATACTCATACCGGTCGTAATTTCTGCTGTATTGTAACGAAACGCGGTATACGTCGTGGGTAACTCATGAGAAAGAAATATTGTAAAAATGAGCTGAATCGGTCAATCGGAAAGCGGGGGTTTAATTTGTAATATAGAAAAGCCCGCCAGACGAAGATTCACAAAGCCGCCGCAAGGAGCGATTTCTACCACTAGAGTGACTGTATCCTGTTCCTGCATTAGATCAAAATACGATAATATGAGGTTTTTTGTATTTATTACGTAGTGTAATAGGTACCATGTGTAAACATAACTCTGGAAGCAAATTAATAATTGATCAGTTACTCATTACAAATTTAAAAGAGAACTATTCATGTTTTTATTTTATTTATGTAGGATATTTTAAGCATATTGTTCTGGAAAGCAGTCTACACTACCCAAATTCTGAGGAAAGTGCTTAGTTATGCAGCTCCTGCGTGACGGACTTTATTTTTTTCGTTACGAAAATTGGCATATATTATTCCCCAAGCAAATGATTGAACGAGTTAGTTAACCAGCAAAATCGGTTCATCTGGAGGGGGGGGGGGGGTACTCCGGACCTAAAGTAGTTATTCGCCTATACCGGCAGCAATTATTGTTGTATTACAACGATACTCGAAATTCTTTGTGGACATATTAATAGAATTTTTTTTTGTTGTAAAAATAAACTAAAGCGGGAGGGCGGGGGGTTTACTCTGGACCCAAATTTACATTTTGCCACTACCAGCCGTAATGTATCTATACATATAATAAAATTCTAACGGACATGGAAGATATGAGGGAAAAATACTATTGGGGGCCTTTATCAAAGCCATAGTTCTCAAAACAATGATTTTTAGAATTTTTGTCTGTTTTTCTGTATGTCTGCTGTCTGACAGACACTCTGTACTCACTAGGGTTTAACAATCTCTAAGAGGTCAGCTTTATGGGGCTCTGTCACGTGTTAGCAATCCTAGCAGCCTATATGCTTGATTCCTGATGGCTATACGTCTAATATCGTGTATAGAGAAGCATTACTGTAAAGTAGATTTTTTTTTTTTTTTTTTTTTTTTTTTTTTTTTTTTTTTTTTTTTTTTTTTTTTTTTTTTTTTTTTGTAAAATACCCATACGACGGTGTTTCTAATACAAAATAAACCGAAAGGTATATTCAAAAATGCTGCCCTAAGTCACTAACGACGCGGACGAAATCGCGGGCACAGCTAGTTGTTCTATAAATACGTTGCGACTACCAAATAGAAATCTACCTTTATGATAATAAACGTTTCTCGGATTAACCGACAATAATTTATTTTCTTCTTTATGGGCGTGGATCTTCCTTAAGAAGAATACATGTCTTCACAAGAGACACCCTGCTTTATTAGATTCCTCGCGTCAAACCGTATTAATCTGTACAAACCGTATGCACTGCGAGTCTTAATGCGTGAAGTTTGACAAAAACAGAGTTACGGTTGACGAATTCTGCTGCTTGTCAAATTTTTAATTAGGCTTTAGATAAGGTATTTTTTTGTCAAATATCACGAAAATCAGACCATTTTTGCAGGAAAAACAAATATACATATTATCTCCCTTATGTACTCTATAATGTTTATGATAGCAAAATACAAGAAAAAAAAAGACCGTCACACTGCAGACTGCTGGCCAGGCCTAATCAGCCTAAAAGCACCATGATAATGGGGGGACCCTCTCATGTGAAAATTAAGTGCGAAAATGGCTTCGTCCAAAGAAACCACTTGGACATTTAAAGAAGTCACACCTAGGACGGATAGAAGACCTCATATGCAGACATAGATATAGAAAGGACCTTTCAATATCTATGTCTGCATATAAATGCATATCGGTAAGCCTACCCGACTTGCAAGTAGGAGGGGCGGAGGCGTGGCCGATCCTCCAAGAAGGCACAGTCAGTGTTGAAGACTGTCGCTTGGAAACACAGCGATGGCCAGCACAAGGCAGCAATCTCTCACTAGACAGACATCTCAGCAGGTAAACCTACCTCTAAAGCACTAATAGCATACAATAGCTCTTCATGTTCCTCCGGTAGAAGAAAATAAATTAGCATTGTAAATAAAATTGTATTATTTTTAAATTAATTAACTAAACACTCCCTGTTTTGTTGTGGATTATTTATTAAAAAAAAAAAAAAAAAAAAAAAAATACGTATAAAACTATTTATTATTAAAATAATCTAATAACATATATTTATTAAACTACCTGTATAATATACAGTACAGTCAGAGACTTAATTTTCGAATATTTATTTTTTTAGAGAAATTAATTTAGGATTCGTACCCAGATCCAACTACGCTACTTGGCTTCCTATACAGTATGGCCAGTTAACTCTAGTTTTACCAAACCAGTCATTTTGACTGGTCGGGCAATTTCAATTAAAAATTCCTACTACATATAACATTTGCTTTCCTAAATGATGTTATGACTTTTGTAGCTATTAAAGAGGATAAATTTAATGTTACTTTATATATATATTAGTAACAAATATTTTTTTTGTTATTGACATTTATACCAGGTCTGGTAAATCTAGTGTTAATCCATCTAATAAATCCAACGTCTCCTCGTGGTTTAGTGGCTAACGCCTTGGATTTAGGGATTTTTCTCATTTCAGGGCACCTTGAGAAAGTTCCCGGCTGCGCCATGGATGTAGACGCGAATGGCCCAGATGTCGGAGCCCCGTAAAAAAAAAATAATAAAATAAAGCCAACGCTTCGGACAGAGGATTTAGTGCCAGATAATGTCAGTGTCATATAAGGCTTAAATATGGCATCCCTATTAGAATTCAAATTTATCAAAGTGTTATATAATACAATGGAAGTCGTAGGTGAATTCATTTTCAAATCTCTTTCACGCATTTCCTCCCTACCTCCCTCCGTAGGGAGGAAAACAGCTTAGGAGGTTGACCTCATGATGCACTCCGGAAGTGACGACTAGAAAATTTCACGTTCCAGAACCCATAGGTCCCGAAAATAACAGTGGTTCAAATTTGTGTGTGTGTGTATGTATGTATATATATATATATATATATATATATATATATATATATATATATATATATATTTATCTGTTCGCTCTCTCACAGGCTTAAAAATGGCCCCATTTTGATGAAATTTGGTATAAAAATACTTAGTATAATTTAAAAGGTCAACTTCGTTAACCGGCAGAATCCTCCTATATATATGTATATATATTTGGCTGCTCACTCTCTAGCGGACTTATGGACCGAATTTAATGATATTTGGCACAAGAATACTTTTTGTGATTCAATGGTTAAGTTCGTTAACCAGCATAATCCGACCAAAGGAATATGGGGTTTGGGGAGAAATTCATATGTAAAAAATCGTAACGCTGTTTGCGTTAATACTCTCCCAGATACACATTTTATAATTAGTTGGACGTGAGAAATATAATGAAACCATATTTATCATATATGTCCTTTCGCCGAAGAAACTTTATTTTGTTTAGGGTGGAGATACGGCAGTTGTTTATTATTCTTTGGATTCATGGGCTAAAAAGAAAACTCCATGCGTTTTGACAGCACTACTCGTTTAAACCACATATATCATAAAAAGCCCCATTTGGAGGAATTTGGTCACCATAGAGTGCATTATATCGTGCAAATAAAAAAAAATTAAAAAGCTTAGGATATTCTTCTTTCTTACTTAAATTTAGTTAACTTTGAAGGAAACTATAAGGTTGTACATTTTAGTTTAATGATGTTAAATTTATAAGCTCAATTTTACTGTTAAACAAATTTAATTATCTGCTAGAATGAAGTCTTCAAGGCAAAAACAAGAATGCACAGAAAGCGACACTGCCAAATGTAGGCAGAAACAACCCAATTTAGATAAAACTTAAGGATTGGGGTATTTATGCATTAATTGAGATTTCACAATGATATGATTTATAGATGGAAGGCACGTCACAAAAGAGTGTTCTTAAGTTCTGCTTTAATGAAAGGCAAAAAAATTGCATGACGGATATAATGAAAATTTTAATTTTCGAATTTGACTTCCAGTCTAGCAAGGTGAGTTCTTCTTCAAAGCCCTTTAGAGACATTTTAACACTGCAGAACCACCTTGTCCAAGAAGAAATGGATTTGGACCCACCTCATAATCGAAATTTGATATTTAAATGGGACGTCAAGGTCGTCGCAAATCCGCACGTGGATATTCTTAAAGAAATGAATTATTTGTCAAATTACGTGTAATACGGGAGTCAAACTCAATATATTGTAAAAATTCATCAACTATCAATCTATTTTTTTCTTTTTATTTTATTTATTTATTTTTATTATTATTTTTTTTTTTTACGGCGCATCGACATCTTGGCCGTTAGCGCCATATTTAATATAATACGGCGAGCGCGATAGATTTATCACATTAATAACGATAATTCCTAATGAATAACATATAAGATATTAGAAGAGGGGGCTTTGAAAAAGAAGCATAGGAATATTTTAGAACTGTCGGTCATAGTTTTTTAGGAATAATAGAAGTATCAACAGTTTTGTGCGATAGGTATCTCTCTAAAGATTAATTTGCTTCATTCTCACATTTTGCCTTCTAACTGTTGGGATGTAAGTGGCGAACATGGTGAACGATTCTACCAAGATATCTCGACAATGGAAAAGACGCACCAACCATGGAATGCGGCAATGTTAGCGGACTACTACTGGAATTCAAGAAAAGATCCCCTGAAAGCTATTACAATGGACAAACGAAAAAGAAGAAAAAGTCTTTATTAAACAGGTTTAAATATTTTGTTAATATTTCAAAACTCCCAATCTATATATATATATATATATATATATATATATATATATATAAATCACGTGTCTGTCTGTTTATTTGTTTCTTTGTTCCTTTTACAAATCTACACCGTTTGACCGATATTGACCAAACTTGGCACACAGGTAGGTCTTGATACGAGAAATCTCCTAGGCTAGGTCAAAATAGTCAAATTTCAAAATTTGGTCAAAAGGTCAAAAGTTTTGTTCAAGAAAAATTGGCTACACTGAACCATTCAGATTGTGACGACCATTTTGAATCGACTACTACTGGCCTCCGTCGGCTGTTAGATGAGTGATACGGTTTTGCATGGACACTCCCTATAGAACGTAGACACTCGCGAAGAAAGGATTTTTTTATATTCGAGTTTTTAAGTATTTTTAGAGGGGTTTAAAATTTTAGTTGGTTAGAGCATACACGCCTAGGCAGCATGCGTTGCTAGGACGATAACAGAACAGCTGTTACCGTACTGAATCTATTTCATAGTATTATTTTTAATTGAGGTTAATTTCAACTATGATGGCAGACCTTGAATTACTAGAAATAAAGTGTGATCAACGTCAAGGACGCAAATGATTATTTTAATAAATCATTTTGCTGTCTACCTTACTAGTAAAAATAGAATTCCGAAGAATGTACCGAATTGAGGTTTCTCTCATGACAAAATTTTGCTCAAGCTATTAGGAGAGATTGGATGCAAGGCAATGTTACATAACTTAAGAATTTGCTAAGTGGTCCTCACTGCGGAAGCCTCGGAGTCCGAAAAAGTGGGATCATAGCTTAATATATTGTAGATCTATTGGTGGTTTACTTGCAAATTATTTGACTATAAGTAATAGCATAAAGACTCCACTCATTTTCTTTGTAAGCAATGAGATAAAACCTTCCTAAAGGCAGGTAACATGTGGGCAGCAGACATCTGTATCATGGCCAGTTTCTCTATTCCCCCCCCCAAAAAAAAATTACTTGTAATTTTTGTAGGGCATTTAAGATATTAGATACTATGTGCTACCTAAGTTTATTGGCTGATATTCAAGCTATTATCTCCACCACTAAAAGCAGGGGTCGCAGATTTGCTTCAGTTATCAGGAATCTCCGAAGCTTCTTTTTTACTGATAAAAGCCAGTTTACTCCTGTATAGGTAATTATGGACCACGCTACTTTGGTGTATATTCGGTCGGCCACTAAAGGGATACCTTTGGATATACTCACCATTCCACGGCAGAGACGACTCAATGCCCATTTAGTATATTCAAATATATAAGTTGTTTATTTATTGCCTTTGAGCTTCGGACCCAAAATCACTCCTCAATGTTTCACCTTCTTGACGAATGGAATTCTCGTCCCAAAAATTATTGGCTTTTGGAGTCCATTAAGTTTTTTATTCTTTGTGAAGAGGACTAGAGCCATAATAGATGGATTGATAGCCAGAACATTTCCTTCCCCCCTCGTTGTTATAAAATTACCAGTTATCCCTTCTTAGGGTCTTAAAGGAAGAAATAACTCATATTAGGCCTTAGGTAACGTTAATAACGAATTCATTGCTCACAACACGCGTAGGATTCTGTGTTGTATTTGTGCTAGTTTTAGCAAAAAGTAACATTCCTTCGTTCGGTAATTTGCCATTCAGAACCCAACACGGTAAGGACAACAGTTGTTACTCCAGATAGTAGTAGAGCGAGGAATATGGATATAGACACGATTTCAGATTGAAATGGTAATTCCATAGACTTCCTGTCGGGATCTATATGCACAATGAGAGTATTGAGGTATTACATGACAGATAATGGGGAGGAAGGCGAGACCCAGGGGTTGATAAGCCCGACAGCTGGGTTCATTCCCAGCACGGCAGCGACCTCTACACTACGCCTCTCAATAACACGTATGGCTGCAAACTATGACTTGCACGAAACCCTATCAGTGTTAGGAAATTTCGTTTTGACCTCGAAACTACAATGTTTCCATCATCTGCGTTATGGATTTTGCAGACAGGCTAACTTTCTCAGGCCTTGCTGAAACTCTGGATTTGTCTATTTTTGGCGGAATCTCAAACTTTTGCCTTCAAACTTTTATGCTTCGTGTTAAAAAACAAAACAAAAAAAGTTGCTTTCTCTTTTTATTAATCAGCTTCAATAATATGAAGGTCATTTATAATTTAATTATAGCGATACTTCTCGCTTAAATTGAACATAAAATTTCAAAAAATTGAAATAATAAAATGGACATTTCCATTAATTGGGATTTTGATAAAAACCAAACCTAAATTTTTGGTTTATTTATTGAGCTCCCTCACGTACGTATTAACCTTACTTGAGAGCTAATGGTATTATTATAAAACATTCATAAATCGTTCACACGAAGGACGAGGCATTCGCAATACTGTACTGGAACGTAAAAACACAAATAATAATAATGGAGGTTTAAAAAAAAAAACGAAACAAATAAAGAGATAACAATTTTAAATTATCATATTATGAATTCAACCGGCTAGTCACACATCACCAGCAGTTATAAAATAAATACATCACCAGCGTTTTGTCGAAATAAAATACAAGAGAGAATATTGTTTACAACGAGCAAAGAAAACAGCAAGTTCATTGGAAAGTTCCTTACTCCTCCTACCACCATCCTAGCCGGTAGAATAGGCTTTCATGTGGAGTATCTCCCTTAATCTTGAACTAATTTAAGGAATCACTTTAAAGGCTACTCAAGGATAGTTAAATGTTTTCTTCGGCGTTCTTCTAACTTAACAATCCTCAATGAATGTTCTCAATTCCGTAGAATTTCATCCTATAAAGCAACGAAAATTAGAACTACCATATTCTTGTTGATTTCGATCCAACTCAACTAAAATAACAGCCTCCGTTTTAGCGCGCTTTCTCCATCTATAGGGAGGAAGCCTGCTTATGAGGTTGACCTCATAACGCAATCATTTATCATTTATGAGGCTCCATTTATGCTGCTTGCCTCAGATTCAGCGGAGCAATGTAGTTGGACCCAATTTATTTGTAGGAAATTTAATAAGCTTCTGAATAAATGGTTTATTGCGATTCCTCAACCAAAAGAATATATCCTAAAATGCCAAGAAAATTCTTCATTACATTCCCTCTAAGCGGTAGGATTTTTTTCGTGCGAATTTCCCCCAAGAAAACCATGTTCCGGTGGACGGTTTTTGCAGGTGAACGAACTTGACCTTTCGTTGGGAAAGTGATATTTAGCAGCCAATATGTACTTCGACTTCTGCTCGGAAAGGTTTATTACAAACAACCAAAAATTCGTCCTAATTTTAAATATCTTGTTTTACTAGCAAATTTTTTTACTGTTAAAATCCATTAAAGAAACAGCAGGCAATAAAACACTGAAGAAAACAAATGCAAAGAACTTTTTAAAGCAAAGAAACCAACATTTTAGGGCTTTTAAGCACTTATTTTTCCACTGAGATCGGCACAACAAAATGTCTTTAGAATCAATTTTGTAGGAAATGTATAAGCTTTCAAATAATTACTTTTTTAAATAATTACACATCCTTAACTCGAAACGTAACCGAAATTATTATTATTTATTTATCATTTAAATTTTAACGTCCATTATTATTAGCTAAGATTTTTAGGACGGGTTATCTATAAGTTACCACCTTTTTCTAGCATGGATAGGGCTGATGCATTTCTGCCGAAATTTAAATATCTTATTTTGTATGCATATCAAACATGTACCGGAACTGAAAATTAGTTAGGAAAACTTGTTTATTTTCACTTTTCTCAAAAACTGTTATCATCTTAAAATTGGATTCTGCCTTAAAGATATCGCCTTAAAAATGGTTCCGCTACGTTAAAGAACCTACAAAAAGTGTATATACCAAATTTCAAAGCACACAAAGTATTTTTGTACCAAATATCGTTAAATTCGGACCATTTTGAGTCAGCTTTATTCAGAAGCTATAGTAAATCGGTTTACTATTGTTTAGCGGGAATATTGTCTGCACCACAGTCAGACGGAACTGAAAGGAAATGTGAAAGGTATAGGAGGACTGGGTGTGCCTGAAGGAGAAGATACAAAGTGAGAGTTAAGAACACCTGGGGATAATGCAAGAAACGGACAGTTGGTTTTGCAAACGGAAAGTTTACGAAGGAATAACCATTTTGATTTAGAGTCAGGAAATTTATTATCCTGTAATTTATTAAAATAATGGTAAGCGGCGAATTGTTCGATTAAACAACTATATAAAATGTCCACTTAAATTATAAAATTAAATTATTATGGACATTTTATGTAATAGCCCGTTCCATGTTTTCATAAAGATTTCAGCGTTGAACACTAAAGATTTCTTATTCGCCTTCCGAATTGTACGGGTTTCAAATTGCCTCTGTGTTGTACTATTGTAATATTTTAAAATAACTATGGTCACTGATTTATAAATGATCCTTGTTGATGGTACAACACAGAATCATCAAAAAAGTACATTTGTATTGAATATAATTTGGTCACTTCAAAAGGCTGATCTTGACCTTTACATTCCTAAGGCCATTCATTGTTAAGAACAATTATCCAGTCTCAAAGTAATCGATTCATCGATTTTGTCAAGAACCAATTGTTGTAGTTTGAATAAGGACGACTTCAGCAATCAATTACTGTCCAAATGAGTTTGTAGTTTCAGTGCTATTTCCGCTGCGGTCTATCCACCACAGCCAGACTAATATGTAGGAGTTTCCGGCTTAAGGTAATTTTCCCATCCGGAGAATTGTGATACAAACATTGAAGTGAAACAATGACCAACCTACTACGTTTTATATAATATATTACTTTTTTTTTTGTTGATCATTCAGTATTTTTGCTGATGCTCCTGGCGGCTATTGAACAGAAAGTTCATTTATTGTTTGTCTGAGCATCACAAAAACTCACAAAATTAAAAAAGTAGTAACTCTCCACTTACCAAGATTTAACAGCCGTTTTCGAGATATTTATGTAAATATATGGTGGTGCCAAAACTGTCAATGTCTGTCAATAATTTTGTTTCTCTAATACTCACGTAACTCCGAACATAACAATAATTTAAATAGCTTAGTATGGTTGAATCAAAAAAATTTGGAACAATTTTCAACTGAAGCAATCTTTCCTGAATACCCAAAACGTTAATGAGTTAGAAAAACTAGTTATATCCACTGAAAACAATTACAGATGAAATAGTTTTATTCGTTTCCCTACGTAAGAAACCCTGAAAAAGTGTACCTGCAACCTTACGCGCGCAAACACAACTGTAACGAAGTTTATCGCGCGAATTTCACTCAAAGACATTGTTCAAGTGGACGGATTCTGCTGGTTAACAAACTTGACCTTTCAATTCAGATAAAATCTTTTTGCATAAAATATTATCACATTTTGACCATTTTAGGGACAGATAGAAAGCGAACAGCCAAATATACACACACACACACAAACACACACATATATATATATATATATATATATATACACACACATATATATATATATAAATATTTGTAAGGTACAAATTTGAACCAGGATTCCCATAGGGACTGCGGATTTTGTTAATCAATTTCATGGGCGCATATAGAAAATAATTTCGGGAGGGGCTGGGAAAATGTCGGGGGGGGGGGCTGAGACCATATCCGGGGTATGGAATAGTAAAACTTTAGACCTTGGAATAGTTTTAGGCAACTAAAACGCTATTACATGTAAAATAAAATATTTTTTATGAACTAAGTGATCTTATTTAATTTATTTTTAAGGGTTTTACGACAAGTGTTTACCATCAAATCAAAATTTCGGGGGGGGGGGGGCTGCAGCCCACTCAGCCCCCCCTTATATACGCCCGTGATGAATTTTATTAATGTTTTTTTGCAGATCCGATTGACTTTTTTTTATCAAAGAGCTTTAAAGAACGTACTAACTAGAATTATTACCTGTAATTAATGATTAATGATCTTAAAAGAAATTCCAATTTCTTAGGTTTCCAATAGAATATTGGATCGCTTATTCAAAGCAGAATTTGAAAAGAAAAAGGAAGAATTTAAGGGGCCCAGCCGATTGGAACTTATTGCAAGGCAAATAAGTGCATCTTTGAAGAAGGAAGATGGTCAACCAGTAAAAACGATGTCAGGTATTGTAATTTATATGTTTATTTCTCAGATTTAGGTGTAATATACAGGGCGTCCCAAATAAGACGGCTCAAACTAATTTTGCGGCCAAACGGTTGGTCTGAGAAAAAAATGTCAGGGGTAAAAGTTGTAGGGCTTGACATAAGCTTTCTAAATATGTCAATTATTTAACATATTGACCGCGCATGTGCGCTCGGCGCTAGATGAAATGTTGAGGTTTGCTTATGACCCCTATTATTATGCACACCATTTTAAAGGGAATTAAAAAAGAAACCCTTTGCTGCAAACCGGACTTCGATGTCTGTAAAATCAAATGAATTTCGTGCGATTTTATTGTTTTAAATTAAAACGAATTTTTGGAAGCACTTACAGAGGTCGGTTACGAATGTGTGATACATGACTTTGAGGTATTTTTTCCTCAACTTTCTGAAAGGCCGATCCTCTAAAAGAGATATTTTTCCTAATAACTTTAATAAAATTGAAAATAAGGCATATTTTTTAAGTACTTATTCTTTGGGGATTAACTAAGCTAAATCTGATCATTCATGTTATCTATCTAATCCATTGGATCCGATATTCCTTATTGGATTATGGTTCATTATTTTGCTTTTGTTCATTATTAGTGCAATATTTGCTTTCAACCATGAAATTCACAAGTTGTGAGATTGTGGATATGATTATTTTTTTCGGGGAGTGTAGACCAAATCAGGGCCAATAATTTTACTGCCCAGAATCCCGCACCAAACGTTTACTGACCACAGATACTGGTGGTCCAGCTGCCTTATCTAGTGAGGGTTATTCATCCATACTGCAAAACGGGGTATTCATGAGGAATGTTCTCTTCAGTGATAAAGCCACATTTGTAAGTGATCGGTCCGCGAGCAGGTATAACTCACATTATTGGTCCATGAAAACCCTCATTGGATAAGGCAGGTGGTCCACCAGTATCGGCGGTCAGTAAACGTTTGGTGCTGGATTCTGATCCAGATATCGAAGTGCGGTTTGCAGCAAAGGGTTTGTTTTTTAATTCCCTTTAAAATTATGTGCATAATAATAGGGGTCATCTGCAAACCCCAACATTTCGTCTAGCGCCGAGCGCATATGTGCGGTCAATATGTTAAATAATCGACATATTTAGAAAGCTTAGGTCAAGCCCTACAACTTTTGCCTCTGACATTTTTTTCTCAGACCAACCGTTTGGCCGCAAAATTAGTTTGAGCCGTCTTATTTGGGACACCCTGTATAAGAATTACTTAGAACTAATCCCTTACTATATATTTCATGGTGCACCATGTGGCTAAACTGGTAAACAAATTCTTTATAAGAGTGTCAGAACCTACTGGCCGGGGTCTTAGATCTGGGGAAAGCATATGATTCGGTCTGATGAGGGTTTGTGCTTTTTCAACTTAATGATTGAAGAATTCATGGGAATATAATCACATTCATCAATAACTACCTTCCACTTGTAAGTCAAGCCCTTCAAATAGTCTGTGAGTGGAAACAGAGATCATCCATTGGAACAGCATTTAAAAAACGCAGATGACCTCATGATTCTTTAATCTTCTCCATACACCAATAAACCTTTACATTTTCTTACTAGAAGTATAAAAACTTAATAATTAACTTAACAGTGAAATATTTTAATAAAAGCTCTTCTTCAGGTCTTCGCCATCTTTCAATTCCATGTTTAATTCAATCAGCAAAGACAACCCTCTCTTTAATTTTACAGAGTGATCTAACGAGACCGGCGCACAGTGGGGTATTTGCCCTGACATGCTGGCCAAAAGTCCGGTGAACTGAGACGAAAAGGAATTACTTCTAAAAAAAATAGTTGACTAGTTTGTGTACAACATGTAAGACTAATCCCTGTACTGACATTGCCTATTTTTCTACTCCTTAAATTTAAATCCTCTGTTCACTCCCGTAATACCCGATCTCGTCCTTCCGATCTTTATATTCCTTCCCACCGAACAGCAATATTCGAAAAGTCACTCGTCACCCGTGCCACCTCGTTATGGAATTCCTTGCCTCTGTTTGTCTGCCATTCAACCAACCTAGAAATCTTTAAATCCCGACTCTTCCACCACCTTTTATCCCTGCAAGTTTTACCCAATCCCTAGTTTATATTGAAGCTGTACATTATATACTGGTAGTATTTATAAGTTTATATATTAAATATTATTATTTTGTAATTTCAAAATTATTGCTATGGGATTTATGTTCCAGAATAAGAATAAAACTTTTCATTTCATTTCATTTAGCCTGGCGTGCCACAACAAAGTCTCCAGTTTTAGCGCGGTTCCTCCCTCCCCCATAGGGAGGAACCCCGCTTATAGGGTTGATACAATGAAACAATCCGGAAGTGCCGACTAGAAAATTTCGCGTTTCAGAACCCCTAGAGACCGAAAATAACGGTGGTTCAAATTTGTATATATATATATATATATATATATGTATATATTTATTTATTTATATATATATATATATATATATATATATATATATATATATATTTGTCTGTTCGCTCTCTAGATAGAAGACGAATGGTCCGATTTTGATGAAATTTGGTACAAAAATCCTTCGTCCAATTTGAAAGGTCAAGTTCGTTAACCAGCAAAATCCGCCTACTGGAAGATGGCGTTTGGGGCGAAATTCGCGCAAAAAAATCGTAACGCTTACGTTTTTTAGTTCATAAGCTTCTAAGTACTCGTTTTATATGATTCCTGGGCTAGGAAAACGAATGAAACCATTTTCAAGGCGATAGCTTTAACCGTTTTCGAGAAAATTGGAAAAATAGTTTTTGAATACCGTTTTTGGTTTGGGTACTTAGAATCATGGGATTCAGTTGAAACATTTTTTGCATGTTTGAATTTCATCAGAACTAACATGTTAAACTTTTCGTTACGTTTGGAGTTAAGGAAGGGTTAGAATAAAATATTTTATTAACAGACATAAAACGTTTTGGTAACTTTGTATACTTTCCTTAATATATCGAAAAAGGTTGAGAATCTTGGTAAACGGAAGAATACCATTAGAAAGCTTATTAAATGCTCTAAAAAAAAGGTTCTAATGAAAGTTTTGATTAGGCGATGTCAATCGGAGAAATAAGAGCTTAAAACTTTAAAGTAATTGATTTCGCTTATTCGAACTGTTCTTTTTGTCTGATTTTTATTCCTTGTTATTTTTTAATTGCTTATTGTTGGATAATGTATTTGAAAATAAAACAGGTTAAGAAAAATAAGAAAAACAATTTAATGTTAGAGATATGGATTTCCAAGATATATAGCTTTTCAACTGCCTAGCGTCCTTCCTAGGGAGGGTTCTTTGTCTTTGATTTTGGTACTTAGAATTATGGGATACAGTTGAAACATTTTCTGCATGTTCGAGTTTCATCAACACTAATATGTTGAAATTTTTGTTACGTTTAGAGTAAAGGAAGGGTTAGAATAAAATATTTTATTAACAGACAAAAAAAGTTTTGGTAACTTTGTATAATTTCGTTAGTATCTCGAAAACCGTTGACAATCTTGTGAAGCGGAAGATTACCATTCGGAAGCTTACTAAATGCTCTACAAAAAAGGTTCTGAAGAACGTTTTAGTTAGGCGATGTCAATCGGAGAAAAAAGTGCTTAAAGCTTTAAATTAATTGATTTCGTTTATTCCAATGGTTCTTTTTGTCTGTTTTATTTCTTGTTATTTTTTAATTGCTTATAGTTGGATAATGTATTTGACAATAAAACTGGTTAAGTAAAATAACAAAAACAATTTATTGTTAGAAATATAGATTTCCAAGATTCCAAGACCTTGTCACTAGCGGGTCTGTTTCTAGTGAAGCCGACCCTTCCAGGTAAGATTGTAAATCATGACCTTTCAAGACTTTACTACTCACAGGAATGGCGTTAGTGACCTTAAGGGTTGACACGCCATTATAATAATTAATTTTAAAAAAAAGACTGGTGGAACCAAAATAATAACTGCTTCTATTTTAATCTTTCCAAATTAGACTAGGGGTATGAACGGAACCGCGCTAAGATGATGCAGTTCTGCGAGACGGACTTTTTTAATAGGACACTGACTTGTTAACTCTCCTCCAAATATTTATCTATGTAAAAAATTTATAGTTCTCTAGTTTGGAATTTTTATTGCAATTTTGGTTATGGATCACTCTGAAGAAGGTAAACGAGAGTACATTTATTGCCTTTTAGCAATAATTAGGCCATTTGTTAATTAGTCTGACCACATAAGAAAATATCAAATCTTTTGGCCTTTTTAACGTCAAATTTGACGAAACCCGAAGGTTTTTGTTATACTTCTAAGCATTTTCAACCAGTACTTTTGTATCAACATTAAAAGGAAGTATTCAGCTTTAAGAATATACAATCAGAAATCGCGGATGTGCGTGTACATGCCAGTTAATGTCGTAGTTCACGAATGTATTTCTTATATTTGTTGTTTTCCGGAGTCAAAATAATGACTAGAAAAAATGTATTTGACACCCTGCGTAAAAAAAAAAAGAACCTTAATTATAAAGAACAACTAGATGTGCTAATGACCTCAGCAGCCGATGCACAAAATGCATGCTGTATTGTACACAAATGCAATTCTGAAGGTAATCCTGAAGCTAGTGATATAATAAAGGATATAACTAGCACCCCATCCCATGCAAATAAATACCAGGATGGTAATTCAAAATTGACATTACTTTCTTAGTGATTTCAAGAAAGTGGTGTGTGTTTATTTGTGCGTGCGTGTGAATGGGTGGTGAGTGTGTGTAGGCGTGTCTGCGTGTGTGTGCCATCTGTTAACATGGATAGTAAATTTATAAAAATATACGTATTATACCTAACATTAATAAATTATTTAAAACAACAAAATCCTATTATTGGCTTAAAACCCATTACTCAACTCATATATTACACATTTTTCAGAGTATACGATCAAAGAAAATGAATTAAGCATCAGAAATATTTTTGGCCAAGAACATCAGTCCTGTACCCCGCGAGGGGCGCTGCAACGATTACAGAAAATCAAATTTACTTCATCCCACAACTACATTACTATAAAATAGTTAACACAGCTGAACTGCACGCTTTAAATTTATTACCGTCACACATACATACTGCAAAACTGAGATTATACTTTTGACAGATTAGTTAATTTCTTTACAAAAAAAAAAATATATATATATATACAATAAACAACAAAATCAGTCTTGCTCTGGCAGTCATCAGGAGAGGATCTACCTGCTCTAGGCTCCTGCGGATTAAGGCTTCTGATAAGTACACCTTATCGCACCTTATTTACTTGTTCCATTTATTCTATTTTATTATTTTTTGTATTCCTAGTTTTTGTTAATTTTTTATTTTTAAGTTGAGTGTGTGTAGTTTTCCAGGCTTGGGGATGGAAAAATCCCCAAGCCCGAAGCGACGGAAAAAACTATTTCCGCTGCGGCGGGATGAACAAAATATTACTTACGTTGCACAAACAGTGAAATTTGTTCAAATTAAAAAAAAAGGCGAAGGTACCCTCAGCAATGTCTCCCCCTTTTTAATAGGAAAAGTGATTCACAGTCAAGCAGGCAAAGTTAAAGCTGTAAGGAAATTACGCGACGGGTCTGTACTTGTTGAAGTGTTTAACGATACGCAAGCAAACCAATTATTAAAAATTAAGTCATTAAATGAACAAATACCCGTAACTGCTGAACCACATATTTCGCTGAATAAAAGCAAAGGGGTAATTAGAAGTATGGAGCTAATGTGTGTACCACCCCTAGAAATACTTTCTAATTTAAATAATCAAAACGTCATTGATGTAAAACAGATAATTTCAAAGAAAGATAGCAACCCTGTGCCTACACCTTCCTACATATTAACCTTCTCTACCCCCACCACCCCTAAAGAAATCAAAGCAGGTTATCTAACGTTACCGGTTCGTAAATACATCCCCGCCCCTTTACGATGTTTTTCATGTCTTCGTTTCGGCCACCCGACCACGGGTTGTAAGGTCAAAGTCTGTAAGAGATGCAGTTCCAAAGAACATGAAAATTGCAATAGTGATCCCTTCTGTGCTAATTGTAAACAGAACCATTCCCCACTTTCTCGCGATTGTCCCACTTGGTTGAAAGAGAAAGAAATCAAAGCTATTCAAATAAACGAAGATAAAAGTCCAGCTGAAGCGAGGAAAATTTATAACGCGAGAAGAGCACCAACATTTTCTAAATCGTATGCTATGGTAGCAAATAATAATCAGAGCTTAGCAACGACGTCATTAGTCAGCCACAGTAGTGGTGTTGAAAAAAAATCTATTTCTATCCAAACGGATACATTTATTTCGGAGTCTACTATAACCCCCCTCGTACTCCACACCCCCCACCCACGGACTGCAACAGAGCAGCCCTCCCCCCTCCCCCCTTCCTCTCTACCTGATCCGTGTCCCCCTCCCACTTCTTTTTTACCTGATCCGTCCCCCCCTCCCTCTTCTCTACAGGATCCGTCCCCCCCTCCCCCCTTGCACCCCAACCCGACACCCCCTACAACACTACCCCCACACCAACCCCCCCTGAAGTCAGGGGTTGACCCCCCTGCCCCCACAATAAATTCGCCCCACCCCACCACGTCTGATGACAGGTGGACAGATACATTGAACAGGCGAAGGAAACAGCCAGATAAGAGTAAGCCAGCTAAAACACGAAGCCGATCATCCTCTCATAATAGAGATAAGAACAATGCCTAGCTTGATAAGCACCTATTCCTATCTCTTATACTACAAGAGGCTTAGGCTAGTCTCTCACATAGCTATAGATATTTATAGCTGGATATTAAAAAGATATCTCAATCAAATAAAGTATTTTAATAAATACGAAGCAATTCTAACTCCGATATATGTTTACGATTTTTATGCTATATTGATGTCCAATTATAAACACTGCATATATACAATCTATCTATTAACAGCAATACTTTTTCAACAACCAAAAATCACGTTTTTTTTTTTTTTTTTTTTTTTTTTTTTTTTTTTTTTTTTTTTTTTTTTTTTTTTTTTTAGGTATAACAATAGAGATGGTTGTAATAGTGAAATCTATTGCTTTGGTTTTTATTATTATTGTTATTATAGCTGTTACATATTACACTCAAATTTTCCTACATACTGCAATATTCCTACCACTTATTTCAATATATATCACTCATATAAATTTAATTTGTTTTATCGGCATCATTTATATGTTACACATTTTATTAAATCTTTGCTTTTTTTTCTGTTATATATATATATATATATATATATATATATATATATATATATATATATATATATGTGTGTGTGTGTGTGTGTATGTATATGTGTATGTATGTGTGTGTGTGCGTATATATTTATATATTATGAGGATTTTAATTACTATTACACAATTTTATGTCTATTATACAGTGGAATTGCAATGGTATAAGATCTAGATTTAACGACTTAAAGCTCCTTATACAAGAGTATGATCCTATCTGTCTAGCTCTCCAGGAGACCCGTCTGCGCCATAGTGATAATTTCTCCTTAAGAGGATTTGATATCTACCGCCGAGACGGATCTGAAGGTGCGCGTGGGCACGGTGGGGTTATGAACGCGATTAGTTCGTTGGTTCTTTCCGATCCTATACCACTCCAGACAAATTTACAGGCAATAGCAACCAGAATCCACTCAAAAATCCCATTCTCTCTCCTTAATATCTACCTTCCCCCAGATTTACAATTAAACCTCAATGACCTGAATAGTATTATTAGGCAGACTCCAGCACCTATTTTGTTAGTGGCCGACGCAAATGCTTACAATATAATCTGGGGTTCGGATACCACCAACTCAAAAGGTAATATTATAGAAGAAGCCCTCGACCTTAACCATCTAGTGCTTCTAAACTCAGGAGAAGCAACTTACTTAAGCTCTTCATATGGGACGTATTCAGCCATTGATATTGCTGCAATATCTCCACCCCTTTTCACTCAGACTGAATGGCTGCCTCTGGAAGAACTCCATGGAAGTGATCATTTCCCTATAAAAATATCTATTACTCGAAATTTTAAAATGAACAAAAAGAAGAAAACATGGATCATTAATAAAGCAGATTGGTGCAAGTTTGCAGAACTAGCCAAACCACCTCAACATTCACCCGAAAACATAAATGTAAACAGCGCAAACTCCCTCATCACAGACGTAATCATAAATGCGGCTCATGAGAGCATACCTATAAGCTCAGATGTACATAGACGGCCCCCTGTCCCATGGTTCAATGAAGAATGCAAATCAGCTAGAAAGAACCGCAGGAGAGCTCTTAGAAAATTTAGAAATAATATGACTCCGGATAATTTAACTGAATTTAGACGGCAACGCGCAATATGTCGTCGAACTTTTAATCAAGCAAGGGTCGAATCTTGGCGAAATTTTACAGCCTCCTTGAATAAAGATACACCAGCTAGAACAGTCTGGAGCGCTATAAAAAATATCGAAGGAAAAAATAAATCGCACCCCTACACAATCCTCCTTGACGGCCAGCTTACAAGCGATCCAGCAAGAGTGGCCGACGAATTTGGGTCCCACTACTCAAATCTATTTAATGCAGAGTATGATGAAGAGCTTTCAAGGCATATTCGAGAACAAGATATGTATACCATAAACTTCACAAGTGAAAATTCTGAGCAGTACAATACTCCTTTCTCAGACTGGGAGCTCACTAATACTCTTAAAAATCTCAGAGGCTCATCTCCAGGACCCGACATGGTCCACTACTTAATGATAAAACATTTGCCATATGAAACACGCAGTTGGCTTTTAAAACTGTACAACGTTTGTTGGGAACGGGGACAGTTCCCCGAAGCGTGGAGACTGGCGGAACTTATTCCATTACCAAAGGCCGGAAAAGACAACCGAAAAGCAAGAAACTATAGACCAATTTCACTAACTAGTTGCCTCTGTAAAGTTCTTGAAAGGCTGGTTAATAAAAGGTTAATGTGGGTGCTAGAAAAGAATAATTTGATCCCTAAAATCCAAAGTGGCTTTCGCAAAGGAAGATCAACTATTGATCACCTCGTCCAACTTGAAGCTGAACTCCAATATACATTCATAAATAAAGAAGAAGGTGTCGGAGTGTTCTTTGATGCGGAGTCAGCCTATGACCGAGTTTGGAGACATGGAATCTTACAAAAGCTGCAAGAAATGGGCTTCAAAGGCTCCCTCCCCATCTTTGTGGAAAACTTTCTAGCCGATCGAAAATTCCAGGTCCGAATTGGGAACGTGACATCCCGAATTTATGAACAATTGAATGGAGTGCCACAAGGTTGCGTCTTAAGCACTACACTATTTGCTCTCGCCACAACAGGTTTTGCCCAGAGTCTACCAAGGAACGTTAAAATATTTCAGTATGTAGACGACCTTGCCATATTTTGCCGAGATAAGGACATCATCCAAATAAAACAAAGAATTCAGGAGGCTATCCAAAGAATTTCAAGAACGGCCAAAACAACAGGGATGAAATTCTCGCCTGAAAAAACTAAATGTGTTCATTTCTCCAGGAAACGAAACCCCCAAGATTCTCCCCCACTCACTCTGAACAATACAATCATACCCTATGCGGAAAGTTGCAGATTTCTGGGGCTCGTTTTTGATAGGCGACTAACGTGGAAAACCCATATTGAGAATCTACGCAAAAAATGCTCCAAAAAACTAAATTTATTAAAGGTTCTTGGCGGAACAAAATGGGGTTCTGATAGAACCACAATGCTGAGAGTCTATAACACCGTTGTATGTGCAAAAATAGATTATGGGTCTTTTATATATGCCTCCGCCAAAACAACAACTCTTGTACGTCTCGATGCTCTTCATCATGCTGGAATAAGGACTGCAACAGGCGCCTTCTGCACTAGCCCTGTGTTATCACTATGTGCCGATGCAGGAATCCCCCCTCTCCTATTTAGACGACAAAAACTAGCTATAGGATATGCGTCTAGAATATACCTCAATCCCACAAATCCTGCTTATCCATATTTATATAAACCAAAATACTCCCGTAAATTTAACGAAAACAATTCCGCTACAAAACCACTGTCCTACAGGATATCAGCAGCTTTAGATGCAATTAAACAAACCAAACCCGAAAACATATCTACACATATACCCCCTTGGAGGAGGGCCAGGCCAAAGTACAACGTCTCACTGTCCAGGCTGAAGAAAGATGAAACACCCGCGTCTTGGTACCAAAATAAATTTGATGAAATAATGCGTGATCTGACAGATTACGAACTCATTTTTACCGACGGATCTAAGAACGACCATGCAACTGGATACGCTGTAGTTACATCAAATGCCACATACAAATTTAAACTCCACAAACACTCCAATATATATACAGCTGAGTTATGCGCTATTTCTTCCGGTCTGTATAAATGCATGACGACATCCAAAGCTAATATTATCGTTGTAACGGACTCCCTGAGCGCACTGCAAGGAGTAGACGATATTTACTCCAACCACCCTGGAGTTAATTCAGTGCAAGAACGAATAACGATGCTTGAAGAAATAGGAAAGTCTGTCCTGATGCTCTGGGCCCCAGGCCATGTTGGGATCAGGGGAAACGAACTAGCTGATGAAGCAGCCAAGTCCGCCCTAACACTAGAACTGCCTATTCGTACAGTTGTTACGCCAAAAGACCTAATGTTACCCCTAAAGAAAACACTATCTGAAAACTGGTTAAATATGTGGAAGGAAAGTCCCCCAAGCAAATTGAAAGTTATAAAAAATACAGTGAAACAATGGCACTCGTCGATAAGACAGAAGAGGAGAGAAGAGGTTATAGTTGCTAGGCTCCGAATTGGACATTGTAGATTTACACATGGCTATTTAATATCAAAAGATGAACAACCAAAATGTCAAAAATGTCGGAAACCACTGACAGTTACTCACATACTTATAGATTGCCCCGCACTTCACCGTTTACGCCAGAAATTTAATTTGCCAACAACAATAGACACATTGCTAGGAAATACGGTCACAAATATAAATAACCTAATTGATTACTTAAAAGAAATTGGATATTACAATAAAATATAATCTTCACTTGCTGGTCATCATTAATGCTGTAATTATATAATAATAATGATACCTAACGCAATTTATCCTGATGATCTATAGAAGATAATCTAAAATAATAACTTTCAAAGAGTAATGTGCATCACCCGCGTGGGTCCGCCGTGTCCGTTGTGGTGCGTCCGGTTAGCGTTGTGGGGACTCGGATGCCTGCCTGGAGGGTGTGGATGGCCTGGTCCAACCATGCACACCCTCAGCCCCAGGCCTGGCCGCCAGATTCATGATGGACCGTCAGAGGTACAGATGGCAAACCTTGTCCCTGCAGCGCGGCTGGTGGCGCCGCGGCGGGCTCGGGGTCCGGCGTGGGGGCACACTTTGCTCCTTAACTCACTCTAACACCAGATTTCTTAATTTGTTTGATTAAATTACTTAAAATTAAATTAATTTAAAAAAAAAAAAAAAAAAAAAAAAAAAAAAAAAAAAAAAAGAATCCAGGCGCTGGTAACCTAGACGTTAAGCGCCTTAAAAAAAAAAAAAAAAAAAAAAAAAAAAAAAAAAATAAACAACAAATAATTACGCAAATCTTTAAGCAAGTACTCAGATAGAAAAATGACAACAATATTATAACTGCCTCTGAGGCATGAAGCCTTAGGATAAAGTACAGACGTAGGATAATTTTAAATAAACATTAAAAAATTGTAAATATACTGAACAATTAATGGATTATCCACAAAAATTGGCTAAAACACTGCTTAATAGAACTTTTAAATATGACAATATTCATACCAGTACCAGTTTCGCGCAATTTTTATGCCATGTAAATTGAATGGGTTTTGGTTTAGAGCAAATTATTTGTATTATGCGAACCTTCAGATATTGGATTATACTTCCAGGGTATAAAGGATTTTAAATGGTCTAAAGTCTCATTATTGCGGCAAGTTACGTTTAAGAGCAAATCGCTCAGTTGCGGAATCTTAAAATTTAATAAAAATGAGACTATGAATTTAATAGTTAAAGGGGCTGCAAGAATTAAAACAGAATTTACCACTTTTTCAAAATAAGAGGATCGGCATTCTTTACGAAGAGCGTCCCCAGTTATTGGTAACTTTCACTTCATCTAATATCGTTGAATACGATCCTACAAGTTCTTCTCTTAATTTACGTAACAAAAATATCAAGTTATTTACTAAAACAATGCATTTTAAATGAAGAAAGCAAAATTAAATTTTTGTCGTGCCTTGTATACAAAAAAAGAGAGTTTCATTAAAATCGATGAGACAACGACCATAGCCTCCACTACAATAGCACAAAATATACTAGTCATTAATAAAATCAGAGCTGAGACACCAGACCCTACGACACCTGTCCTTGAGAGGGGGGCGGCACGACGATAAGTCGGAATGACAGCTAAGGACACCTGGAGACCTTAGAAACACTACAGTAAGCCTGTTAACCCCAGTCTGTGCGCATCCTCCATCAGTCTCTGTCAAAATGTGATTTATTATTTCTTGTAACAGACCTCTCCAGGCGTTGTGGCATTTCATGAGTGAGTATTGTATTTTTTCACCGGTATTGTACCTTGTTGTCTGATTATGTGGTTGAAGCAAGCAGCTTACGAGTTTTTATCCTAAGTAAAAAGACTGATGTGCATTAAAAAAAATAAGATATTTACGTATTAGCTTCAACGCAGGTTAAAGATGTCTCGTTCAGAGATCTGGATCATGGATAACGCATTTCTATTGGTCTATTCCAGGGGTCTCCAAACTACGGCCCGAGGGCCACATCATTACAGGAAAATTAATAATATGCAGTGTTGCCGTTTTGCGGACTTTAATCCAATTTGCAGCCTTTTATAAACGTTGCGTACTTTTTCGGACTTTTTTTTTCATCAGTGGACTATTTCACTTTTTACCACCGGCAACAATGATAATATGGTTTTGGCCCTCGGAACCTACTGGAGTAATCAGTATGGCCCTAAGGCTGGAATGTTTGGAGACCCCTGGTCTATTCCAACGAGCAATTCTTTTGGCCGTTGTGTTTATTGTAACAGTCTTGTTCTCTTTCTATTTAGAACGCAATTCATTTGTACATTGCTGTTTTTTACGCGATTGGTGTTTCTTAGTTTGTTGTTAAGCGATTTCCTAGTTTGTTGTTTATTTTACCAAAACAAATGAAGCACTGTTAAATTGTTTATTCGTCCATTATCGACCGGAAAACCATCATTGATCTATGTTATCAACGTGTTGGATTGACTAGTTTCGATATAATCTTTTAAGGGGCCCATAGACGACCAACTTGGTTGTCAACCTTGTTGCCAACTTGGTTGCCCACAGGCAGTCAACTTGTTTTTTTTTTTTTATTTATTTATTTGTTTGGTGCATCTACTGCTAAGGTCATTAGCACCAGTTAACTTGTTGTTGCCAACTTCATTTGTTGATCACTTCTGATGCGAACACACGCTTGGGAGAAAACGTAACGAAGTTACGATCCCGTGTTGTCTTTTATAGTTCTAGAAAAATTGTGTGAGGATGATGGGGAAGTGTTTCTTCAAAAAAAAAAAAAAAAAAAAAAAAAAAAAAAAAAAAAAAAAAAAAAAAAAAAAAAAAAAAAAAAAAAAAAGGAAAATTGTGGTCAAAAGAGCGACGATACTTACAACGTCCTGAGTTTTCTCATTCAAATACATTGAGCAAGGACCGAAATGAAAATTAAATGTTTCCTAAAAATTATGACAAACAATTTACTTCATAATTTATATTTTTAAAATTAATTAAATTAATGATTAACTGTTATGAAATAATTTTTATTTTTAAGTTTTTAAAATAAAAATTATTAGAAAATTGTTTTAAAAAAATCATGAAATATATCAATTACGATGGAATTTATATTTTTAATTCCCAATAATAAAAATTAAAGGTAAAGTCAATTAACTCATTTATTAAATATATCTTATCCTCGGAATAAATAAATACTTGATTTGGAACCTTTTAATTATTAGAAGTTATTTGTTTATGCCACTGAATCAAAGTTCTTCTAAATCCAATTGATTTGTATGTTTATATATAGTATATTCTAGACTTCGTTTTTGTGTATTACTTTCTATTCATTATGGCATAATATTTTTTTTTTATTTAAAATAATGTTTAAAGTTAAAGTAAAAAAAATTGTTAATAAAAATAACATTATTCAAATAATTTTTATTTTTAAGTTTTTGAAATAAAATTATTAGAATTTTCTTTTTAAAAAATAGTAAAATATATCAATTACGATGGAATTTTTATTTCCCAATAATAAAAAAAGTCCGATTCGCAGGTACTGCGTCATCTTAGCGCGGTTCCGTTCTTATCTCTAGTGTTTATGAAGGCATAGAATAGAAACAGTTATTACTTTGTTGAGATCAATAGCGAAACAGCTATCTGTATGGGTCAGCTATCCCATAAGTCGGGCAGAAAGGCCTCCGCTCAGAGGCATTCTAACCCTTCCTTAACTCCAAACGTAACAACAATTTCAACATATTAGTTTTAATGAAAGTAGAACATGCAGAATATGTTTCAACTGAATCCCATGATTCTAAGTACCCAAACCAAAAACGGTATTCAAAAACTATTTTTCCAATTTTCTCGAAAACGGTTAAAGTTATCGCCTTGAAAATGGTTTCATTCGTTTTCCAAGCCCAAGAAGCCTATAAAACGAGTACTTACAAGCTTATGAACTCAATCACTCACTTTCGCGAATTTCGCCCCAAACGCCATCTTCCAGTGGGCGGATTCTGCTAGTTAACGAACTTGACCTTTCAAATTGGAAGACGGATTTTTGTACCAAATTTCATCACAATCGGACCATTAGGGAAGCCAGAAATGAGCGAACAGACAAATATATATATATATGCTGTTTTTCAAGCTACTTCGCTGGGAATTAAATGTGTTGTTCATTCGGCATCTGTCTCCAGCGGTCTTGCTCCTCCTGTCATCGCAATATTTCGCCGGATTCCTCTCCGGCTTCTTCAGGCAATCATTCATCCTTGCTGGTTGGTAAGGGAATGAGCTCGTCTTTTTTTTTTTTTTTTTTTTTTTCCTAAACCCCACTTTAGATAAAAGAGAAATAAAAAGCATGCAAGGAAGGGCATGATGAAAACGAAAGTGAAAGAAAAACGTGCAGAAACGCAAAGAAAAACTAAGGACCTCGAACGACACAGGCGGGCGTAAGGGCCACAGGTAGAGGGAGGATGAGGGAGGAGGTGTCCTTATTCTGCATTAATGCACTTGAAGGCGGTAAGTAAAGGAGAAAAAGGTGTAGGATTCCCAAAGGGAGGTATGTGTGATGTGCTGTGTGGGGCACAGCGATAGAGGAGGAGGTAAAACGAAAGATAGTCGGAGAGTAGAAGAAAGAAGAAAGGGGAAGAAGGTCAGTTATACTGTCTTACGTGTCAAGTGTCAGTGTAACTTGTGTTTGTTGGAAATGTGTTGTGTTCTAGTACGTCTACTAGTCGTCGTGTGAACTCTGTTGGTCCTTGCCAGCGTCCTGGTCGTCCAGGTGGTGTGATGTCGTTAAAGAGTGGATTGTCATGGTACTTAAGTCCGTCAAAGAATTTGATGTGACGTCGTTTTATGAATTCTGAAACTGTAGGGAGTTCTAAAAGTTTGTGTAAGTCGGGGGCTTTGAGTTTATTGTGTGAGGTGCTCCGTGTGACTGTTTTGAGTATTCGGTTCTGAAAAGATTGTAGTGTTCTGAGTATGGTGGGGTTCAGAAACCGAAAGAGTGGTGTGCTGTAAAGTAGTGCCGGTCGTAGGACTCCTTTGTATATGAGTAGCTTCAGTCTGAGTGAGAGGTTTGGTGAATTGAGTAAGTATCCAAGAGAGCGGGCTTTCGTCCTAACAAGCTTTAGCTTCTTGGTGAAGTGTGTGTGAAAACTGAGTTGTGTTCCTAAGTGTATCCCCAAGTAATTGATATGTCTTTTTAACTTGTTTCTTTTGTTTCTAACCGTGAAATACTTGGGGCGTGCTCGTGTTGAGTTGCCATGAAAGGCGAAGAGTAGTGCGTCTGTCTTGGTCGGGTTTACTGTGATGTGTATTCGTCGCAGTTCGTCTACTACGTCTGCGCAAACCTCTTCAGCTTGTTTTAATGCCTTTGAATGTGACATGGATGTGCTGTATATCGCGATATCGTCGGCGTATGCGGCTATTTTTGTGTCTGGGTACTGTTCAACGACGATTTCTGATGTGTAAATGGAAAAGAGTGTTGGTGCGAGTACTGACCCCTGTGGTACACCGCAGGGGATTGGGTGTGTGCTGGAGAGGCTTGCCCCTACCCTAACCGTCATAGTACGTCCGTATAGAAAAGAGTGTATTATGTTATAGAGTTGTTCTGGACATTCGTAAGTTCTGAGTTTCTGCATGAGTATATTATGTGAAACAGAGTCAAAAGCTTTCGTACAGTCAATCGATATGAGTGCTGTAGTCCGGTTCATGAGCATGTTGTTTGTGATATGTGATTGGAGCCTTACTAGCTGGTGTTCTGAACTGTGTGCAGGGCGGAAGCCGAACTGCTCAGCAGGGATAATATCCTCCTCTGCGCAAAAGTCTTTAAGATATCTCAGTATTATCTTTTCATATACTTTTGATAAATGAGGCAGTAGGCTAATTGGTCTGTAGTGTTCAGGTGTGTCGCCCTTTTTGTTGGGTTTGAGTAGTGGTGTGATTATAGCGTGTCTCCAGTGTTCGGGGAAGTGTCTGAGGCGGAGGCATGTGTTATATATGTGTACGAGATAGTGTAGTCCTTTTCTCGGTAACTGTTTGAGTAGTATGTACTGTAGTCTGTCATGTCCTGGGGATTTATTCCCTCGTGTCTGTCTGAGTATGGCTGTCAGTTGTTTTGGTGAGACGTACATGTAATTGTCTTGTAGTGTGAGTCTGTATTCAGGTGTACGGTCTTTGTTGCGAGTCTGAGCGTCATGTGAGTAGTAGGTAGCGAGTATGTCCGCCTGGTCTTTTTCGTCTAGTAGAGTATCTTGTCTGTGTATTTTTACTGTGTTAGTCTTATGCGTGCGTGTTCGTATGAGCCTCCAGAATTGCCTATAGTCACCATGTGTCTGCCTGAGTTTCTCATGCCACATGGACGTCTTCCATTGTGACATGAGAGTGCGTATTTGTGTAGTGAGTGAATTTAGTGCAGTTTTATAGTGTCTGTCTCGTGTTCTGTACCAAATGTTTTTGATATTGTTTCGTTGTTTGATGAGTGTGAGAATGTGTTGTGGTGGTTTCCTAAGATTTGGAGGTGCTGGCGCGAACTTAGGAATGCTCGAGTCGGCCGCGAAGGTGATTGTGTCTGTGAATTGTTTAATGGCCTCGTCGAGAATTTGTGTGTCATGTATGGGTGTGATAGGGGGGGTGTGTTCGTGTATGAGGTGTTTGTATTTGTGCCAGTCTGCCTTACTGTAGTGGTAGTTTGTGGCTGTGGGTATGGGGATGTGCCCGTGTAGTTCGTATAAGACCGGCCTGTGGTCTGATGTGATAAAATCGAGTGCAGTGCACGCGGTTATTACGTGTGGTTGTCGCGTAACTAGCAAGTCAATCGTTGAAGTCATGCTGGGATCTGCGAAGTGTCTGAATGTGTGTGTGCCTGGGTGTATGACTGTCAGGGGGTATTTTGTCAGCTTAGTCCCTGCGGGGTTATTTCTCGTATTATGCCAGGCAGTGTGTCTAGCGTTCAGGTCACCTATGAGTATGTGTCGTCTGTCTGTCGAAGTTTCCGAAAGGAGAAGTCCCAGTCGTGAAAGTCGTCCTCTCGGTCTCCGATAGTATGCGGTCAGTTTGTACGTCTTGTTCAGTTTTACTATAATAGTCAGAACAAAATTGTATTCGTCTGGGTCTATGATAGGGTCTATCCGTTGAAAGCGTGTACCGTGTCGAAGGCCGATGGCGACTCCACCGGCTAGTGTACTGTCCATGTCGTGCCGGAGAAGTGTATAGCCCTGGAAGTGTGCGTAACTACCTCTGGTCAGTCGTGTGTCGGTTAGTACGAATACAGTGGGCTGTATTTGTCGTAGAAGTAAGTCCACGTCTTGTAGTTTTGGAGTTAGTCCGTTCGTGTTTAAATTGAGTATAGTGTGTCTGGTCATTTTGTTATCAGTTTTGTCATAAGTTCTACTAATGTTCTTATCATTGACATCATGTCGGTCATGGTGTTTGTCAGTCGTTCGACCCATGCGGGTGTGCTGTCACTGGTATGTTGTTGTGGTGCGATAGGTGTTGGTATTTGGTAGATAGGTGGTGTTGGTGGGGTGGGAAGTAGAGCTGGTCTGGTGTTTTGTGTGCGTTGTGGAAGTGGTTGTGTCGGTGGTGGTGGTGGAGGGGGAAGCTGTGTGGTGAGGCCAGTGAAGGCATTGGAGTAGCTGAATGTTGGGTCAACTGTTCTGTATGTACGTGTGGGTGTGCTGTTTGCCGGGGGGGCTACAGTTGTTTGCCGGGCTTTGCGGCTCTTCTCGAGAAGGTTGAGCCGGGTTGGGCATTGCCTGTAGGAGGCGGGGTGCTCTTCCTGACAGTTAGGACATTTGAGTGAATTATTGGCTCGATCGCAGTCTTTTGACGCGTGTGAATTGCCGCAACGGACACAACGTTCGCGCAAGTTACAGTTGTTTCTGGTGTGGCCGAAGCGCTGGCACCGGAAACACTGGGAGATGCTGTTTTCTCCCCTATAGGGTTTAATGTATACAATTATTTGGTCGATCGATTTGATCGATTTTAAGTGTGAGGGGTTAAACTTGTGATCGAACGTGAGTATGATTGGTGGGATGGGGACCCTAGTTCCGTCGGTCTGGGTCTTGCTCATACGTTTCACTGACACGAGATGTTCAGTGTTGAGCTGTTGTTTTACGCTCTCTAGCGGGTGGTCGATGTCCAGCCCGAGGAGCACGAAGTTTTGGTTCTTTGGGGAGCCCTTGGGGGTGAAGGAGTAGAACTGTGTCTTGTTTGTGGTCAGTTTAGTCTTTATGGTTTCAAAGGTAGTGAGGTCCTGGGCAAAAATTTTGTTACCGTCTTTACATCTCTGTACTGTGTATTTGGAGATTCCGGCATTGTTTAGTGTGCGTACGAGGCTGTTAACCTCGGTGTAGTGTGGTGGCAGTATGATTGGTGGTGGCCTAATTTTGTTGAGGGGCTCAAACCTGTTCTGTGTGGTGGTCGGGGCAGGGGAAGTTTTAGCGGGAGGATTTTTGGGCGCCACCTTTCGGTGCTTCCTGCCCTTGCTTGGCTTAACCAGCGTGAAGATTTCACTATCAGTTAGGGGTTCGCTCTCTGAGGAGCTGCTTGTGTCAATGGGCCTTTTGGAGGCCGGAGGGAGGCCAGGGAAGTCTGTGGTATTAGTGAGATCGGCGCCCTGCTCCATAGGAGACTCAGGGCCCAGAATGCTGAAGAGACGTTCCATCTCTTCTGTGGTGAAGGTCCTGGTAGAAAGTGCTTTAGTGAGGGTCTCTTGGGAGAGGTGTGAGCTGGTAGTGGGTGGTGGTGTGAGTGTACGTGTCTGGTGGAGGGGAGTGTGTTCATGTGAGTACATGGTGGGGGGTGGGCGTGGCGAGAAGAGGGGGTAAAAGAGAGAGGGGAGAGTCAGAGTGGGGGTAGTCAGAGTGGGGGTACCCTGGTGGTGGGGGCCGCCTGCGGTCGTACCTGTACCGACCGACAGACGGGTGGGCAAAGCCCCGGAAAGCAGAACCCCTTAGTAATTCCCTTGTGGGTCCGGACCCAACGGCTTGCTTAGAGATCCTGGATGTGCCCCTTACTCTCTTCTTCTGCGACTGCTGCTGCTACACCAGGCGCTTCTGCTCTTTCGAGCTTACTGTCCGAGCGGATGCTCGGGGCCTAGCTTCTTGAGTAGCTGGTCCTGCTGGAGGTGACTGGAGAGCTGCCGGTGAATACACAAGAGCTGCGACAAGGTAGAGGAGTTCCAAGTAAACAGACGATGTGATCAGCACAGATGTTCATGAAGGAATGTTCGTTCGTTGATGAGCTCGTCAGCGGTTTGGGCCCTTCTTATCCATCTTGGTCGGAGACTATGCGAGCCAATGAACTGGGGAGGCTCTGGGCCAATCGGGTTCCGTCTGTCTATGTTAACTTCCTCGGTCGTCCGTTCGGGGCGCTGGTGGTCCTGTATGAGTGGATTGTCTCCAGTCTTCTTCAGGATGGCCCGCCAGGTGTTGGAGAGGATGAGTCCTTCTTCTCTATTGAAGTTGGCTGGATTTTTGTGGATCTCAATCGCCTCTCTGATGAGTCTCCTGTTCAGCGTGTCTTCCTAAGCCAGGGTCTTGGCTTGATCAAACAGGACTTGTTTGGGGCACTCTTCTCCATGTGTTGCCACCGCAGAAGTTTTGGTGCGTCCCAGCCTGTAGTCTGCAGCGTGTTGCGCGATTCGAGTGGCTACCTTCTTCCCTGTCTGTCCTATATACACTTTCCCGCAGTCACATGGTACAAGATATACACCCTGGTCTTGCAACCGTTGATGATTCCCCCCTTGTACTGGAAGTAGCAGGAAGTTAGAACTAGTTCCATCATCCCTCCCTCTAAGAATTACACAGGACAGTCCTTTTCAGCAGTACGAAATTCGATTCATTTGGTGGAAATCCTAAAAAACACTCGGCTCGAAGAAGGAGACCTGATGGTGAGCTTTGATGTGGAGTCCCTCTTCACCAATCTTCCAGCTGAAGATGCTACCCAGATCATCAAAGACAATAAATTCTTGGAGGGAGGGGTGATGGAACTAGCTGAACTAGTTCTAACTTCCTGCTACTTCCAGTACAAGGGAATCATCTATAAGCAGAAGGATGGAGTGGCCATGGGTAGTCCCCTATCACCAGTTGTGGCTGACATTTTCATGGAGAACTTCGAAAGGCGACTGATCGAGGGCAGCGAACACAAACCGAAGCTTTGGCTACGATACGTGGACGATGTCTTCGCAATCTGGCAACATGGTGCAGAGGAACTCAAAAAATTCCTCCATCTAATGAACAATTTGCACCCGGCCATCAGATTTACCATCGAAGAAGAGAAGGATGGCAGATTGCCTTTCCTGGACCTCCTGATCATGAAAGGAACCAACGGTGAACTGGAGCACACTGTATACAGAAAACCCACGGCCACAGGAAGATACATACGGCCCCCCCGAAATTTTGATTTGATCGGTAAAAATTTCATAAAACCCTTAAAAATAAATTAAATAAGATTATTTAGTTCATAAAACGTGTTCTATTTTGGGTGTAATAGCGTTTAAGTTGGCTAAAACTCTTCCAAGATCTAAATTGTTAGTATTCCATACACCGGAAATGGTCTCAGCCCCCCCCCCCCGAAATTTTTCTAGCCCCCTCCGAAATTATTTTCTATATACGCCCATGCAACTTTGCCTTTGTGATTAGATGTAATCACAATATTTCCTATAATTACAGTTGTGATTACACTTTTTGCATTGATTTCACTGATGTGATTTCGGGCTAATTCTCAACCCATGGAAAGAATCGAGGAAAATTCCAGAAACTCACTCATCAGTATAACTATCTAAAAATTGACCATAAGGCATACTAGGGAGATAGTGTGGCCAGTCCTATGCTACAGCCGCCTGATTTTCCCTTTTGCAGGTACATATTAATAAATTACTTTAAAGATGGGTGAGCCTAGAGACGGCCTGAGACCCTGAATCCATCCCACGAACGAAGACACTAGAACATAAAATCCTTAGTACGCTCGGGTTTATAACTCAGGTCCTCCTGAATATTAGTAAAATAACTTTGCTCCCTTATATAATAACTTTGCACCTCAAAAGTAATTGATGATTTTTTTTTTTTGTGTGTGTCTTTTTTGGCATGATTTGATATGTCTGTTCAAGTTTGAGTTGTAATCTATATATCCAAAATCTTCCGAAAATACATTATATTTACTTCAGTCTTCGCTTTAGATGCGGAGCATCATCATAAATAAATAAATAAAATAAAATATTTACTTCATTAACTGATGTAGACATTCTAGCAAAATTAGACTTACGGACTCAATAAATGGCAGGCTGAATGGTTGTTCTCTAATAAAAACAAGCTTCGAGAGATAAAGCCATTCATAAAACAATAGAACTCCAGCTATAGAAGCTGCCGGAGAGAAGAATTAGTCCATACAAGACTTAGAATTGGACATAATCTACTAACTCACTCTTACTTTATGACAAAACAAGACGTACCACTGTGTAGTAATATGTCCTTAACAGTAAAACACTTAGCGGACTGCAGAAGACGAAGAAACTTTAACTTACTACATGACATGAATGAACTGTTGACGGGTGGTTGTCCACACATAGACACTAGTCTACAGTTTCTACGAACACATATAACAGAAGCATATACACGCACCATGATTTATTGACTTTTAAATTTTATACGTAAAAACGTTCGTGAAAAACAAGTGTTAGTTTTTATTTTTTTTACAATTTATAAGTTATAGTTGTTCTTTTTATTTACTTTTCTGTTCCATTTTTTAAATTTTATAGAGTGCATTGTTTTCATCTTTTAGTTACAAATTTAAATTCTATGTTCTTTACTTTCAGAGGTCTTTAATTTTGATGTACCCTACATGTATAATAGAGCAAATCGGCCAAGTAGCGGGCTCTGAAAAATCAAATAAGTAAAGTACTTCAACAAAAATATTTAAAAAAAAAACAAAAAAAAAACAGGACTTTGATATAAAAGGATTTGAAATTTGATTAAAATCATGAAAATATCTAGGGAATATGAGAATGCGTACCCGCAGCTAATCCATTTGGGATGACTAAGACACTAGCAAACAATAAGGCGTAAAGGCACAAAGGACGAAGGCCCTCACAAAGAGGAATCGATTGAAGGAAATCGAAAACATCCGGTAGAACGCCTAGTCTTGAAGCAGCCAGTCACCCAATGTGTTCATAGATATCTGTGATACCAGCCACGCTGTTTTTTTTTTTTTTAATTGTCTACCTTATCGCGTTTCTTGTCTTTACACCTTATATTTAATTACTAAAGTTTGATTAGCGGAAACCTCTCCTTCCGTGACGTGCCTTCAAGTTTATCCAACTTTCTCCAGCGATGGAACTGACTCCTAGAAGCCAGTCGGCCGAAAAGGCCCAACAACAAACATGTAGCGAGGAGGTGGAATAAAAATGAATAATAAGAGATCGCCAAATGGGAGATATTTTGCGATTCAAGAATACCTACCGTGTTTTCGAGCAGGAGGTAAGCGATGAAGTGTTTAGACATTTTAACTTAGTTTAGTTTATAGGGCTCATTTCATAGCTGAGCACTATACACTATTAAAACAGAATGTGCTGGAATCAAAACCAAAAAATATTTCATGTGAAATGTTGTTTTTGAACTATATAAATATCGCCATCCATTACCGTCCACAACAATATGTAATTCAATCATTCATTTAAAATAAAAATTAAAAAAAATATTTCCTTAAAACTATTATTACAATTATTTCCTACTAACAACTGGTATTCCTGCCTAAAATTCTTGAAGGTTATAAAACTTGGGGGTAACCGATCTTTGATTTTATTCCTTTTGAAACAAAAATAGTGCCAAAATCGTTTTAGATAGTCAATAGATTATTATTATTTTTTTTATTTATTTTTTTTTTTTTTATTTTTTTTTTTTTTACGGCGCATCTACTTCTAGGTCATTAGCGCCGAAACAATAGATTATTGTTGAAATTATAAAACAATATAAGGTACAGTTAATAACTGGGTGCTTAGAAGATGTTTAAATTCTAATGATGGCTGATACTTACCATGGATGTTTACAAACTCTAGCAATTCTTGAGATATACAATTTCACTGCCTTAATACATGTGATTTTAATGTCTGAGATCAGTACTGTTATACTGCTATCTTTTCGAATATGTATATCATTACTTACTCTCAATTTCAAGAAGTACTCTTGTCTATAGATCATTTAATATATTATTGTAATTTAATTAGGAATATCACTCCAACTGAGGCTATAAAAGGGTTATAGTCATGGGCGTATATAAGGGGGGGGGCTGAGGGGGCTGGAGCCCCCCCCCCCCCCGAAATTTTGATTTGATCGGTAAAAATTTCATAAAACCCTAAAAAATAAATCAAATAAGATCATTTCTATTTTGGGTGTAATAGCGTTTAAGTTGACTAAAACTCTTCGAAGATCTAAATTGTTAGTATTCCATACACCGGAAATGGTCTCAGCCCTCCTCCCCCCGAAATTTTCCCAGCCCCCTCCGAAATTATTTTCTATATACACCCATGGTTATAGTTAAAAATAAAGGAAGATTTAGAGTCACACATTTTGAGTATTCATTACCAGGAATGTGTTAATATTAATAACCACGCCTACTATTTAAAACAGGAAGGTTATATGTTCATCTGTTATGCAAAGATTTCATATATACATGGGACAAAAATCCTTCAAAACGGCAATTATACTTAGACCTCCAATAACATAGACCTCTCTCCTCCACACAGTGTGTGTGTGTGTGTGTGTGTGTGTGTGTGTGTGTTTGCGTGCGTGTGCGTGTGCGTGACATATAATAAAGCTACAAGCACATTAACTCCAATAACATAGACCTCTCTCCTCCACACAGTGTGTGTGTGTGTGTGTGTGTGTGTGTGTGTGTGTGTTTGCGTGCGTGTGCGTGTGCGTGACATATAATAAAGCTACAAGCACATTAACTCCAATTACATATCTCAGTGAACACATTCAAAAATTATACTATGTGTACACTTAACTTAAAATTATTTATTCATCCAATGTAAATTACCTTCGATTGTGCCTTGGGCAAAACGATAATACATCTGAGACTTGTTTCATTCTCTAATGACTTGAAAAAAAAAATAATTGGGGAATGTATTATACTGTAATTTTAGATGTAGGGCTCAACATTTTTTCATTATAAGGCGGATTAAAACAATGGAATACTTATATTTCGTTTTTGCATTGATTTTTACGTTTCATCTATTAAATCATTTATTACAGAAACGCTAAACTTAAGGAATGAAATACGTTCAAGAAAATAAAATTTTCTTCAAACCTTTCTTTGAGTGAAAACTATATTAGCGCGGTTCCTCCCTCCCCCATAGGGAGGAACCCCGCTTATAGGGTTGATACAATGAAACAATCCGGAAGTGCCGACTAGAAAATTTCGCGTTTCAGAACCCCTAGAGACCGAAAATAACGGTGGTTCAAATTTGTATATATATATATATATATATGTATATATTTATTTATATATATATATATATATATATATATATATATATATTTGTCTGTTCGCTCTCTATATAGAAGACGAATGGTCCGATTTTGATGAAATTTGGTACAAAAATCCTTCGTCCAATTTGAAAGGTCAAGTTCGTTAACCAGCAAAATCCGCCTACTGGAAGATGGCGTTTGGGGCGAAATTCGCGCAAACAAAATCGTAACGCTTACGTTTTTGAGTTCATAAGCTTGTAAGTACTCGTTTTATATGATGCCTGGGCTAGGAAAACGAATGAAACCATTTTGAAGGCGATCGCTTTAACCGTTTTCGAGAAAATTGGAAAAATAGTTTTTGAATACCGTTTTTGGTTTGGGTACTTAGAATAACGGGATTCAGTTGAAACTTTATCTGCATGTTCTACTTTCATTAAAACTAATATGTTGAAAGTTTTGTTACGTTTGGAGTTAAGGAAGGGTTAGAATAAAATATTTTATGAACAGACATGAAAAGTTTTGGGAAGTTCGTATACTTTCATTAATATCTCGAACACGGTTGGAAAATCGTGGTAAGTGGATAGATACTATTTGAAAGCTTACTAAATTCTCTACAAAAAAGATTCTAAAACTATTTTTGATTAGGTTATGTCAATCGGTGAAATAAGTGCTTAAAACTTCAAATACGTCTGTTTTGTTCTTATGAACGGGTTTTTGTCGTTCTTGTTGTAATTTTTGTCTCTTTCCCTTCGTTTTTTATTGCTTTTTATTTTTCTAATTTCTTATGTTGCGAAAATTTTGTGTGTAAAACAGGATATGAAAAATGAGGCCAATTTTCTGTTGCTAGAAATAATATAAATTTTGGGAACTTTCATTAATATCTCGAAAACTGTTGAGAATTTTGGTAAACGGAAGAATACCATTAGAAAGCTTATTAAATGCTCTACATAAAAGTTTCTAATGAAAGTTTTGATTAGGCGATGTCAATCGGAGAAATAATAGCTTAAAGCTTTAAAGTAATTGATTTCGCTTATTCGAAGTGTTCTTTTTGTCTGTATTTTATTCCTTGTTATTTTTTAATTGCTTATAGTTGGATAATGTATTCGAAAATAAAACAGGTTAAGTAAAATAACAAAAACAATTTATTGTTAGAAATATAGAGTTCCAAGATTCCAAGACCCTGTAACTAGCGGGACGGTTTCTAGTGTTGCCGACCCTTCCAGGTAAGATTGTAAATCCTACCTTTCAAGACTGGTGGAACCAAAATATAACTGTCAGGGTTCGGTCACTGCTACTTAATAAAACTACATTTTATCGTAAAAATGGTTTTATTGTGCCGACGTTTCGGCTTGAACTTCAAGCCTTCATCAGGGCTGTAAATACAAGTAGGACATATTTAACACTAATATATGCACATATATATGTAAATATACCTAACATATATATATATATATATACATATATAATATATATATATGCATATACACATACACATATACACGCACACATATGTACATATATATGCCCACATACATACACATATGGGGTATGTATTATTAAGTAGCAGTGACCTAACCCGGACAATCCCTACCTTGCATCATCAACGGTCAACGATCTCCTCTCAACAAAATAATAACTGCTTCTATTTTAATCTTTCGAAATTAGACTAGGGATAAGAACGGAACCGCGCTAAGATGAGGCAGTTCCTGCGAGTCGGACTTTTTTTACCATAGGACGTCATTGGACTGCTGAAAATGTTATTCCTCTCTAGTCCTTCAAGGGAACCCAGCCCCTTCCTACATAATTCATAGTATTAACCCTTAATTAGTGGCGTGCTTTTTCTTCCATAACTAATGGTGTCGGGGCCCCAGTGAAACAAACTTTAAATTGATTTTTTTGGGGTAAAGTAATTTAAATAAATAATGATAAACAATAATATTTATTGAAGTTCAAAGATTTCAAAGGGCAAAGGTCGAATAAACAAATACATTCGGGTCAATATGACCCGACGCCATTAATTAAGGGTTAAAAAAAATTAACAAATATCCTGAGTTCAGGTGTTTGTACTGTATTTTTTTTCTTTGCCCCAAAATATTTACATTTTGAAACGTGCTTCAACTCCTAAAGCAAATCGTCTATTAATTTTTTATTTTTTTAAAACAACATGCGAAAATCTTTTCAAAATTGTTTTAATACTTAATACTACTGGGGAGAAACGCGCTACGCAAAAAAAAACAAAAAAAAACCCCGGAAAAATTGAATTATTTACAAAATTTAAGCTTCTAATCGAATACCCACACATAGTCGAATTTCGGAGGTTTTCAAAATAAATATGTATACCTATCTTATTAGAGTTCTTGAGAAGAACAAGAATTGTGATTCGATCTCCATTTTATGCAAGTTAACATCATTAAGCTGTTGAAGGTTCTTTGTTATTTTTGTTTTAAAAACTTTTAATAACAATTCCATGTTAATTTTGATCCAATGCCAATCATGATGTTAGTACCATCGTAATCGCCATTTTTAGAAAATTCTGGATTGACATTATCTCTATAGTTTTTGAAGAAGACATCGTGGCAGTTGCTAATTCTGTTTACGTTTTCTTGAACTATATTAGTTAAGCCTTCCGCAGATCTACCTTCCTAGAGTCTAACCATGCTACCTGCATACAGGGTGTCCCGCATTGAGATGTCAGAACTTTAGGGGTTTATTCTGCATCTCATTTGTAGTTCAACAAAAATGAGCGTTCTATCTGAAAATGTAGAGGAGCTACTCAATCTTTTGTCTATTTTAAAAACTACTGGCTTTTTTTAAAGAAAAACTGTGTTTTCAGGATTTGTGATCAATGTATTGTAAATAACGACCACATTTTTAGAACCTACATTAAATTTCCAATCAGTAACACCCGTTATTGAAATATTACCATATAAATTAAGAGTTACATTAAAAGCCACATAGAAGGGAATGTTTAATATTAGTGTTTTATTATATTATTCAATATTTTCTTAATCAGCTATTTGTAGACTTAGAGGTTTGCCTCTGCCTCGAAAGTTGCATTATTTAATAAGTAGAGCCCGGAAGTTAGGCAAAATGCCTTTTTTATCTGAATGGATATATTGAAGAATCAGATAGAAATAAATATGTTTTCGTGCATTTGGGAAGTGTAGCGACAATTTTTATTTTGCCTTTCGGCTTCCGTTGCCTATTTTTTGCCTTTTTTGCTTGTTATGTAATTTTTTTCTGCGATTTAAACATTTAAAAAAGCACATATTGAATTTCCGTTCATCGAAGACAAAAAAGGTTGCACAAATTAAATTACAAATTGCCGTCACAAATATCTATTCGAAAGCTTATTTTCCCAACCCATGGATTTAACCTCTAAATAACAGAACCTACCTTAGTAGAAGGTATGCACAAGCATAATGAATATCAGGGAAGAGAGAGGATGAGAGAAATAAGTCACATCTCCTTCCTCATAGCTCTTTTGCTGTGACAATGCGTAATTACCTGGTATTCCGGATTTGGAAATAATAAGATAATGCAGAGGTAAGTATTACCATGGTGAAAAACATTATTTCTGAGAAGGTCTATAACAGTTGATACTTTGAAAAAGCATCTTGTTGTTGCTTGATTCTGTGATAAATCTATTTCTATATATAAAAATCACGTGTCTGACTGACCGTTTGTTCCTTATAAAAATCCACACATTTTGACCAAACTTGGAATACTGGTCCATGTTAAAATCGTCCAATAGAGCCATAGGCTGTGGTTAAAATCGTTTATGACTCACAGTTCGGAGGTCACGGGTTCGAAACAATGAACGGGGTTCCTAATTTATTTTTGATTTTATGGAAGCAGAAAGTAAATGTAGCATGGCACGCCGGGTAACAGCTAGTTGGTAATAAAGAAATGAATGAGTATTTAAAATACATATTTTCATCATTAATGAGTAAGGTTCCTCTTTGCCTTCACTCCTAATAAATGCCTATTTTAATTAAAGTACTGCCTATTTTCAGTATTTTAAGTGCCTTTTTGCTTGCCTTTTTCACCCAAACATAAATGCCTAACTTCCGGGCTCTAGTAATAAGCTTCAAAATGGTACCTCGTAGTTTTAGAACAAAAAAAAACAAAAATGATTTCAATCTATTTCTTTCTGATTTCTAAGTCAAAACCAATAAATTTGCGTTAACAATCCATTCTGAACAAATTCTTTAATTACACACGCTAATGGCAATATGTATGGAGAACGTTATTGAGCAGAGTGTACTCAGAGGCCAGCTCATGAGAACTCAAAGACAAGACGTCCTCCATAATTCCGTGGATTCAGTTAGATGTTAAGCTTATATTTGTAGACATTTTGAAAATCTACTTCACAAATAGTTATTAGTCCACAGTAATAACCTTTTTTCTCTCACCCATAGATTTCTATAGATTTTTCCTAGAAAAACGATGTAACAATTTAAAGCAACTTTTGAGGGTGCCTTTCATTTAAATGTATTTTTTTTTTAAATAAATAATAAATAAAATAAGGTCCTCAAGGCATAACCACATAATACATCTACTCATTGTATTTACAATAATTGTAATTATTTCCAATGTGTTCTTCTGAATTCTTTCACTCTTGATTCCGAAGTGTCCCCCTACCCTTCTCAGAGCAAAAATTGTGTTTACGTAGTGTAGGAACAGTTAGGGAATTCACTCTTCAGCCATCAGCTGGGCAACCATCCAATTGAAACCAGAGTGACTTAATATTTGTTAGATGGGCTTGTGTAATAAATGTCACGTAGTTTGGGAAGGATGGGACATCACCATCATCGTTTCAAATTTCAGTGAAAATCGTATGAGAAAAAAGTAGATAGAAATAGAGTTTTTCTAAAACTACGAGGTACCATTTTGAAGCTTATTAAATAATGCAACCTTCGAGGCAGCGAACGGGCTCATTAAGTATACATTTATTTATATTTTTTCTCGTCATGTTCGAGAGGATTTCCTAACAAGGCAGGCCCATGAACAGGTGCAACACAAGCACGAAACGTGTCAGGCAAAATATATAAAAAATTAGTAAATATAAACAAATGGTGTACTACTTTATCGACCCCCCGACCATTGAAAAGAAATAATAAAAAGTATTATAAATATAAATATATATATATATATTTATTCATATTATACTAGCTGTTACCCGGCGTGCAACCTACATTCTGAATCTAGAAAAGCAAAAATAAATTACAAACCAAATGAATAATATTAAAATCTATTAACGCAAATTCGTAACTGTTAACGGGTTAACTGTTTCCAACCCGCGACCTCCAACTGTAAGTCCTAGACGATTTTGACACCCCGTATCAAGACCTACCTGTGTCCCGAGTTTGGTCAAATCGTTCAAACGGTGTGGATTTGAACAAGGAACAAACATGCCGACAGACAGACAGATAGTCGACGTTTTCGACCTAGCCTACGAGACTCTCCGCATCAAGATCTAACTGTGTGCCGAGTTTGGCCAAATCGGTCAAACGATGTGGATTTGTATAACGAACAAACATACAGTAGGTAGACATTTTGTGAATTAGCCTACTAAACTCCCCGGATCAAGATCTACCTGTGTGCCGAGTTTGGTCAAAATCGGTCAAACGGTGTAGATTTGTATAAGGAACAAACATATAGACAGTCAGCTGGTAGATGTTTTTGACCTAGCCTACGAGACTCTCCGCATCAAGATCTAACTGTGTGCCGTTTTTGGGCAAATCGGTCAAACGGTGTTGATTTGTATAAGGAACAAACATGCCGACAGACAGCTGGTAGACGTTTTTGAATTAGCCTTGAAAAATTCGACTTCCCAGATCAAGACCTGTTTGCCAAGGTTCGTCAAAATTGGTCAAAGTGTGTGGATTTGTATAAGGAACAAACAGACAGACAAACAAACACCTGATTTACATATATTTATACATATATATATATATATATATATATATATATATATATATATATATATATACATACATACATATATATATGATTAATATACAATATTAATATGATTTTATTAGACAGTATTAAGGAATGAATTTATATTAATCTCTAATAATTTACTAAAATAATTTGAGATCATTGATTACTAATACTACTTAATATTGTGAAATGACAGTATTATGCATGAAGAAGAACTATGAAACGTTTTATTTAATTGGGTAATAAAAAATACTAGAACGTACCCATCTTCAATTCTTCCCATATTGCCAAACGTTCATAACTACTTGATAAAGTTTTGAAAATATAGCTCAGGAAATTTCCTTCGGATTTTATTTGGACAGTAGCAAAAGTGCGGGGAACCTCGCGTACACAAACATTTATAATTATAAATGTTTGTGTACGATTATAATTAGACTTCTTGTATACAGCAAGCATGATTGGCGAAGATTAGAAATTTCTCAAAAATTTTTTTAAAAGGCGCAATCTCAAGAAAAGCATTTCTTAAGCAATGTACAAGAACGTTGCATGGTTTAAGGTGCCTTGATAAAGACCTGCATGCTTTCTGACAAGGGTTTAAGACAGGGGCAGCCATAACCAATGGAAATTCCTTTCTTTAATCTCCATCTTTCAAAGGTTGAGTGGCATGCTCGACCTGACGGATCCTCCTTGGAGGTGAAACAGAAAAAGAAGTGTAACTTTGGCGTTTTCCATTATCCCATCTGATGGTACACGAGAGGTTGGTAGGACCGGGTCACGCCACTGTATAAAGTTGTGTTCCTAAGCTTTGGCACTCCCAGTAGCCTACAAACAATGGACAACTACTCCTATTTCTTGGGGCAGTCCCCGGAGGAGCTTATATCAGAAGGTAGCTATATAATAAATATTCATTAATATGCAATAAATATTAAATTATTCATAGATTAGTTGCATCCACATTCAGAAAATCTTTGAAGCAAAAATTCTGAATTTGTGTAAGTAATACAGGGTGTCTACTACTTTTGTGAAAGCCAATTTGGGGGCTTTTTCGCGACATTTTAATGATTTGAAAAGGAAATTTCATGCTCATTAAAAAGAAAATAATTTCAATCAAAATGAAAAAGCCTAAACTATTGGCGTAAAATTGGCCCTGTGTATAGAATTTCAATATTTAACACTAGATTTACCAGACCTGGTACAATAACAAAAATATATTTGTTACTAATACATATAAAGTAACATTAAGTTCATAAAATGTATTCTCTACTTATAGCTACAAAAGTTATAACATCATTTAGGAAAGCAAATGTTATATGTAGTAGGAAGTTTGAATTGAAATTGAACGACCAGTCAAAATGACTGGTCTGGTAAATCTAGTGTTACGTCTGCATATATTTAAAAAATGAGTAGTTGATTTGTAAATGCAAACAAAAACGGGGACAATTACGAATGCGCCGAAGTACCGGGATTATGTTACACTCCAGTAAAAACTGAAATTTCGTGACTTGGTTTCAAAATTCATGACTTTTTCGTGATTTTCGTGGCCTGTTTTCAATTTCGTGCGGTAGACACCCTGTAATATTATTCCATAGCATGACGAATTTTTTTTTTTTATGAATAGTATATACGTTCTTGTGCCTGAAAGCAACTGGATTGCTCAAATGAGTTGGGTGGCAAAACAAAAAAAAACTGTAAATTTAAAATCATGAAGATCATTAATTACATAAACATTTATTGTGTATTCAATGAAACATAAGGTAAAATTTCATACATTGCACAATTTTCTTCACAATTCCTTTATTTTGCTAAACGTATGAGCAAAATATATATGCTCTCTCTCTCTCTCTCTCTCTCTCTCTCTCTATATATATATATATATATATATATATATATATATATATATAATTAAGTAAATGTACAATATATATTTATAAGATTTTTTTTTTCGTTCTGAAATAGACTACTCAAAGTTTACCCAGGCAACGTGATTTTTAAAGTAAGGGAGTATATGAAAGCATCATAACAGAATAACGTATGTTACAGTTTTTACAATGTTAGGGTGCGTTTACACCTGATAGTTATTGCAGGATATTTATGTCAGGCAGAAATTGTGACTAATGTAAACAATTTCTGTCTGAGATACATATTTCTATCACGAGCAATAAGTGTCGACACTTCTATACCATCAGGTGTAAACACTGATTATAAGAAGAATTTAATGTCAGAGATAAATATCATGGCTAATGGCTGAATTGTCGACACTTTTGTACCAACAGCTGTAAACACTGATTATGTACGACTCAGGACACATTAAATACACAGGTAAATTAAAGAATTAATTATGAAGAGTGATTTTATATGATTTTGTTTCAGATCGCGTTTTGTACGCACGTAACAGAAATGGTAGAACTCCTGTCACAGGCGGCACTCCCATTTCAGAAGAAACTGCTTTGGTAATTATTTATATTGATAAAAAGATGAATACCGCTATTTATAACGCATGAATACTGCTATTTAAACTTTATAACGCATTAATTTTAAATAGTTACTATTTTTCTATGAACGATTGTGCATATAACTGTTGTGCTGAAATTTAAAAAAAAAGTTGGCTGAGATAGGAGCAGATGTATTTTTTTTTAATTGGTTTTGATCCCCTGAGCCCAGGCGAGTGGAGTTCAGAGGCAGGGGGGACCACAAAAAAAGTTGTCATGTGAGTGACTTGTCAATACCTTCATTCTAGTTATAAGACTGGTAAGTGTGCACAATTTCAGGTTTCTACATCAACAATATCAAATGTTATTGAGTTTTGAGCGCTTTTTGACTACTGTGCGACGCACAGTGGGGTATAGGACTGATAATCTTGGCCAAAAATATTTCTGATGCTTAATTCATTTTCTTTGATTATATACTCTGAAAAATGGGTAATATATGATTCCAGTAATGGGTTTTAAGGGAATATTAGGATTCTGGGGTGTCCCGTGGTCTAGTGGCTAGCGCCTTAGATTCATAAGCGGGAGATGGTGGGTTCGATCCCCACCGGCGCCCAGTGTAACGAAGTAGGGAGGATTGTGGACAAAAATCATTAACCACTATTTATTTTCAAATAAACATTTTTATCAATTGAAATAAACTCAAAACAAGGTTACAATAGTATAATAATGTATACTATACGGCTATAATAATATTAATTATATATATTATAGAAATAATATAGCAGGTAATAATATTATTAATAATAATATAATAAAATATATTATAACGGTAACAAGTAATGTAGTAATAGTATAGTAGTAAATTATACTTATAGTAATATTGCCATAGAATAATAATATTTTACCATTTTCTATGAAATTATTAAATATTTTTTTAATGCCGAGTCTGAATCGTTTTTGGATTCGTGAGAATGTAAACTTATATCGAAACCAATATCGATTTGATTATTAATGTCATCCTCTATTATACATTCAGAATGTCTGGACTGATTTTGCTTTGCCTTTTTATATTTTTTCTCCGTAAAAAAGCTCTAGGCCAGATATCAGAAGAACCCGGCGCTTTTTCGATCTCTCACACAACGCTGTAAACTCATTTTTATGTCTGCCTCTGAGGAAGCCGGAAGGGCCATCAGGGCGCGAATATTTTTTTCTTGATAAAAATTAATAACAATTTCTTCTAAGCTGATATATTGTTTCAACCAGTATTTATATAAGAGTTTTTTTTCTCTGCGGTGAACACGCACCCACATTTTTTACATATAATATAGGATTAAACTGGCAGTTTTGTAATATTGCTTAATATTTCTTTAGGAGCATCCTGCAGATTAAATTGAATCATTTGCCCAAGGATTAATACCGTCCTCTTGGATTTATCCACATTTTTTTTCAAATTTGGAAGAAAAAATGATGATGGATCTAAAAATAAATATCATTGGAATCGGCAAATTTCGGCAAACTAAATTTCCCTCAGTACATTATACTTGAGGTAAACTTTAAGCTCTAAAAAACTTGGGATGTGTTCAGATGAAGTTGTTTTGCTATGGTCTATCAAAAACTTAAAAAAAAATTCAAAGATCAATGAAGAATAATTCAGGATAAATAATAAGAGAGTAATTACCTATAATCAATTATATCAGATAAAAAAGGAATAGTTTTGACGTAATTTCCTTCGGATGACTTAATAAAAACACTGTCCTATCGTCAACGAGAGAGGCTCAAACTGATTGTTGGTATAAAGCAGGTTTTAAAGGCTTTGCCTTTTTTATAAGACTGCTAATGTGTTTGTTGATCAAAATAAAACTAATATTTATTAGTTTTATGCGGTTTTAATTCCTTGAATAGTTTCTAAACAAAGCTAGCTCTTATATTTAATTAAAAATTAAATATAAGAAAACAAAAATTTAGGTTTTTGTCCATTGGACGTTACACTGTGCGGCGGCCGGAATTTTCTCATCCCACGGCTCGTTGGAAAAATTCCTCGCTGCACCTTAAATGTCGGCACTAATGGCCTAGACGTCGAAGCGCCGTAAACAAAAAAAAAATAATAAAATAAAATAATGGGATTCTATTGTTTTAAATCATTTATAATTGTGAGGTATAATACGTATAATTTTATAAATTTTCACACACATGCAGACACGCCTACATACACCCACCCACCCACCCACAAACACACACACACCACTTGAAATCACTCAGAAAGTAATGCCAATTTTGAATAAGCATTCTTGTATTTATTTTCATGGGATGGGAGCTAGCTTTTTTTTTTTATATCCTTCAATACATCACCAGCTTGAGGATTAACTTCGGAATTTCATTTGTGTAGCATACAGCAATTACATTGCCGTCAGTAGTAGTATGTAACTTTTCACTTTTACTGTCTTTGATTCCGCTCACTGGATTCTTCGAATCTATAAAATGGTCGCCTATGTCTTATTTTTGCCCTTGGTAAGAATTTTTTCATTATTTTTCAGGTAAGTTGATAAAGTGTTAGGAGGAATTCTTAAGTCCTTGGCAATTTCAGATTTTTTCTTTATTCCATTTTCAACTTCTTTAATTGCAGCTATTTTCTCTGGCAATGTTAAAGTTTTATAACTGGTACGCTTCGACATCTTAAATCAAGAAGTCACTGAACTGCGCTGTACACCGGAAATTCAAGGCACAAACAATACAACAGATCTAGACGCTGACTCACTGATCTAGATAGCGGCCAGAGTTTTTGTTTTTTCTTCGCGAAACTTGGTATATAGCATTCAATTAGCAAACGATTGAACGAGTTCGTTAACCACCAAAATCGGTCCACCGGAAGGGGGGTTTACCCCGAACCCAAAACACTAATTTGACCATGCCAGCCGTAATATTTGTTATCTTTCAACGAAACTTGGTATTCGTAGTGGTAATATAGAGAGAAAAGTGAGATGTAAAAATAAACTAAATCGGTTCATTAGGAGGGGGGGGGGGTTACTCTGGACCCACAATATCAATTCGCCACTATCAGCCATGATTTTTGTTATATTTCGACGACACTTGGTATTCGTAGTGGTAATCAAATATGTGTTGTAAAAATAAACAAAATCGGTTCATTAGGAGGGGGGGTTTACTCCGGACCCAAATTACAAATATACTCATACCGGTCGTAATTTCTGCTGACGTTTTGTAAAAATGATCTAAATCGGTCCATCGGAAAGGGGGGTATACTTTGTAATATATTTCAATAGACTAGCCCACCAGGCGTAGGTTCGCAAGGAGCGCTTTCTACCACTAAAGAGACTGTATCCTGTTCCTGCGTCAGATCAAAAGGCGAAAATATGAAGTTTTTTGTATTAATGAAGTAGTGTAGTAGGTCCCATGTGTAAACATAACTCAGGAAGCAAATTAATCACAAAATTAATAATTGAACACTTAGTCATTACAAAATTAAAAGAGAACTATTCATGTTTTTATTTTATTTTTATAGGATATTTTAAGCAAATTATTCTGGAAAGCAGTCTACACTACCCAAATACTTTTGTACTTCTCATAGATGGAACCGTCCCGCTTCTTGTCCCGGAACCTCTACATCCGTATCTTACTATCCTTCTTACCCGAGGGGACAATATTTAAAAAAAAAAAATTAAGATCGAACATCTCCCCCCATTGGAGGTAAAGACTCGTAAAAAATTCGAATTATCCAAAATTTTATTTGAATTATCCACGATTTTTTTACATTGTTTATGCCCTAAATTCTAGGGACCGGGAGAAATATTCGAATTAACCACGATTTCGAATTATCGAAGTTCGAATTATCCATGTTCCACTGTATAAAAAAGACCTTCGAGTTATGTCAAATTTGACGCTAAAAAGGCCAACAAATTTTACATTTTCTCATGAGGTCAAACTAATTAACAAATGGCCTAATTATTGCTAAAAAGCAATAAATGTACTCTCGTTTACCTTCTTCAGAGTGATCCATTACCAAAATTGCAATATAAATTCCAAACTCGAGACAAATTAATTTTTTACAGAGTTAAATATACGGAGGAGAGTTAACAAGTCAGTGCCTATTAACAAAAGTCCGTCACGCAGGAGCTGCATAACTAAGCACTTTCCTCAGAATTTGGGTAGTGTAGACTGCTTTCCAGAACAATTTGCTTAAAATATCCTACATAAATAAAATAAAAACATGAATAGTTCTCTTTTAATTTTGTAATGAGTAACTGATCAATTATTAATTTGCTTCCAGAGTTATGTTTACACATGGTACCTACTACACTACTTAATAAATACAAAAAACCTCATATTATCGTATTTTGATCTAACGCAAGAACAGGATACAGTCCCTCTAGATACAAAGCGCTCCTTGCGGCGGCTTTGTGAACCTACGTCTGGCGGGCATTTCTATTGAAATATATTACAAAGTAAACCCCCGCTTTCCGATTGACCGATTCAGCTCATTTTTACAACACTTCTTTCTCATGAGTTACCCACGACGTATACCGCGTTTCGTTTCAATACAGCAGAAATTACGACCGGTATGAGTATATTAGGAAATTGGGTCCGGAGTAAACCCCCCCTCCTAATGAACCGATTTAGTTAATTTTTACAACACATATTTACCTGTGGATTACCACTACGAATACCGAGTTTCGTCGAAATATACCAAAAATCACGGCTGGTAGTGGCGAATTGGTATTGTGGGTCCGGAGTAACCCCCCCCCCCCTCCTAATGAACCGATTTAGTTCATTTTTAAATCTCACTTTTCTCTCTATATTACCACTACGAATACCAAGTTTCGTTGAAATATAACAAATATTACGGCTGACATGGTCAAATTAGTGTTTTGGGTTCGGGGTAAACCCCCCCTTCCGGTGGACCGACTTTGGTGGTTAAAGAACTCGTTCAATCGTTTGCTAATTGAATGCTATATACCAAGTTTCGTGACGAAAAAACAAAAACTCGGGCCGCTATCGTGTTAACACACACACACACACACACACACACATACGTATATATATATATATATATATATATATATATATATATATATATATATATATATATATATATATATATAAATTTTAACGGGGGTCATTTTCGGTGTCTACTAGGTAGGATCGATAAAGATTTGAAGAAATTTTTCAAAAATTCCGTCATTAGTCCAACCTCAATAGCTACTTTCCTTCGGAGGAAAGTGCTAAAAGTAGACTTTGTTGTGGTCCGCCAGGCTTACGGGTAATGTCAGGACAGGGAATAGCCTTACTTGCTGTGCACAAACTATTCAACTATTTTTAGAAGTAATTAATTTTCTTCTTAGATGACTTTTACAAAATGGACTTTTGGCCAGCATTTCAGGGCAAATACCCCACTGTGTGACGACAGAAATAAAACACATTTGCTATTAAAAAAATGTAGTAGTATTTCAAATTAATGAAGGATATAAAAATAGGAATACAGTATTTCTGGATTTAATATCATTACGACGGATAGCGAATAAACCAGATATTCAATGTATGGAAGAGGCAGAATTCTATGTTCTCTAACGAAGCTTTGACCAATCTATTCCATCTGTATTGCCCAAACCTATGTTTAACAAATCATTATTCTATTTAACCAATAATTCTGATATTATTTTAGAAACTAAGGACGGTAGTGTTCGGTACAGCTATGGCTCCCCCCAGAACGGAATGGACCCGGACAGGCCTGGGAACCAAGGAGTACGGCGACTTCCAGCTCAAGTGCCCAAGACACACCATCAGAGGCATGCTCACGGTACTGCAGGCTGAGTTAATCAAGTTCCTACTCTTCGACAAGTCTAACAACCCTGGAGAGCATCCTGACAAGTAAGTGAATCATAAAGACTATACGGACTACGACGATATATTATTTAATTTTATAGAAAACTTTTCAAATCATTATTAGTTAGTGGCATTCATAGAATATCTAAAACTTTAAATATATTATAAGATGCCAAGGAATGGATCGGATTAGGCGAAGACAAATGTCAGAATTTCAGAAAATCTATGTTTCGGAATGCTCTTTGGCAGGAATGAATGTCTAGGGGATGGAAGAAAGCCTGTTAAAAGACCTATGGTGAAATAGATGGACCTTAACCTTTCCTTGACTCCTAATCACCTTAACGGCATCTTCATCTCATTTTAAATAAGTTATGTTTAACCAACTGGTTTAATATAAAATTATTTTACATATTCATTTCATTACTTAAGGGCATTAATTCATTAGACTCCAGCCAGTAATGTCATTGAATAATAACGTATCTAGATGTTGAGATTACACACATGAGAAAATGTTTGAAAACAAATCATTCTATAAATCGTTATCAATCCTTCCTAAAATGCACCGGAAATAGATGATTTATAATAAACTTAATTTGCCAGATAAAGGCAAAAGAATTCGATAAGTAGAGGCAGTATTTACAATACTGAGACATGCTCCTTAATTTGCCAGATAAAGGCAAAAGAATTCGATAAGTAGAGGCAGTATTTACAATACTGAGACATGCTCCTTAATTTGCCAGATAAAGGCAAAAGAATTCGATAAGTAGAGGCAGTATTTACAATACTGAGACATGCTCCTTAATTTGCCAGATAAAGGCAAAAGAATTCGATAAGTAGAGGCAGTATTTACAATACTGAGACATGCTCCTTAATTTGCCAGATAAAGGCAAAAGAATTCGATAAGTAGAGGCAGTATTTACAATACTGAGACATGCTCCTTAATTTGATGATCAAAAGTATTATGGAATGAGGTATTTCATCCCTGATAGATTATGTCGTTGTTAAAAATGCAAAGTATCGAATGTGAAAATCCCCACTTTGGAAAGTTAAAAAACTTTTATTCATAACTTTGCTTTTGGACAGTCAAATAGTCGGCAGAATCGAACTTTTGACAGTGGCTGAACTTAGATTCGACTGAGTAAACTTAGATTCGAGAGTTTGACGTCCCTCAGTCTAACAACAATAAGTGAAGATTGACATTGAAAAATGCGTTTTTTCACATTCGATCGACGATGTATGGAAAAAATCATAGAGAAGTGTCTGCCTTATGGATATTCAATAAGGGGACTCATTATAGAAAATATTACAAATTATTTATTGTTTAACGCTATAAGGCGATAAAAAAATTGAAACGTTATTTATAAGAACAACAAAAATCAAAAATAATAAATTGAGAAGTTGTAAAGGGTATCTGTACTGTTTATGTTTCTATTTAGTCATGTGTTCATCAGTGCGTTTGAGTAGTAAATGAATGTATAAATCTCAATGGCGTATATTATTCAATTTCTGATATAAACTATGAATAATTATTCAATACTGTATGGTCGTCATATTCTGTCAAATGGGTTTTTATTTTTATGTAACTGTAAATATAATGTCCGGTAAGTTATAGTACTGTCTCAGTAAACGTTCTGTCGACATGTGTTTGATTGTTAAAGGAGTGTTACTTTTTTCACATTTCGGTCTGTCCAGTCTCGTCATGAGATGTAAGTGTGTCAGCCGCGAATGGCATATTCTTTAGCGCAATAAGACAACTTCTTCACTTCTAGTTTGCCTTATTTCAAATTATAAAATATTCAACCATATTTTGCAGATTAATGAACGTGGAATTCTGCAGATTGCAAGAAGGACTTCTCTTTGCAATCTGCAGGATAATTTGGAGAGTCGGAGAGAAGGCTGGAGCAACCATATGCCTGCCTCAAGAGAAGACCTATCTCTATCAGTCCATGGATTACTATCAAGACGGCATTACCGAGAAGGTAAACAAAAGTATATTAATCAATTACTTATGAATAATATTCTCAGATACTTTTTTAAAACCCTATAATTTCATTTCTACATCATGGCTTAATGCCTTCAGATAGTATGAAGTTTCCCTCATTAGAAATGTTTTGAAAATCGTCTTTCCTCTATTTTATACTTAAATAGATATTAACATGACACTGTTAACAAGGTAGCGGCAATGTAGCTCCATTAGGACTGGAGGGTTTAATCCCTATCCAAACTGTTATTTTCTTGTACTGATCTTAATTTCTGCTTCCATTCAACGAAACTATTTACACATTGTGTCCAACTGACGAGAAAGGTGTGTTCTGAAAATAAGCAAAATCAGGGGATTAAAAGAAAAATTACAGCTGAACTTTATTCTGTAAATGTGGCACATTTATTTTTTTCTCGTCCAAGAAAACTATTCATTTATTTGATTTTTTCATAGCTCGATACATGGGCGAAATTCTCATGAAGTAGTTAGGGTGAAAGCAAAATTCAAGTCCATAAAAAGTAAAGAACGTGAAATGTATAAGCGCAAAGGAAAATTTAAAATAAACAACAATAACAACTATAAAAATTTTAAATAAAACTGAAAATTATTTCTCGCCTTACTTTGTACAACAAAACTAATATAGCATTCGAAACTAGTAAGTAAAACTATGTGTTTACCTGAATAAATATTTTTTAGATTATTCGGACTGGTGATTAAAAAAACAAATGTTATAAGAGCTAAACATTCCTCTGCTGTATGGCAAATTAACCAGTCACCTAGTAAAAGAATGCCCCACCTCGGTACCTATGCTATGTTCATTTAAAGTGTGGTTTCTAGATGTTTAATTACTCATTAGTTTAGCTGGTTAATATAAAATTCTATATAATATTTATTCAAATCAACATATACCACTATGTTCCTCCGAAGCAGTACTCTAAACTTTTTAAATTTTATCAATTTAAACCTTTAAAGTCTTTCTAAAATAATTGTTCAGAACCTTAACTGTATGTTATTAGGGGTTGGATTTTCATTTGGGATAGGCTACTCTTTCAAAAGAAGAAAATATATATCGCCTAGGTAGAAAAGAATGCGGCCAGGAAAAAGTAAACAATGAATGTGATTTTTCGTTATAGGCACTAGTTTAATTAAAACAGCTGTACTTTATAAAAATGTTCCTGATTATTTTTTTTTTATTTTTTCCCCTTACTTCCTTTGTTTCTGAGTTCTAAAATTAGTTTTTTTGTATTAGGCTTTTTCTTCTTTTGTTTTGTTTTTAATATCTGTGTTTATTATGTTTTGAAGTAAAGTTTGCTTGTAAAACATTCCAAGGAGCCAGTCGTCTGCGTTACGAAGCTCCTCAAATAAATAAAAGAACATAACCTACAGATAACCCCTAAAAAAAATGTTTAACCAAATGCACTCGGATTCCATATTTCTTAAATTAAGATCGCATCGCAGATCGCGCAGTCATAACTTTTGGACATAATTGAATCACGTTACGTTAGCAGCACCAACATAACATAGAAACGCTACATTATATTTTCATTTTCAGTTGCATACTTTTGAAGTGACGAATTATGACGACCTGGAAATAATGGTTAAGAGATACGCTCATCTGGTAAGATTTTTATTTTTTGTTCTGACAAATACTAAAGATGAAAATCTACCACAGCGTTCTACCTTCATAATTTGTTAGTTTTTAGATGATCCTGGACCAGGAGCCCTTCTTCTCTTGTATACATGCATCATGACGAGGGGTATAAACAAGTAAGCTAATATATATATATATATATATATATATATATATATATATATATATATATATAGGGGGGAAGGTGTTGTACCTTTGACCACTTTGCACAATTGATTTTTTTTTACCTTGAATATTAAGGCTAATTCCATTTTTTTTTATTGTAATTAGTATTCTATTGTTTATCATATTTAATTTTTTCAAGCTTCTAACTTTACATTTAATATTTTTTATTAATTTTTAAAAAAATAACCGTACAGTGGTCAAAGGTACAACACAGCAGTGCAGAAAAAAAATTGTATTGAGTAATATTATAATTAATTGTAAGTTTAATAAATACAGGACATGGATGCAAACATAATAAAAAGCTATTATTGATATTATGTTACGCTTAATATGCTGAAAAATCCAGTACAATGGATAAACATTTTAACTGTCAATCAGATCCACTAGCAATAGTAGGGTATGGGAGTTTAGCCACAATGCCTTCAACATCAATATCATACAAATTTTCATCTTCTCTCGTAAACTTCTCACTTAAAGTTTGTTTTTTTTTTCAAATATTGGATCATATATTGGACATTTAATACCACAGATCTCTGCGACTAAATATGTAATAGTCTTTTTACTTTTAATTTTAACAAGTATAAAATTACCTTTTTCCAAATCATATATTTCAAATTGTTGCTGGTTATAGACTTAACTCACGACATTTATCAGACAGATCAAGGTCACTTTCTCCTGAAGAAATTTCCGTGTCAGAATCAGAATCTGAACTGTCATTAGAATAATTTTCTTTTTATTTACTACTTTTTTAGGAAGGGGTTTATTTGTATGTGGTGTCTTACGTTTAGGGGGGTGCTTTCGTTTTTTTTTTCACCTTCAATAATTAGCTTTTCAGGAATATCTGTCAGGATACAAGGTTTCCCTTTAGGCCGGCCCCTATTTGACATTTTCCTTGCCTGCGCTTTTCGATGAGGTCTTACAACTTCAAGAGGAACGATAAGGGGCGATAGGTTCGAACTGCTACACTGAGGATTAATAAAGTCAGTTTGAACTTATTTAATTTATTATTTTTTAAATTCTTTGAACAATTGAAGAAACCAATATTAATTTTTTTAAAAAAAAAATTGTAGCAGAAAAACATAAAAGTTGAATTTTGTAAAAATTACTCAGGTGTGTTGTACCTTTGACCTGGTCAAAGGTACAACAACTAGTCGTGGTCAGAGGTACACCTTGGTAGTGTAAATTAAAATGCATACTAAAAATTTTAGGATTATGATAAATCAAGTTCGACGCTACACCATGTTTCTTATTGTAATAGCTATTTTGCCAAATCACAAAATGGAATCAATAAATAACTTACATTTTTGTTATAGAAATGGATAAGTATTTTTTGCAAGAATCCTCTTTGACTTGAATAATCCAAAGTAGGTTACAAAAGCCCTTTAATGAAGGAGATAAACACTAATTACACCAAAATTTATAAAATGTTGCTACGTGCCGCGACAGCCTCGGTGGTCAAAGGTACAAGACGGTCAGAGGTACAACACCTTCCCCTATATATATATATATATATATATATATATATATATATATATATATATATATATATATATATACATTATTTATTTAAGTCTAAATGTACATTGAAAAAATGTCAATATAATGTAAATTATCTATTTTAAGTATCTATTTTCTAATCTGTAATATGGCTCATCGCCAAAGCGAAGCCTATAAAATAAATAAATAAAAAAATCAACAAATATTTAAACGCCGACTAAATTAATTTCTATCTTGCAGGATTCTTAAAGATATGGACGGAACTAGATCAATGCTGGTTGGTATAGAAGACGAAGGATCTCTGTGTATTGTCACCCTCCTTCTCACTGGTAGGGCTACGCCATATTTACATAATGGAGTCATATATATCGGGGACGAAGATCATTATGTAAGTATAACTTATAGCGTGAGAAACTAAAATCGATTATACGTATTACTAAATGATATTTTATTTTAAAAGTGGCGGAGGGTAATTTTTTGTCATAATATATTTTATTTAGTGCTCTACAAGTTTCGGGTCTATAGACACCTCTTCGGGAGCAACGTAACATAATGTATACATTATTTTAGCCTTAACTAAGGAACACCTACCACAGGTTGTGTGCACCACGTCCAGACTAATATTAATTATTCTAATTACACTGGACGTAGCCCTTCCTGAGGAAGGACTTCCTTAGAACGCGAAACGTGTTTAAATATTATATTTAAATCATCTGCGACCATTTTTAAAATGAATGATGATGATGAATGAATGATATTGTATTAAGGGAGGTATATCACCATCCCACTATGCTTTTCATATTTAGGACGCACATTAGAAGAATACGTTTTTTACAATGTCTGTGTGGTTTGAACTCTTAGTTTGAAGAGTCTATCCTTATCATCTCAAATCCATCCAGACAATCCTTCCAGGCGGTTCAAGAGACAGTGCCTCGAGACAATTTAATCATCTGATCTTGTCGTGTCCATTAAAACATTTACTGAGACATCTCTGGAAGTGCCAACAGTGGTTGTCTTCTTCCATATTTTGTATTTTTTTTTCTTTTATTTTACTTTTACTGTTTTTGTCAAATTGTACATCATATCTGCATAAACAAACTTGATTATTGTACTGCTAATAATTGTACAGATTTCAAATAGATAAATGGGGGGAAAAATAGTTTGAAGACTTCCTGGAGGGAGTACTTCCTGACAGTCTCAAAATTATATTATATCAATATGAAGCCCGTCTTCTATATAAAGATCTGAAGATATTGTAGAGACACCTCTCTAGTTATTTTATTTATTTATTTGATTGTTTAGCGTTCGCTAAAAGGGCGATTTGCTCTATTGAACAAGTAGGCTGCAAACAAACATCTCTAGTTAAAGATTATTCAAAACATAACATAATCTACTATATATTTGTCAAATACCACTCACTCATTCACTCACTCACTGACCTATCATCCCCCAGCCCAAACCGCTCGACAGAAAATTTTGAAATTTTGCATGGACACTCCCTATATAACGTAGGCACTAGCTAAGAAAGGATTTTTTGATATTCGAATTTTTAATATTTTTAGGGGGGTTTAAAGTTTTAGTTGGTTAGAGCAGGCAAGCCAAGGCAGCATGTGTTGCTAGGACGATAAAAGAACAGCTGTTACCGTACACTATCTATTTCATAGTATTATTTCTAATTGAGGTTAATTTAAACTATGATGGAAGTCCTTGAATTACTAGAAATAAACTGTGATTTTGTCCCTCATGGAGTTTACACCCTGGTTCATCCGAGGTAATAATATCCCGAACCACTTGACACAAAAATTGGAAATTTTGCAAGGACAATCCGTTTATAATATAAACACTCGCTAAGAAAGTTTTTTTTTTATATTCAAACGTTTAAGTTCTTTTAGGGGGGGGGGTTGAATTATGAAGAAGTTCCTCATCGGCTCAAAAATGGTTCGATTTTGATAACATTTGGCACAAAAATCTTTCTTCTCATTTAAAAGGTCAAGTTCATTAACCAGTTGAATACGTTTACTGGAACATGGTTTTTGGAGCGAAATTTGTGCGAAAGATTCCTTAACGTAGGAAAACGAATGAAACCATTTTTTAAGCGAGTTCTGTAGCCGTTTACCAGAAAAATTGATAGAAATACTTTTCAAAACTAATTTTCTGTTTGGGTATTCAGAAACGAAGTATATGGGAATAAATTGTATGAATGGTGATACAAAGTTTTCGGATCTCAGTATATTTTCAAAAATATCTCGAAAACGGTTGGGAACTCGTAGTAAGTGGAAGGCGGCTATTCCAAAGGTTACTAAATTCTCTACAATAAGATTCTGTTGTAATGTTCGGTGGGGCGATGTCAATCGAAGAGAGAAGTGCTTAAAACTTCAAATTTGTTAGTTTTATGCCTTTCAACGTGTATTTGCCTGTTTACCTAACCTTTTAAGCGGTTGTTGTATTTTTTTTTTATTTTTTTTTTTTATTTTTTTTTATTTATTTATTTTTTTTTTTTTATTTTTTTTATTTTTTTTTTTTTTTACGGTTACCTGGGTAACTTGAAAGTCCGCGCAATAATAATCTGTACATAATTCTGTAGTAGCGTTTAATCATATCATAATGTAATTTTTATCATATCTTATTTAACTCAATATAAAAAATAATCGGCCGTGGTGAAGCACGGGAATTCAGCTAGTATTTTATATAGTTTGAAAAGAACAATGGAAAAATGCTTGAAAAAGGTAAACACAATCCTCAGCAAGTAGGTTAAGTTCGGAAGAAAGTGCTTAATCTAACGGATAAATACGTATATAAGTTTATCTCTTATTAATTTTTTTTTAACCAGTTTGACAATATAAAAAAGTTTTCTTTTCTGATGAATATCAACTTTCACTTCTTATTTTCGAATGTTTTTAAATGGTTTCGTTGAACGTCAAAACTATTGTTATTAAAAGCTGACTCAATTAGTTAAAAGATGGATCGATATCTCTATTTTTTCGAGGCATCTTTGTCATTAGTTGGGTACGGCTTATTTCTATTTTCGTCGCTGAGAAGCAAAAATTACGGCCAGTATGGGCAAATTAATAATTCACCACTCCTATTAGAACGATTTCACTTATTTAAAAAAAAAAGAAAAAAAAAAAAAAAAAAAAAAAAAGAAAATCGTCCTTCTTAGTTGAACACGACGTATATGGGTCAATTCATGCCAAATAACCCATTTGGCTATGTGACATCATGTCTCAGATATTTTTTCATTCACAGACGCGTATGTGATAATACCAAATTAATTATTTCAGATTTTGTTTTATTAAAAATTTAGATGGCAGTTTACAGCATGTGCAAGCCCTACTTTTACATCTACTTTTCTAGGTACAGAGCCTAGTTTAGCGTGATTCCCCACATATTTACATAAGCTTATTGAAGGTTACCAAGCATAGTTTGCAATACATTGGGGTTGGCGCTCAACTATAACAATAATAATACTATTTATTTTAAATTTATTTAAAATGTCTATTTGTTATCTTCTAGTAGCTTAGATAATATCTTCATAGATTATTTTCTTTTATTGGTTTCTATTATTAATTTGATTAGCTATTTTTCTCAGGCTGTTCCGAGGTTTGGTATATTGAGTCGAAATGAACTGGGCCTCCTGATCTATTCCGATATCCCAGCCGATGACGTGGAGTCCAATCTGCCAGGATCTCGCCTCAAGACTCCATCTCTTCCTATCTGGGTTATCCTTTGTTCAGGACATTGGGCAGTAATCTTCAATTCTAATAGAGAGCTACTACATAACTATCACGCTGAAAGAAGGTAATTATAAACAAATTTCAGTATTGCTATTACGGAAAAGTATTAGGCAACAGAAAAAATACAGCTCGTTTCATTATTTTTTGAGTAATATTCAAAAATACGTTAATAATGTAATAGGATAAATAGAAATACCTATATTTGAGCGAGCAACTACAACTACATTTTTTGTGGATTAAAAACGTATTGATATCAAAGAGCTCAACATCGGCTACTGATTTATACCCTGAAATCGGATTATCTACAACGGGATAGCCCATGAAATCGGACATTGAATTTGTCATAAATTATGGTGATATTCACTTTAACTTGAAACTGTGAGAGAACTAAAGACTACCCAGAGAAACAAGGCGACGCTTCGTGTTACATACATCTTTCTAGCTCAGAAAATAAAATAATAAAAAACCAGCGATTTTTCAGTCTCCGCTTTTCTCAGCCAAGGTCATATTAACAGTCAGCTGATCTTTCAAAAAAAAAAAAAAAAAAAAAAAAAAAGAATAGAAAAGGCATCAGCCCTTTCCTCCTGGCTAGAAAAGGGTGATCTGTAGAAACCCCGTTCCATAAGTCATTGCCATTTATAAGGAGGCGTTAAAATTTAAATAAATAAAAATAATATTTCAGTGTTTAGAGTATTTCGGAGTGATATAAAATTAAATTCTATGTGAGATGGATAAGTGTATTTGAGAAGTGATGCACAAGAGATATAGAAGAGCACATTAGGAAGGATATGTGTCTTATAAAAATGAAAATGTCTACCTATCGTGCATAAAATTCCGACTTTTTGGTTGGAACATCTGGATCGCTATATGTTTGATGTCCCTTTGCATGAGGGAAGAAGTAGGGCGGAAGATATCAGAATAATGTAAATACAATAAAATTCAAAGATAATTACTAGTTGAGCACTGCCTATAGTCCGTCGGCCCGTGTACATTTCATGCAACGATTTTTAAGATTCTTCATTTTTTCACTATTGGTTGTACTCGTCTTAACTAGAACAGTGCCACTTGTCAGCTGGCTAGGTAGAGGTGGGTTTGGCTGCAGGGGCGTTGCAAACATAGGAAAAATATGATGATGTGAAACGATTTTAAGATTCATGAAATTTTTTGGAGAAACACCTTTCATTATACAATAATCATTGGCACTTGTCAGCTGGCCGGCCAACGGTGGACTGATTGTCAGCTGGAGGTCTAAACTTGGCCCGTTTATCAACGTCATCTGCGTGGATAGTGACTTAGGGCATCATTTTTGGATATATTTTTTGGTTTATTTTAAATTATAAACACCGTCGTCTGGGTATTTGTTTTTAAAATCTACTTTACAGTAGATCTATACTTGATATTAGGCGTATAGCCATCCGGGATCAAGCATACAGGCTGGTAGGATTGCTCAAACGTGACGAAGATCTAGACCCGTTAAGGCGCGCACAGACAAACACATAAACAGACAAGCAGGCAAAATTTCTAAAAATTATTGTTTTGGGTACTCTTGCATTGATAAAGGCCCCCTAAAGTATTTTTCTCCATATATCTTCCAGGTACAGACAGCGATCCGTTAGAATTGTATTATGTGTATAGATTTGTATTAAGGTATGATGAAAAAATATATTATTTATTTGTATAAAATACTGTAAAAATTATTATATAATTTATTTATAATAATAATAGTTTACTAATAAAACTTTGTAATAAAAAGAAAGTCTATCGTCTTCTGATTCTGACTCGTCTTCCCCTTCAGAATCATCACTTTCGATATTTGTAGTGTTTGTAAGGACATCCTGCTGTCTCCCATGTGAAAATACTAATTATTGGTATTGAAAACATTAATAAAGCAAAGAAAATGAATAATTTTAATATCTTCAGTGAATTACTGATCTCGAACAATCATTTCAACTACTGGAGGTAATTGTTCGCCATCGAACCATTTACATATGTACATTTTATTTATATTATTATTAGATGTTAAAATTTGGATGAAAATGGGAACGTGAACAAACCAAACTATTTAGATATTAATAAGTTAGTTTTAACACTAGGCGAAACAATGTGCCAAGCGTTGCCTGATTTTCACGCAATCACAGGCGAAAATCATTTATGTGCTATGTATGGTTTTAAAGCCACTGTTAGTGATGCCCGTGTCGCCAATTTTATGAAAATCTATAAGTTAACAGAAGACGCCACAGAATTTCAACTACCCGACAAAAATTTCGATGTTTCTCTTTTCCAATCGTCAAAATCTTCGTTCCTACAAAACATTTTAAAGACAATATACTTCAGTAAAATTTGGAGCAACCCCTACAAACAAGAACCTTCAAGTTTAACTCCTCTGGATTACGAATGGGATATTGAAGATAATATATAAACCAGTAAATGGTTTAATGGCGAACAGTTCAATCCAGTAGTTGATATAATAGTTCGAGATTAGATTTCACTGAAGATATTAAAATTATTTATTTTCTATGCTTTATCAATGTTTAATCACTTTTTCAATAACAATAATTAGTATTTTCAGATGAAAGACAGCAAGAAGAGGATGACTGCACAATTACTGCGGATGCGGGCATTGATGACTCTGAAGGTGAAGAGTCAGAAACAGAAAACGATTGACTTTCTTTTTAGTACAAAGTGTTATTAGTATACTATTATTATTATTAATAAATTGTATAATACTTTTTATTAACAATACAGAATTTTATACAAATAAATAATATATTTTTTCATCATACCTTAATGAAAATACATAATATATTTTAACTTTGATAATAAAAATATTCATTTACAATCAATATATTCAGAAGTTGTAATTGCTGTAAGCATGCTTTCGCTATTAGATAGTCAAAAACTATATTAAGATTCCTGAAATTTTGTTAGTAGGTAGTATTCGTAATAAGATTAACGTAACAAATTGTCAGCTGCTTATATGGGGGTGGAAAAGTTGTCAGCTGGCGGTATAAAGCGGAGCGCGCGCCATGCGCTCAGCGCTTCCCCCCCCCCAGCTGACAAGTTTTCCACCAAGATATGAGCAGCTGACAATGTTTTTCGTTAATCTCACTACAAATACAAGTAACCACCAAAATTTCAGCGATCTTAAAATGGTTTCAGAATTTCGTATTTTTGCCAAGTTTAGACCCCCAGCTGACAATCAGTCCACCGCTGGCCGGCCAGCTGACAAGTGCCAATGATTATTGTATAATGAAAGGTGTTTCTCCAAAAAAATTTATGAATCTTAAAATCGTTTCACATCATCATATTTTTCCTATGTTTGCAACGCCCCTGCAACCAAACCCACCGCTACCTAGCCAGCTGACAAGTGGCACTGTTCTAGTTAAGACGAGTACAATCAATAGTGAAAAATGAAAAATCTTAAAAATCGTTGCATGAAATGTACACGGGCCGACGGACTACTATATTCGTGTTAACTGTAGTTAACTACTAACTCCAAGCTTACAAAATATACTTGCGCCCTTCTAACTACTAGCTACAAATGTTAACTACTTTCGAATTACAGTAGTAGTAATTTGTAGATATAAATGGTTTTTGCACAACTGTGAAAAATCCCAGGTGGCAGGGAATGAGATATGACGTTTATATGTTGGCGCAGGCTGATCTTATTTTGTTATAACAAAAGACGAACATGAAAAAACATCAAAACTGAAAACCACCCTTTAATCAGTTATTCTATTATGATATTTGTATTATCGTTCATATTTTCCAAATGAATTATAATTTTCAAGGGTTCAGGTATTCATTCTCAAAGGAGGTCTATCAAAGTCAAGGGAATTTCGCACACATTCGTTGACAATTAATTTTAGTTCCGTCAATGGTGGATAATAATCAATATGATGACTCTCTGTTTTCCAAAGGAAAGCCCGAAGTGGGAATCGAACCCAAAATCTTAGTCTCAGAGTGCTCACGCCTTTCGAGTATCCGCCGATAAACTTGCTTCTTCAAGAGTTTCAAAAAATATTTTTTATTTGACTCATATTGGTTGAAAAGACCTTTTCTATAATTTTGTTGTTTTTTTTTTTCTCGGGGGTTAGAGGAATATTATTTGTAATTCTTATTTATTTATTTATTATTTTTTTTTTGTTGTAGATTTGAATTAACCTATTTGTCTTGTGGAGGAAACCGTTACCATCTGACCGTTGACACGAGGCAAACGACTTTCTGCAATAAAAGTATTCCTGAAGACTGTTCAGGATCACACATTGCTGCTATAGAAAAAGTAATTCAAACCAAGTAGGTGATTTTTTCTTAATTCTTTTAAATGTGATTCCTCCCTCCCAAAGTACACAAACACACAAAGACTGCTCTATTTTCCAGCGTTAGTTTTTTTAACGTAATATTCCGCAGGATACCCACCCTGTTCCTCAGCATTGTTCTCTTGGTTTTATTAGTTATTTTATATTTTAAAATTTCTTTTTTAATTTTATTTTTGCACCATAACTTTTGCTATTTGCATAATGTCTGCGAATAAAACGTTATTCGTTAAAGAAATAAGAACACAAACTCAAAAGAATAAGACCATAAAAATAATTAAATAAGCCTACAGTTGACAAAAAAAATATGAGAATGCTAGTTGGGATATCTATAAAGTAGAGGAAGTTAAATAAGAGAAAAATAAATACATTTTTGTGTCTATGTTAGTCTTTTAAGATTGAAGTACGTCTATGTGTTCCGAAGACAATCGCAGTTTGTCGTTGTTTTATGGTGAGCTCACAAACTGGTCCGTTTTTCTTTGTGTACCATTAGGTGTCCTTCAACATGTAGCATATGACCAATATGGAGTCGATTCAGTACAACTATATAATATTATAAATTATACATTATAAAATTTAAATTATAAAAAAAAAACTATTAGTTTCATTGACAAAAGTCAATTGTTGAGGAATCAGGTTGAGTTTCCTGACAAGCTTCACTATAAATGACCAACTGCCGGCGAGGAGAGCCTTTTTAATAACAAACCCTTAATCATTAAGAATTAAAAATGGAATGTACTAAAAAAAAAAAAAAATAATAAGTCTTTGGAAGTTATACCGAAAAGGCAAGAATTAAGCTTTCATATTAACTGTTTTAATATAAAAGCTTAATATACTACTTAGTAAATTTAGAATAACTTTTGAACTAAAAGACTTGGTGTAATTGGTTTTATATTTTTTCTTAACATTAAAATTCTTCTAATATATAAGAGATGATGTCTTTAAATAGTGTAGCATAGAATTTATGTATGGGCTACTTTCTGTAAGCCGTTCTAGTAGGTCGAGTGGAGTATTCAGTTTCTCGTGTCTTTTACATTCAGTAAGTATATATTTAATTGCCAAAATTACCTTGCAAAGTCTGCAAATTGTTTTGTCTTTTTTCTCGATGAGGTAATCATGTGTGAGGAATGAGTTTCCATTGCGAAGTCTAGTCAGCACTACTTCGTCCCTTCTTGTTAATTTGTATTTTTTGTTTGTCCAGACTTTACCCGTGTCCTTAATTTATAATAATTTATTTTCTGTCTTTAGTCAGTAATATAACCAGCAATTTAATATTTGTGGGCGTGATGTATAAAAGAAGTGCTGTGCTGTTATTTTTTCAATGTCCAAGTTCTGCTTTTTAGTTGCTTCTTTTGCGTGGTTGTCTACTGATGTACTCAGTCCAATGTCCTCTACAACAGGTAGCCCATACTACTCTCTTCGTCCTAGACGATAATAGTGTTAAGGTGGGATCACTCAGTCTGTATAATTGTTTTTATATTTGTTTAATTATTGGATGGCTAGTGTAAATATTACCCAGGGAGCGAAGGAGGCTAAGTGACTTTTTACAGAAGAGCATATCTATGTTTCCTGTGTTATGAAGTTTAGTGCGAGCTAAGCGTATGGCATGTAATTCAGCTGAGATACTGAATTTAATTGAAAGTTTTCGTTAATGGCTGCTGTCGTAGTCACAAATGCTGCCATTGATCTGTCTGTATAGATGTAGATGTGGTTTGTCAGACATAAGCAGGTAAATACGATTTAGTAAATTTTTCTGGATAGTGGATCATTTTTATTGAATTGAGCAAACGTTAAGTAAATGTTGTAGTTAACATTAAAAAATAAAACAATCATGTTCTAATGATTATAAAACTTTCTGTTACAGGTGGCCTGACGCAAACGTCACTTGGCATAATTCCAACACAAATAAATAACGTAACTATTGTGATAACAGAGAATAATATATTAATCGCACAAAACTATTGTGAACAAAATAAATATAGTATTATTTAGTTATTATTGACATTTTTTATGTTTTCCCTTCTCTAATACTTTATGTTTCATCGCTCATAATCAGAGATCTTGGGAAATATTCTTAGCGAATGTGTAAAGCTATCACCTTCAGATTCTTGGCGAATTTTCGAGAAGGAAATGAATTCCAACAATAAGTTGGCATATAAAATGTACTAATATGTTGTTGGTTTGTATGTACGGAAGAAAAATCAAAAATATTTCTGAAGAATTCTAATAGAGTACACCAAACTTGAAGATGGGTCAGTAACTTGTTCACAGAAAAGGTACATGACTGCTCAAAGGCTACATCCTAGGATTAGGATTAGGATATATATATATATATATATATATATATATATATATACACACAAGCAAACAAATTTGAACCACCGTTATTTTCGTAATATATGGGTTCGGAAAAATGTGAAATTTTCTAGTCGGCACTTCTGTTTTGCGTCGTGAGATCAACCTTACAAGCGGATTTCCTCCCTACGGGGCTAGTGGGTAGGAAACGCGCTAAAATAAATATTTGAGAATTATTATATTATTACCGTTGCTGACGGTACATACCGTCCTGTTTGTTTGTTGGTTGTTGTATATAGTGGTCTAATAGATTTTCCTTAAATTTTCCAAACAAGCTTGTCAATTACGTTGATACTATATGAAAGAGAAATAGATTCTAATTTGGCAATAACTGTAGGAGAGAGAGGTATTAGGAAAAATTTAACGAGTAGAAAGCAAAACTAATCGAGGATCGTTCATGCAGCCAGGACTCTACATGGGCGTATATACAATGAGGGCGGCAGCCCCTTCCCCCCAGAAATTTTCATTTGATCGGAAAAATGTGCCATAAAACCTTCAAAAATAAATTAATACGATTACTTAGTTAATAAAAAATATTTTATTTAAGGTTTAATAGCGTTTTACTTGGCTAAAGGTATTCCAAGTTCTAAATTGTTAGTATTCCATACCCTGGAAATGGGCTCAGCCCCCCCCCCCCCCGAAATGTTACCAGTCCCCCCCCCCCGATTTTTTTTCTATATACGCCCATGAGACTCCAAACATATATTCTTATGTATTTCGACACGCTGAATCCGAATCCGGTGTCCGTTTAACCCCATCACATCAGGTTTAAGCTATTCGAATCCGAGGTCTAGTTCATCCCATCGGCGCAGAATCAATGTCATTTCAAGGACAAATATTTCTATTTTGCAAAATCAATTTTTCAATGCAGATTCATTTTTTGCAAAATAAACACGTTTTTCCATGAAATGGCCTTGATTTTGCGCCGATGGGGTGAAACGGACCTCGGATTTTAATTCAGCGACCCTCATAACCATGGAACCTGTAGTTATTTCTTCTTAAACGAGTTTATACGAAATGCTACCTTTAAATGCCCTTAAACCTGACGTGGTGGTGTGAAACGAACTCCGGATTCGGATTTAGCGTGTCGAAATACATGAGAATATAAATATGGTGTCCCCGGAAAATACCACTTTTAGCACTTTCCTCCGAAGGAAAGTAGCTATTGAGGTTGGACTCATGACGGAATTTTTGAAAAATTTCTTCAAATCTTTTAGTCCCCAGTACAGCGTCCTTTTTTTAAGCTGATTAAAAAAGTGCTAAAAATGGTCTTAGTGACTTCATTTTGACGAGTCTACCACACTGTAAACGTTTCCAAGTCTGAAGTGGGCGCTTTACTACACACGTAGGACCTAAACCTGTCGTTCTAAGGGGGTTCCCATTTTTCATTACATAACTCAGATTCTTTATTTTATTCAGATGATTATATATAGAATCAAAGGGAAATGATTTTGTCCGACGGAAAAGAGGGCGCGATCATCGTGTCCGACGGCCTCAATATGTCTCTCTAGGCCGGTATGATTTTTTTATTACAACACACCTAATTTTTAGTTTCATTTACTAAAAATGGCCCAACAATGATAGTCCATTACTTGTCCGACAATTTTTCGGTCTCCTTTCTTCAGTCCGACAACCTGAATATGTCACTCACGGGAGGTTACGTTTTTCGGTTACAAAAGTTCGGACAAAACTCACATGTAATAGATTAATACATTTGTGAGCAAAATACAGCTATGTCCGACAAAATTAGTGGATCATTTTGTCAGTCCGACAAAAAATGTTAAAACGATTAATCCTTCATCGAAGTTTTAATTTCGTGTATAATTACAGCTGCAAACATTACGTTAATTAATTTTGATTTTTTCTTCAGTAAATTATTTTTTAGTTTATTTAATTCATAATCTGTCAGGGGATAATTGTGAAATTTATTTTTAATTAATAAGTAATAATAGCTTAATAATTAAATAACCTTATTGTTTTATTAGTTTACTGTGTGAGAAGAAATTATGAAAAATTATCAAATTATTCTTTACTTGAGGCGATGACTTCCAAAATGAGTTAAATACACTATTTCATGGAAATAATTTTATTTTTCAAAAACGTTATTTTTTCCACACAGCACAAACTTTTTTTTTTTTTTTTTTTTTTTTAATTCATGAAATCTCGTCAGAAATAAGGAAATGAATCAACCTCCTAAATATTAATTTCCTAAAGAAACTATACTAGCTTAGACGTTTTTTGTATCCCCTGAAAAGTTGTGAAAATTGGATATATCCTGTTTTGAAAGTCGACGCCTTACTTATTAAATTTTATGTATGAATTATAAATACATTTATTGAAACTGACAATAGTATTATAACAAAATAAGCTTGTTAGTGATAAAACTTTATTCTCAGTGTAATATCAATACTATGGTGCTAATGACCTCAGCAGTAGATGCACCAAAAGAAAAGGAAAAAAAAATAAAATATCAATACTCGAATTATGAGTTTTGTGAAAATGTTCTTCATCACTGTCGCCTTCAGTATTTGAACTGACATCACCATCAGCAGTAGATTCTGAACTAATGTTAATTAAAGGTATATGAAGTCACGTTTTTGAAAATTAGTTTACGATTTATTAAAAATGTCTATAGTATACCAATGTTTTCTGAGGATATCACTTGGACTTTGAGGCCCATTATAATTCACTTTAGAACGTTTTTTGTTGAGACGTTGCCAATCTTTACAATGGTCAACTTCCACTTGACGATTTTTCCCCAAAAAACATATTCCGGTGGACGGATTCTGCTGGTTAACGAATTTGACCTTTAAAATGAGACAAACGATTTTTTTTTTTTTTTTTTTTTTTTTTTTTTAGAAAATATCGTAAAGACGGACAATTTTTTAGTCCGTGAAGAGCGAACAGAAATATGTAATATATATATATATATATATATATATATATATATATATATATATATATATATTTACATACATATTTATACAGGGTTTCCCCCGCAAAAAAAACTTCAGGACTTGATGTAGCATGGAAAAAGAAAAAAAAATGGCCTTTGGCATATATTGCATAAGTTTCAACATAATTTGTTAACGATTTTTATATATGCCTTATGAAAGACGGCCTTTTCATTACCTTTTTTTCTTTTTTTCTCGGAGATGAAGAAAAATTCCGTCACGCAGAAGCTGCATAACTAAGCACTTTCCTCAGAATTTGGGTAGTTTAGACTGGTTTCCAGAACAATTTGCTTAAAATATCCTACATAAATAAAATAAAAACAGGAATAGTTCTCTTTTAATTTTGTAATGAGTAACTGTTCAATTATTCATTTTGTAATTAATTTGCTTCCGGAGTTAAGTTTACACATGGTACCTACTGCATTACTTAATAAATACAAAAACCTTCATATTTTCGTCGTTTGATCTGTCGCAGGAACAGGATACAGTCCCTCTAGTGGGAGAAAGCGCTTCTTGCGGCGGCCTTGCGAACCTACGTCTGGCAAGCTAATTCTATTGAAATATATTACAAAGTAAACCCCCCTTTCCAATAGACCGATTTAGCTCATTTTTACAACACTTCTTTCCCATGAGATACCCACGACGTATACCGCGTTTCGATACAATAAAGCAGAAATTACGACCGGTATGAGTATATTAGTAATTTGGGCTCGGAGTAAACCCCCTTCCTAATCAACCGATTTAGTTTATGTTTAAATTTTTACCTGTAGATTACCACTACGAATACCAAGTTTCGTCGAAATATAACAAAAATCACGGCTGGTAGGGGCGAATTGGTATTGTAGGTCCGAAGTGAACCCCCCCCCCCTCTTCTAATGAACCGATTTAGTTTATTTTTACATCTCACTTTTCTCTCTACATTACCACTAAGAATACCTTGTTTCGTTGAAATTTAACAAATATTACGGCTGGTAAGGTCAAATTAGTTTTGGGTTCAGGGTAACCCCCCCTTCCGGTGGACCGATTTTGGTGGTTAACGAACTGGTTCAATCGTTTGCTATATACCAAGTTTCGTGACGAAAAAACAAAAACTCTGGCCGCTATCGTGTTAAAAGACATATATATATATATATATATATATATATATATATATATATATATATATATATATATAAATTTTAACTGGGGTCATTTTCGGTGTCTACTAGGTAGGACCGATAAAGATTTGAAGAAATTTTTCAAAAATTCCGTCGTAAGTGCAACGTCAATAGCTACTTTCCTTCGGAGGAAAGTGCTAAAAACGAGGTATATGCCAAAGGACTTTTTTTATTCCTGCACGCCGAAGTTTGTCTGTTTATTTTGGGGACACCTTGTATCTACAGTAGACTCTCCCTTATCCAGACCCCTCTTAACCTACGCTCTCTCTAATCCGGCGGTCTCCAAAAGGATGAGTGACGGATCTCGGAACTCGCCGGAGCTAGACCGGCTTGAGGGTTCCCAGAAAACCTTCCTTTCCTAGTTTCCTTGTTTCGTGGTATTTCATTGAATGGATGCCGAAGAAGACAAATTTGTTTCGTTTTAGAGGTAGGAACTTGTGATTCTACAAAGAAAATAAATGTTTTTACTGCATGGGCGTATATAGGAAATAATTTCGGGTGGGCCTGGGAAAATTTCCGGGGTATGGAATATGAAAAATTTAGAATTCGGAATAGTTTTAGGCAACTAAAACGCTATTACGCCTAAAATAAACTATTTTTCATTAACTAAGTGATCTTATTTAATTTATTTTTAAGGTTTTGACACATTTTTACCATGAAATGAAAATTTCTGGGGGGGGGGGGGCAGCCCCCCTCAGCCCATGTTTTATTGTATATATATTTATATTATTTGTGATATATGCGTTCTAAAACGTGTAATTTTCTAGTTGGCACCTGCAGATTGCGTAAGGTTATCGTCATAAAGGGCTTTCTTCCTTATGGAGGGAGGGAGGAAACGTGCTGAAAAGGAACTGGCCGGTTAACAGGATTTTGCGCGCGCTTTAGTACCACTTTCAAAATTTAAGAAATTGGAAAATATTTTTTTAATTATAATTAATTATTATAATAATAATTATTAGTTTTTATAAGTTTGCGTCTTTTCTTTTGTCGGACACCTATTTTTTTAAGATACATGTTATATTTGAAACAGAAGGAAATTGATTTCATAACTTTTGTAATCGAAAAACGTAACCTCCCGTGAGTGACATATTCAGGTTGTCGGACTGAAGAAAGGAGACCGAAAATTTGTCGGACAAGTAATGGACTATCATTGTTGGTCCATTTTTAGTAAATGAAACTAAAAATTAGGTGTGTTGTAATAAAAAAACGCTTTCTACCACTAAAGAGACTGTATCCTGTTCCTGCGTCAGATCAAAAGGCGAAAATAAGAAGTTTTTTGTATTAATGAAGTAGTGTAGTAGGTGCCATGTGTAAACATAACTCTGGAAGCAAGTTAATAATTGATCAGTTACTCATTACAAAATTAAAAGAGAACTATTCATGTTTTTATTTTATTTATGTAGGATATTTTAAGCAAATTGTTCTGGAAAGCTGTCTACATTACCCAAATTCTGAGGAAAGTGCTTAGTTATGCAGCTCCTGCGTGACGGACTTTTTTTTTTGTGTGCCTGTGTCATAATAATAGTTGGAGGCCCGGAGGCCGTGAGTGTTAAGGCGTGATCACTTAACACTCCGTGTCAAAGGTCGTGGGTTCGATTCCCACTATGGGGTGGTGGCTTTTCTTTAGAAAAAAGAAATGGCATCAGCCCTATCCTGGCTAGAAAAGGGTGGTAACCTATAGATAACCCGTCCTAAAATTCGTAGTTAATAATAATGGACGTTAAAATTTAAATAAATAATAATAGTTTTAGGAAAAATTCGCTATTGGAACAGAACGGCTTTTGGGTACTTTCTTATTAGCATCAGCACAGGTCAAAGAACTTGCTCTCTGAGATCTGGGTCAACTCCGGGTCAAGAGATCTGGATCAAGGCGTCAATTAAGTTTTTGCAAATATGGCGACGGGAGTATCAACGATTTGGCTTAACTAGAGTTCCAATATAACC